>JAVGWX010000008.1:72789002-73121502 GCA_036924085.1 Ariolimax columbianus | reverse complement strand
TGACCATTCACGTTTCGCAAAGCAGCGTTGCCTAGATCCGTCATCCAAACAATGACCATCAGCACACAACCAATAGGATAGTGTTTATCGAGGCACTCATCGCGCGTACTACAATCAGCCATTTCAGCTAGACAAAATGCTGATATTCGTTAGAAAATTTACGCAAGGGTCCCAAACTGAACATTTTATCGGGGACTATAATTACATTTTTGTTGCGGGCTAAATTGACCATTTCGGTTTGGGTCCAAATTTGTAATTGTGCTTTTGAAAAAAAGGGGGTGGGGTAGGTGGTGAACATGTTGGTGAGGGTTAATATTAAACTATTCTGGCTAGCGCCCAAATTAAACATTGGTAAAGAACTTACATTGAATATGGACGGGGTGTCCGAAATTGAACAGTTTGATTAGGGCTCAAATTGACAAATTAGGTGGGAGGCAAATGTAACGTTTTTAAAAGACTAGATATACCATTTTGAAGGGGTCTTATTAGACCATGCAAATCGAATTCACAATGATTCACCAAAAAAAATATCATTTGTCTGGGGCTAAAACTTACAATTTAGTGAAGGTTTGAATTTGCGTTTTTTGGTGGAAGCTGACATTAGAAATGTTGGGGGTTGGAGCTCGAAATAAACGTTTTCGTGCAGACGTAAATATATTATTTTTTTCGGTGGTGCCAAAATTAAACCATTTATGTCAAACCCATATTGAATTTTCGTTGGGTAGCCCAAATTAAATACTTTAGTTCATTTCAGTAGCATCATTTCAGTAGCCTCATTTCAGTAGCCTCATTTCAGTAGCCTCATTTCAGTAGCCTCATTTCAGTAGCCTCATTTCAGTAGCCCGTCCTCTTTGATGGTTGAGCGACATGTGTAGCTTATTTGCTTTCCTCAGGTCAATGTGTTGAATGTGCCATTATAAGCCTGTGTCGCCGTAGGATCACCCTACGCCATATATCCTTCTGCTACGGGTTCTGTTCCATGATCTGTAGACATAATCTCTTTATTGTAAGCGCGCAGTGGGAGTTGATCTGACCGCATTGACTTGTGCTGACCGAATCAGCATTACAACTCATCAGAAATGTAGTCGGCACAAGGAATTGTTCTCACCATATTTCTAAGGTTCCCATTTCGCATTGTGTGTTGAGCAATCGAACACCTTTGAGCGATGGAACACCTTTGAGCAATCGAACACCTTTGAGCGATGGAACATCTTTGAGCGATGGAACACCTTTGAACGATGGAACACCTTTGAGCAATCGAAGACCTTTGAGCGATAGAACACCTCTGAGCGATGGAACACCTTTGAGCGATGGAACACCTTTGAACGATGGAGTACCTTGAGCATTGGAGCACCGTTGAGCGATGGAACACCTTTGAACGATGGAACACATTTTAGCGATGGAACACCTTTGAACTTCTTCTTCTTCTTCTTCTGCGTACGCAGTCAGACAGTAACCATTATTTTTTCGAAAAAAGCGGCGGTCATCCTGAGGCTCTCGCCACTGCCATAGAGCTTGTCTTGCAGTTCCACTGGTAATGGCCACATCTGCTCTCTCTGATCCTCGTATGTCGGGCAGTTCTGCAGCAGATGTTCAGCGGTCATTTTACCAGTACCGCACGGGCATTCGTCGGTACACCCTATCTTCAATTTGTTGAATAGGTGGTACCTCAGTCTGTTGTGGCCAGTGCGAAGTCTGAAGACAACGACCTGCTCTCTTCGGTTCAACTGGTAATAGGCATCGTTTTTGGTGTAACCAGTATGTTCGGTTTCCCATTTGGTCATGTATCTGGCTTTGAACAGCCGTTTTGACTCTTCGTACGTCATACTGGTATCTGTTTGTGGTAGTCTTGCACCTTCTTTTGCCAGTCTGTCTGCCTCCTCGTTGCCTTGGATGTTGCAGTGGGATGGAACCCACTGTACCACTACCCTTTTTGGTGCGGACTGCTGGCACAGTTTGCAGAGTGCTGCTCTTAAGTCATTAAGCTCAGTGTTTTTATGGCTTTTAGCGCTGTGACTACATCTGTCAGCAGGACTATATGGCTCTCATTTTCACTGTGTGTCACCATTTCTTCCACTGCCGCCCTCAGTGCCTCTGCCTCCGCTCTGATATTGCTTGTGTACTTACCAGTAGCGAGTGACAGTGTTATTTGTCTGCCATTTGGTAGGTTCAGGAATGCTCCTGCCCCTCCGTTCTGTGTAGTGTTTGTTACAGAACCGTCGGTGTATGCATGGGTCCAGTCCATGCTTGGGTAGCTTTTCGTTATGAAGCTTAGGGTAGTATCTCTCCTTTCTTTTTCAGTCTGGCAGTTTGTGTTTGCAATACCTGGTATATTTTCTACCACCTCTGGAAATATATCCTGCCTCCAGGTAGGTTTTCGTACAGTATTGATGGGTTTTGGTGTTGTTAGTGCGTTTATGGGATCTTTGTGCATCTTTGCTTTGGCTATTTCTGCAAAGTTTCTCCGCTTTAGTTTCCCATTTCCCAAATTGTTTAGTCTCTGGTGCATTGGATGGTCCGTCAGTCTTCGGAGTTTCTCTGACTGCAGCTGGGCTCTGCAGTCTCTTCTATCTGTCATGGATTGCAGTTTTGTAATCTTTTCAAGTTCTACAATTGGCGTTGACTTCATGCCACCTGTTATAATTCTCATGGCTTGGTTTTGAAGTTTGTTAACTTTATCGAAGTTCGCCTTCGCTGCTGTTGTCCATGCCGCAATGCCATACTCGAGAACTGGTCTCACTCTTCCAGTATACAGTTTCTTTAGTATGCCTTCGTCTGCTCCCCAGCGTGTGCCAGCAAGTTTCCTCATGATTGCCATTCTTTCTCTGGCTTTCATTCGGTTTCTCTCAATCTGACTTTTCCATGTCATGCGCCGATCAAATGTGACTCCCAGATAGGTTGGGTTGTCGTTTGGCTGCAGGAATTTGCCATTTAGACTTAATTTGGTACTTTGGGGTTTTAATGAAAGCGAGAATATTGTGCATGTGGTTTTCTCCTCGTTTATTTTGACCAGCCATGAGTTCGCCCACTCTTCCAGCGATGTTAGGGCCGTCTGCATCCGATTTCTTGCTATGGTGAGATTCTTTTCAGAGGTCCACATAGCCAGATCGTCTGCAAACATTGAGCTATGGACTCTTCTTGGTATATTCTCTGTAATATCGTTTATATATACCAGGAAGAGTGTGGGTGACAGTACTCCCCCTTGGGGTACTCCCTGCTCGAGTGTCACCTTTTTGCTCATCTGCCCTTGTACTTGAACTCTGGCCGTTCTTTGTTTGAGGTAGTGGTTGATCCACTTGTACATCTTCCCACAGACATCACTTCTTCTTAGCTTGACTCTAAGTCCATCCTTCCAGACTTTGTCAAATGCCTTTTCCAGATCCACCCAAACAGCTACTGTGTGTTTCTGTGCCTGGTAGGCATCTTCTATCTCCTGGGCTATGAGGATGACCTGGTCCTCAGTGGATCTGTGCTGTCTAAAGCCGGCTTGCTGTGGAATTAGTATTCGTTTTTCTTCCAGATGCCACATCAGTCTGGTGTTTATCATCCGTTCCATCAGCTTGCCGACACAGCTCAGTAGGCTGATGGGCCTGTATCCATTTGGATCTGTTTTATCCTTTCCTGTTTTTGGTACTGGTACCAGTATTGCGTCTTTCCATGCCTGGGGTACAATACCCCTTTTCCAGCTTTGGTTCAGGACTGATAGTAATTTCCTCTTCGCTGTTTGGCCCAGCCCCATCAGCATTTCGTTTGTTATCCCGTCTTTTCCGGGAGATTTCCTTTTCTTTAGTGTTCTCATAGCCTCTTCCATTTCGCGCATTGTTAGTTTGGCCATCATGTGCTCTTCAGGAGCCGTATTTATGTTTTCGTGTCCCTTTAGCTCTTCGCTAATGTCTGTATGCTTATCTGCAGGGACCTCGATGTGGTTTGCTCTGGCATAGTGATCGACAAAGGCGTTTGCGGTTTTCTTACCTGTGATCAAGTTCTCGCCCTGCTTGATAGTAATTTGTTTATTTGACGGGGTTTCGTCGTTCATGGCTCTGACTAGCTTCCATAGCTTGTTCCCGTCTTTGTCCAGGTTTAGACTTTCCGTTTTTTTTTTCCAGCTTTCTCTTGCTGTTTGCCTGAGAGTGTGTTTGTACTTCGCCGCGGCGGCTTTGAGGGCGATGTTTGCCTCCATGGATTTTTCTCGCTCTGCCATGTTCCTAGCATTTGTTACTGCATCTTCCACTTTCTGCAACTCATCATTCCAGTAGGGCTTATAGTTTTTCCTAGCTCCTCTTGGGATGGTTTCAGTGGCGGCTTGCATTATTCACCTTTGAACGATGGAACACCTTTGAGCGATGGAACACCTTTGAGCGATGGAACACCTTTGAACGATGGAGTACCTTGAGCATTGGAGCACCGTTGAAATCAACAAAAGTCAACTGGCCAATCCACCTTCGCTTTGCGGAGGGTCTAGTTCTGACTACATAGGCAGCCACATCCACCAGTGAATTGCAAGCAACAAGGCCAGCAAGAGGGAAAGAATACAGGATTCGAAAGTCATGCGTTTGGACTGGGCGCCTTTCTTGCTGATAAAGTACTGTACAACAGCCACAATCAGAGTCACCTCTCGCTTTAACTCCATAGTACTATCAGCAATTTGATATGCGGTGGAAACATGGTCACTCACGAAAGAGATGGAATCCAAACTCAGAGTGACCCAAGCCTTTCTGACAGACGCCTGGTCGGCCATACGCTTCATAGCCATCGCACAAACGGTTTGCACATCTTAATAAGTCAGTTGTCCCTAATGGAAGTAGCAGTTATTTTCTCAGACAAGATCAAACATCCTTGGACGGGCCACTTAGTGCGACAAACGGACGATCAATGGATCACAGCGACAGGAATATGGTACCCCAGAAACAAGACCATGAGGACTACCACCGACGCATTGATCTGACTCCCTTGCATTCCACATCAACATTTACGATGCTACAGATGGACTACTGGTCCATGACAGGGACCGCTGAAAGAAAAGTTGGGACCCGCAACTGTATAACCGTCGCTGAAGTTATCTCCTCTTGTGGCACAAATAATCTTCCGTAAACTATGCATTTCACACGTAGAAATGCTCCCCTCTGGATAATGTACTGTTTATTAGTTGCTGCTTCGTAGCTTTGTAGTCAAGCTTAAGTTCAGGTGTGGAGTAATGACATCATTTGATAAGGCCTTCTGACAGCTTGATCAAATTTACCGTCTGTACAAAAAAAAATACTCCATAGGTATCTGAACTCATGAGCTTGCAAAATCTGGGTGTTGTTAACACTAATGCTGAATGGATCCGGCGATCTAATATTCAGCATAGCTTCAGTTTTCGGTGTGTTCATCTTATAACATTCTTGGGCAGTTTAAAGCGCAGTCACATGATATTGCAGTCTGTCTTTACCATCGGGAACTGAGACGCTAGTCCAGTCAGGCACAATATACTGACCAGGATCACAATTTCTCCTTCATGACACGTTCCCTGGAAACAGGCTGTTTTCAAGGCAGCCTGGCTGACGAGATGTGGATCGATATGGTCCCCATAGTAGTGACCACCATGCAGATGAAGCCAAGCATAGTACAACCACCTGAAGGACCGCGGTCCACCTCATCGACATGCTCAGGATGTTAGAAAGATACTACAGCCTACCATTTAACGTACCTTGTCTGCAAGGATCATTCTATGGGCCGCTTACTGATATAACCAGCAGCTATTATTTTATACAAACAATTTTTGAAAAGCAGAGCACATCCTTGTCGCACATCCTTCGCACATCCTTCCCGGTTATCATGCCGTTAACCACAGTGCCTTATTTCCAGAGTTGTACGTTACAGCGTTTTTAGCTTCAACTGGGGGAGGAGGTAGCTCATCATCGAGATACGAACAAAAATACGAAACGGTAGGTGTTCGAATCCCGTAATTTGTAAAGTCCTCTGGTCTTGAGAAATGTCAGATCGTGTGCCTATTCTAATCGGAGTAAGACGGCACACGATGAGGGCCCGTGTAAATGCTCCAAATGTTAAAATCCTTGACAGTTCCAAACCCTAAAGAGCAGACTGTTTGTCTCTGTGAGGGCAGAAACAGATTAGGCAAGTCTCTGTGAGGGCAGAAACAGATTAGGCAAGTCTCTGTCAGGGCAGAAACACATTAGGCAAGTCTCTGTCAATACAGAAATAGATTAGGCAAGTCTCTGTCAGGGCAGAAATAGATTAGGCAAGTCTCTGTCAGGGCAGAAACAGATTAGGCAAGTCTCTGTCAGGGCAGAAAAACATTAGGCAAGTCTCTGTCAGGGCAGAAACACATTAGGCAAGTCTCTGTCAGGGCGTAACACATTAGACAAGTCTCTGTCAGAGCAGAAACACATTAGGCAATCTCTGTCAGGGCAGAAACATATTAGACAAGTCTCTGTCAGGGCATAAACATATTAGACAGTCTCTATCAGGGCAGAGAAACATTAGGCAAGTCTCTGTCAGGGCAGAGAAACATTAGGCAAGGCGGGTAGCTAGGAGTAGTTCCAATGGGGAAAAACAAGACAAAAGAAAACATCCTGTGCCAACACGTCACGCCACTAGACCAAGGACGAGAGAGCGCGGCTGACGATAGCCCAAGTCCTGACATCTTTAATCATATTAAAACGCAGTTCACAGTGGCAGACCTTTGGTAAATACCAAAATTATCTTTCATGACGGCCTCACCATCATGACTTGAGGTTAGCAATTGACTCTTTATTTAAACTTCGTGAATCAATAGAACATATTTTAATTGATTCATGTTCCCGGGGTGAAAGCAGATTGCCTGTAAGTTATTCACGGGTTGAAAAGATTTAGAAAAAAGATCTCGCTCTGAATGTAGCAACTACAGGTCATCAGATTACTGTCCTGGGAAAAGTCTTTCCTTACATACTTCTCTCCCCGATCGAGTCACTGCTCAAAGGGTCCGTGCCCATCGACGGTCTGGCTTCCCTGTTTGTCGTTTCACCATCGACGTCATCCTTGCTCTTCGTCTACTCATGGAGATTTACCTGGACATTCGCCGCCCTCTTCATGTAGCTTGGGTCGACCTCTAGGCTGTACTTGACAGCAATTCCGCAATGGTATTGACAAGTATTCAATAATCTGATTAGCCCCTGTTCGCTGTGTATCCTGGGTACTTTAAGTGGATCCTGTGTCCTCTGACTTGGTACAATAAAATAGTACACCTGCATCAATTTTCATGTCGTAAAAAGCGACAAGAGAATTGTGTATGGCGCTAGCAGCCATACTGTGTTAAACACATTACTACAAAAACCAATACTGCAAAAATACACAGTCTTTTGGTGTCAGCTTCATAAAGTAATCCAACTATAGTTCCGACCCTAAGCTCCGACTGGAACGAAAAAGGGACAAAAGGACAACAAGAAGAGGATAGAGAGAACATGTATTACTTGGCTGTAATAGTCAGAGGAGTTTCAACACTTAATAGCCAACGTCACTTGGAAGTGTGACGGTATTAGATCTTCAATGTCTTCTGTATCTTACTTTTAATGATGTCATGTGAAATGCTTTCCATGTTTGCTTCCTGTTACCACCTCACTTACAGTTTAACTGCCTCGTTCTGATTTTCAAAATGAACTAACCTGTCATTGCTGCTTTCTCGAAGACTAACCCCCACCCCTGCCCCACACCGACTAAAATTCTTGCCATCCAGTGCTTTCTTGATGATTCTAAACATATGATAATCAGTCCGTGTGAGGTTCGGTGAATATGCAGGATGTGGACAGTACTTCAAACGCATATTGGTAGCTGTGGTTTATGTCGTATTAGTTGTCTTGCGGCTACACGTTATCATACCAGAAATGAGCAAATCGTGACATTTAAACCATGTTTTCAGCAATTTCAGAGCGGAGGCAGAGGCACTGAGGGCGGCAGTGGAAGAAATGGTGACAGGTAAAAGGAATGAAAGCCACATAGTCCTGCTTACAGATGCTCTGGCCGTAGTCACAGCACTAAAAAGCCAGAAAAATACTGGACTTAAAGATTTAAGAGCAGTACTCTGTCAACTATGCCAGCAGGCCGCACCAAAAAGGGTAGTGGTGCAGTGGGTTCCATCTCACTGCAACATCCAAGGCAACGAGGAGGCAGACAGACTGGCAAAAGAAGGTGTAAAACTACCACAACCAGATACTACATGACATATGAAGAGTCAAAACGGCTTATACGTGCTAGATACATGACCAAATAGGAAACCGAACATACTGGCTACACCAAAAACGATGCCTATTACCAGTTGAACAGAAGAGAGCAGGTCGTGGTCTTCAGACTTCGCACTGGCCACAATAGACTCAGGTACCACCTATTCAACAAATTAAAGATAGGTGGCACCGACGAATGCCCGTGTGGTACCGGTAAAATGACCGCTGAGCTTTTGCTGCAAAACTGCCCGACATACGAGGATCAGAGAGAGCAGATGTGGCCATCACCAGTGGCAACACTAGACAAGCTCTATGGCAGTGTCGACAGCCTCAGGATGACGGCTGCTTTTTTTCGAAAAAATAATGGTTACTGTCTGACTGCGTACGAAGAAGAAACCATGTTTTCCATGTTCCAAGTGGTTTTGATCACACTATGATCTGCTGTTGATAGTTAGTTCCCCTGGGCATTTAGTGTTCCGGTATGCGTGAGCATCTATTTAGCGGTCGATCCATGCGTGCGGAACTTTTCTAGTTTTGGCGTTGATGAATGTCTACTTCCTGTTGAATCGCTTAGTTTCTAGTTGGTAGTAGGGAGTCCAGCTTTCGTCTACAGTGGCTACACCATGTACAAAGCCATCTCATCTCCTACGATTTGATAATGTCCTAAAGGTGTTTCACAAACGTTCTTCCAGATAAGGGGCGAGTTGTTTTGGTACCCACCTGAGGAGACTTTGGAATGTTGTGAATAATGATTCACATTCCCTTCTCTTGCCATCCACCGATTTCTCAGTATCACTCGTCCGACTGCAGCAATAGCGTCAGGCACAGGTTCAGTGTAAGGTCCGCCAGAACAAGCTGCATCAGTCACAGTTGACGCCCAGTTTTGTAAACTTCCTGTGCCATTCAGAAACCTGCTCAAGCCACAGACAATCGTTCCCATACTGCCTTTTCAAATACCGTGAATGTCTGCTGGTTTATCAGTCCCCCCTAAACAGAAAACTTCACGCAGATTTTTCTTGTGCGTACTTCCAACACGGCGTTCATCATGGTTATCGTTTGCTTGCGGCATACTTTCCATCAGATCCACGAGGCTGGACCCACTAGTATTTTTAAGGAATATGGCTTATGTGTAGTAAGTATCATCTCCTTTGCAGAACGTCGGTTCTTACAACCCCAAACCTATTTGACTCTTATAAGTATCTTGACAAAGTAGGTTACCATTACTTTCCGTACGTGAAGGCGCCCCCCCCCCCCCCAAAAAAAAAACCCACATGTCTGCCAAATTGGACACGAGCGGGATTCGAACCTGGTGCGTTGTGATTGTGAAACGGTCGCTTCACCCCTAGGCTACGCAGCTTCCCATATGTGTAGTACATCATATAATACCTGATTTTAAATTGGTATTGTCACATTGAAGTTGTGTTTTGACTCTTAACTCGTTCACTGTGATTTGTTTCTTATTTTCACTTCTTTGCCTTTTATCTCTCTCTCTCTCACTATCTCTCTCTCTCTCTCTCTCTCTCTCTCTCTCTCTCTCTCGTCACTGTTATGTGTTGTTCGTTTAAAACTGTGACCTCATTTCTGGCTTTTTAACTCCACCCCATAATTGTTATTCACATTTATCTTAACAAAATGTATGTTTACCTTCCAATCTCGTTAAGACATTTTCATTACATCTAAATTGTTTATCTCCATTATAATGTTGAGCTAGCGACCCTGGCCACAATGTTTCACTAACGATCGTCAAAGTTTGCTGCTGGTAAAGTTTAATAGATTTGCTGTTGTAGTAAAACAAATCAATCTCGAAAACAAACCAAATTCTGCTGATATCCAAACCTGTTTATCGCTAGTGGTTTTGGTGTGAATAAACAGTGTGTATCCTAATGACTCTCGTCAAGGTATGCGTTAACTTGGTCTCGGTATTTAATTATATGTTCTCGTCTTTAGATCTGTGTTAACTTGATCTTCGTTGTTAGTAAACTGTTCTCGTCTTTAGATCTGTGTTAACTTGATCTTCGTTTTTAGTAAACTGTGCTCGTCTTTCCATATTAGTGATGTCAGTTTTATGGCTGCCTTTACTCTTACTTCTGCTGTAGTGCCAACTTCTCCCATTTTGGATCCTAGATACGGAGCTAAGGACGCAGCAGTAAGCTGACAGTATCCAGCGACTCATAGATGGCTTCTTGCGTCAGTGTCAGCGAAACATAGCTGACTACTTGCGTCAGGTCAGCGACTCATAGCTGGTTGCTTGCGTCAGGGTCAGCGACTCATGGCTGGCTGCTTACGTCAGGTTCAGCGAACCATAGCTGACTGCTTGCGTCAGGGTCAGCGACTCATAGCTGGCTGCTTGAGTCAGGGTCAGCGAAACATAACTGACTACTTGCGTCAGGGTCAGGTGACCACAGTTGACATGTTCGAGAGAGTACATTTGTGTTCTTGAAGGAATCAATTTCGTTATAAACATTAGTTACTTTCTTCATCGTTCACAAACACACTGTATCCAAATAATTTACTTGCTCGAGATGGCAGCAGCTGTAATTCCTCCCTGGTCATTCTTATGAAGGCAATGTAGACGACTTCTAACAGGAAGCCTGTCTCAAAGCATTTCGCATGCTCTTACAAAGGTAGTTAGTGTCGAAATTTATTTAATAGGTTGATAGCCCTAAACACAACCCACATTAACTACCATTTTATGACATGCACATGATACAGTATACTTATTCTTTCCTACCGAGTAAGGACCCTGGGGTCGATACAGGAATATAAAGATGTCCGCCGTCTAACAATGTTTGTAGTGCATCTGTTTAGAGATAACCAGAATTACGTTTGTGTTTTTGTGTATAAAGAACACATATTTCTCTATAGAGTGACATAACTGGATGGTGTCAGTTTTCAAAGGATATCAACCGACATTGTAACAACCAAACCACACTCGCCCTATTTCTCAATTAGCAATTTCACAAAACTAAATCCCCTATTTCCTGTTGCATTTAGATCTATGCTGGTGAACGCGACTTCTTTAAAATGCAGACGGAATTATAAAAATGTGGCTTCTCATTTGATTGTGTCTGATACTTATCTCGCTTTTAATGTAGAAATCGATAGTTGCTGAATATAAAATAGAGAATAAAGTGATCTGGTCAAAGAGGGAATAAAACGAAAAAGTGTTGGAAATCGAAGAGGAAAGAAATCTGCTGCAAAAGATATAAAAACGACTGACATAGCTGAGCCACAGCCTACGTCTTGAGGACTCAGTGCTGAAAGTCATGAAAGTCATGGATGACATAACACAAGGAAAGAGAGGAAGGGGAGACCAAGTAGTATTGCTTAGACATTTACAATAATATGTGCATTCATTGTGACGAAGTTTAGAATAATCTGTTGTATAATCTTGATCTAGAAGTTTAGAATAACATGTGCTATAATCTTGATGTAGAAGTTAAGAATAAAATGTGCTATAATCTTGATGTAGAAGTTTAGAATAACATGTGCTATAATCTTGATGTAGAAGTTAAGAATAAAATGTTCTATAATCTTGATGTAGAAGTTTAGAATAACATGTGCTATAATCTTGATGTAGAAGTTAAGAATAAAATGTTCTATAATCTTGATGTAGAAGTTCAGAATAACATGTGCTATAATCTTGATGTAGAAGTTAAGAATAAAATGTTCTATAATCTTGATGTAGAAGTTCAGAATAACATGTGCTATAATCTTGATGTAGAAGTTTAGAATAACATGTGCTATAATCTTGATGTAGAAGATAAGAATAAGCTGTGGTATAATCTTGATGTAGAAGTTAAGAATAAAATGTGCTATAATCTTGATGTAGAAGTTCAGAATAACATGTGCTATAATCTTGATGTAGAAGTTTAGAATAAAATGTTCTATAATCTTGATGTAGAAGTTAAGAATAAGCTGTGGTATTCGTCTCCTTCTTCCTTCGTTCTGAAACTCCCGCTACCAAGCCCTGAAAAGAGTTTTGCAAGCAGCACGACGTAGTCCGGATAGCGGAATGCGTTGTGTTACAGTTTACATATTGACAGTGATATTTGCACCTTTCGGTCCGACACATCCGACTTTAGCAGTCATTTTTTGGTACCGGGTTAGTCTTCCCTGTTCGATCCTTGTTCCTTAGCTAGTCTGCCCTGTTGCAGCCTGTTAGCCAGGATCATTGAGTGGAGGTGTAGAAGGGTCTTGGCAGCTCTGGTCCGCTGGCACTGACTCTAGCAGTCAGCTTTGAGTCACTGACCACTGCAGCTCATGCAAACGTTTGGACCAGCATATGTTATCATCTTAAAATAGATGTTTAGGTAAATCTGTCCCATAACTTTGATATAGTAGTGTCGAGTATTTTATGCTGCAACTTTAACATATACAAGTTTAGACTAGCCTTTCTGTAGATCAATCTGTGCTAAAATCTTCAGTGTATAAATTTAAATAGGGTGGACCACTGTGAGATATATACAAGCCATCAAATGTAATAAAATATGGCAGACTTGCAAACCGAAATTCAAATAGACGCAGTCTGCCATCACTATTCCAAAGAATAGGAACGAAGAAGTAAGTGCCATCATTGGGCCATCAGCCTGATGAGCCACGCAAGTCAGAGTAATGGCCGCACAGAAAACTAAACTTCGACACTACTGAGACTAATATGGAAATACGAGAACGTATCACTAACAACTAAGGTCAAGTTGGCGCGTTGGATGCGCGTGAAACATGGACATTAAATGCTGATTTGAAACGAAAATGCCCAATCAATGGAGATGAGATGCTGGTTCTAAGAATAGCGTACAAGGATCATATAACAATTGTCAACATAGGACACACAATACATCATAATGTCGTTGCATATTCTTCTTCTTCTTCGTACGCAGTCAGACAGTAACTATTATTTTTCGAAAAAAGCGGCGGTCATCCTGAGGCTGTCGACACTACCATAGAGCTTGTCATGTGGTTCCACTGGTGATGGCCACATCTACTCTCTCTGATCCTCGTATGTCGGGCAGTTCTGCAGCAGATGTTCAGCGGTCATTTTCCCGGTACCACACGGGCATTCGTCGGTTCCACCTATCTTCAATTTGTTGAATAGGTGGTACCTCAGTCTATTGTGGCCAGTGCGAAGTCTGAAGACAACGACCTGCTCTCTTCTGTTCAACTGGTAATAGGCATCGTTTTTGGTGTAACCAGTATGTTCGGTTTCCCATTTGGTCATGTATCTGGCTTTAATAAGCCATTTTGACTCTTCGTACGTCATACTAGTATCTGTTTGTGGTAGTCTTGCACCTTCTTTTGCCAGTCTGTCTGCCTCCTCGTTGCCTTGGATGTTGCAGTGTGATGGGACCCACTGTACCACTACCCTTTTTGGTGCGGACTGCTGGCATAGTTGGCAGAGTAGTGCTCTTAAGTCATTAAGCTCAGTGTTTTTCTGGCTTTTTAGCGCTGAGACTACAGCCAGAGCATCTGTAAGCAGGACTGTATGGCTTTCATTTTCTTTATGTGTCACCATTTCTTCCTCTGCCTCCGCTCTGAAATTGCTTGTGTACTTACCAGTAGCGAATGACAGTGTTATTTTTCTGCCATTTGGTAGGTTCAGGAATGCTCCGGCCCCTCCGTTCTGTGTAGTGTTTGTTACAGAGCCGTCGGTGTATGCATGGGTCCAGTCCATGCTTGGGTAGTTTTTCGATATAAAGCTTAGGGTAGTATCTCTCCTTTCTTTTTCAGTCTGGCAGTTTTTGTTTCCAATACCTGGTATATTTTCTACCACCTCTGGAAATATATCCTGCCTCCAGGTAAGTTTTCGTACAGTAGTGATGGGCTTTGGTGTTGTTAGTGCGTTTATGGGATCTTCGTGCATCTTTGCTTTGGCTATTTCTGAAACGTTTCTCCGCTTTAGTTTCCCATTTCCCAAATTGTTTAGTCTCTGGTGCATTGGATGGTCAGTCAGTCTTCGGAGTTTCTCTGACTGCAGCTGGGCTCTGCAGTCTCTTCTATCGGTCATGGATTGCAGTTTTGAAATCTTTTCAAGTTCTACATATGGCGTTGACTTCATGCCTCCTGTTATAACTCTCATGGCTTGGTTTTGAAGTTTGCTAACTTTAACGATGTTCGCCTTTGCTGCTGTTGTCCAAGCCGCAATGCCATACTCGAGAACTGGTCTCACTCTTCCAGTGTACAGTTTCTTTAGTATGCTTTTGTCTGCTTCCCAGCTTGTGCCAGCAAGTTTCCTCATGATTGCCATTCTTTCTCTGGCTCTCATTCGGTTTCTCTCGATCTGACTTTTCCATGTCATGCGCTGATCAAATGTGACTCACAGATAGTTTGGGTTGTCGTTTGGCTGCAGGAATTTGCCATTTAAACTTAATTTGGTATTTTGGGGTTTGATTGAAAGCGAGAATATTGTACATGTGGTTGTCGTGGCATAAAACAATTGTTAACATAGGACACAATCCATCATAATGTTATGGCATATGACAATTGCTAACATAGAACACATAATTCATCAGATTGGGTCATATAACAATTGTTAACATAAGAAACACACTCCATCATAATGTGTCGTATAACAATTATTAACATAGGACACATAAACCATACTAATGTCGTGTCATATGGACACATAATCCATACTAATGTCGTGTCATATAACAATTGTTACAATAGAACACACAATCCATCATAATGGCATGTCATATAACAATTGTTAACATCCCTAACAATTGCTAACATAAGACACGCACTCCATCATAATGTGTCATATAACAATTGTTAACATAGGACATATAATCCATCATAATGTCATGTCATATAACAATTGTTAATATATGACACACAATCCATCATATTGTGTCATATAACAAATGCTAACATAAGACACACAATCCATCATAATGTCGTGTCATATAAATACTTAACACGCTGTGAAGACACAACTCAAATGGTACAGTCATATGTCACAATCAAATGTGATAGCCATTAATATACTCAAAGGAACAGTATGGGGAACATCTAAGAAAAGAAGATCAAAATTCAGATGTTTCGATACGGACAGAAAAAAACCCACCTCGATAGAGAAATTCACACTGCTTATAGACAAACAGTCCTGGAAACAGAGAATTTACATTCAGTGTAATGTTATTTCAAATACCTGCTTATATTATGGTAAAGCCGAGACGAGAAGTTAACAATTAGGGCGCTATCATACTTTATAACTTTCCGCAGAGTCTGTATGCAACAAATTTCCTCCATTCAATTGGTTCTAAAAGTTTGTACATTCCGTCTATTTTTGAACGTAAAATCTGACCCTCTCGCTACTATTTCCTGTTGCAATGCATTCCAAACATTTACTACTCTGACTAAAAATAATTTCCTAATATTTAATCTAGACTTTTCTTTAATTAATTTTGTTGCTGTGCCCTCTTATTCTTCTAGCCGGATGAACTTAGAACAACTGGTTTTATCTAATTTATTTTCCCCTGATTAACCTATAAACCTGCATTAAAACGTCTCGAATTCTCTTTTCTAGGTTATACGTCTGTGCAACAATCTTGATTTTAGTAGATTAATCTGTGCTTTCATTTTGCTACATAATTTTAAACGTAAAATGTGCTAAAATTATAACGTGAAAGTTCAGAGATATCTTTACGAAAATCAAGATACGGAGGTTTTGACCAACTGCAAGCACAGTAGCTTAGATCAACGGCGCGTTTGTTGTTGTTGTTTACCATATTTCTAATAATCTGATTTTGTATTAATTTTGCACCAAACAAAACCAAAATTAAAAAGAAGACTCCAGCTTTTTGATTTGCAAGCTGGAATGTGCGTAAAATGTGTACAGGCATATTCGATGATCTTCGAGAGGTTGGGGATGCCAGAAAAACAGCCGTCATTGATAGGGAGCTCTCTCGGTTGAATGTGGACATAGCTGCTCTACAGGAAACCAGACTTGCCTCTATTGGCTCACTAAGGGAGAAAAACTACACTTTCTTCTGGAATGATCGTGAACCAAAGGAATCTCGACAGCCTTGGGTGTTGGTTTTGCTTTAAAAATCACACTTAACCTCAGTCGATCCTCCTTCAAAGGGCTCCGGCCATTCGCGTCATCACCGCTACAGGTCATGTTAATATCATCAGCGTCTATGTCCCAACCCTGACTTCTCCGCTACAGGTCATGTTAATATCATCAGCGTCTATGCCCCAACCCTGACATCTCCGGAGGAGGCGAAGGATCAATTATATGGACAGCTGGAGGAACAGTCCCAGGGAAGAAGCACTCATCCTTCTCGGCGACTTTAATGCTAGAGTAGGTGGGAACCACATAGCATGGCCCACCTGCCTTGGACATCATGGTATTGACAGGGTAAATGACAATGGTCAGAGGTTGCTGGAGCTGTGCACTCAACAAGGCCTATGTATCACAAATATTTTCTTCTAGGGCAGGCTGCAACATAAAGTATCCAAGAAACACCCAAGGTCACATCGATGGCATCAAATTGACTTGACTACCACCAGGCGTTCAGCTCTAAACATGGTCCTCTTCACTAGAAGCTATCACAGTGCAGACTGCGACTCTGACCATGCTCTTGTATGCAGCAGAGAACGCTTGCAGCTTCGCAAAATGTGCCGCTCCAAACAAATGGGGCATCCCCGCATCAGCACTGCGCAGATGATGATTCCTTTCAAGATGGAGAGGTTTGTGTCTGACCTGAATCTTTCTCTTCAGGGAGGATCTGAGTGTGACGCCACAGCTTAGTGGAATGCTATGAAAGGTGCCATCTATAATACAGTATTAGCTTCGGTTGGCATGAGGGAACGGGCCAATCACGACTGGTTCAATGCACATCTCGCAAAAATGGAACGAGAAGCTTTCATCAATTATAAAAAATTCAAAATGAGAGGACGCTTCCTGCCCTCAGGATGACCGGAGGCACCGATCAACGAACCGCTAGATAATGCACGAATGAGTGCTGGCAGAAACTGTGTGAAGAAATTCAGCTAAATGCAGAGACGGGACACACCCAGGGCATGTATAGAGGCATAAAGATGGAACTTGGCCCAACCGCGACAGGTGCTGTCCTCTTGAAATCTCTGACAGGTGTCGGAATCATGGACGGTGACCAACAGATGGCCAAATGGGTGGATCACTACTCTGAACTCTAGTCTCGGGAAACGGTGATCACTGAGGAGGCCTTGTGCAGACTACAGGTTTTGTCCATTATGGAGGAACTTGACAAACCAACTACTCTAGATGAGCTTGATAACGACCTCTAAAATGGCAAGGCGCCAGGGTGAGATGGTATCCCACCCGAAGCAATCAAATGCGGGAAATCAGCATTGCTAAGCAGATGTTTGACCTTCTATGCCTCTGCTGGGAGGAAGATGCAGTCGTTCAAGATATGCGTGACGCCATCATTGGGACTATTTACAAAACACAAAGGTGACCACGGGGACTGTAATAATTATAGAGGTATCTCGCTCCTGAGCGTTGTAGGCAAAGTTTACGCTCACATTCTATTAAACAGGTTGTTATTTGCGGCTGATGTAGTTCTAGTGGCCACTAGTGAGGAGGCCTTGTGGAGACTGGGAGACACATTCGCCAAGAGGTGCAAGCAGCTTGGTCTCACCATAAGTCTGGAAAAGACAACGGTTTTCCCACAGAGCATTACCACTACGCCATCCATAAAGATTGATGACGTCACACTGGACGTCGTCAACAGTTTCATTTATCTGGGGGTCTACCATTAGCAACACTCTCTCGCTCGAGAAGGAGAAAGACAGAAGGCTTAGCAAGGCGAGTACCGTCATGGCCCACCTGACGAAGAGAGTCTGGGAAAACACTGCGCTGTCTCACTACTACACCAAGGTCCGGGTCTATCAAACATGGCTTCTTGGTACTCTCATGTATGGAAGAGAGACTTGGAGCACTTACACTAAACAGGAACGGTGGCTGAACACCTTTCACATGAGGTGTCTACGGTGTATATTAGGGATTGGGTGGCATAAGAGAGTGTCACTTAATAAGGTCTTACAGAGAGCAATCACTCACAGCATGTACTCAATGTTGAGCCAGAGACGTCTACGGTGGTTATGACATGTTTATCGCATGGAAGGCGAGAGGCTGCAAAGGATATTCTTTATGAACAGCTAGCCATTTGAGTTAGAAGAATCTGCCATCCCACACTGAGATTCAAGGACGTACGTAAGAGGGACATGAAGTAATGTGACATCCCATCCGAGAGCTGGGAAGAAATTTCTCAGGATCGAGCTATCTGGACAGAGTCAGTTGGAGGGGGCATAGTGACTGCTGACCCTCGAAGAGGTCTTCTGGCTGCAGAGAAAAGAGAAAGACTGAGGAGATCAAAGAACAGCCAGGCAAGCCAGCCTCCTGAGTATGGTTGTACGATCTGTGGCAACGTCTATCACTCGCGGTTCGGCCTTTACAGTCATACCAGACAGTGTCGAAATACAGGAAACAGCTGGACAACACTTACAGGGCGCCACGCACATTTTCTATAGAGATTGAGACGCTTATGATGATGATGAATCATCTGACCTTTTTGCTTATTGTGAAACATAAAACATTTATAATGACATTATTGAGAATTTCTTAACTATACATGTACTTACTCACAGACGTTGTTAAGTAATCATACGGACTAAATATATGAACCACCGATAAACGTATCTGCTGCTCCAAAAACTAAGTCTAACTTTGCCGTGGTTGGAGAGCTTGCACGCTTCAATGATACGAGGAACTATGTCGGTGTGAATTTTACTTTTGGACAGGTCCTTGGAAAGGGACTTGACTAAGGAGCAGAGGAGCAGGTGGAGACCTATATGTGTAGTTCCAGAACCCACCGGTGAGCAGTATATGCTCAGGGTTGCACTAATACATCATTAGTCCATGTGTTAAGTTATTTGTAGTTTCTACTCTATATATTATCCCTATGGAGGAATAAGAAATGCAGGCCAACGAACATTGAACCCCCGCTCAGTTCTGGCGGTCTCTGCTGTGGTGAGAAATGCTTACGTGCCGCCACTACAGAATAAATGACATGACTGACTGAGGAATATTTCGATGGTTGACTCAGATGTGTGCTCTACGTCCACGCCAGGTCGCGACTAATCTGGGACATCGACATTCTGGACTGTTTTTATTCGGGAATATTAAAAGTTGTGTACATACTTTTCACCTATATATCGTGATGCCTCTAAGACAACAGATTTTATACGAACTTCAACTGAGGAAAACTAAAATAATATGACAGTCATATAGAACCTTAGTGTAATGGCATTGTACACTGAATGCATTTTAATATAATCTTATTAACACAGGTGTGCATTAGCAGAAACAAAGAACATATTTACAGAGCAGGTACATTGCTGTCACAAGGTACACCAAACTAATCTATTTGCACGTTTTTCAGGATATCACTTTTAGGTGTAATGTAAAGATGTCAGAATTGTTTCAGGGAGAGTTCTGTGTGATAGAGGCGAGGAAAGGCACACTGCCACACTGAGAACATATAAGAGGTGATTAAAGTGTATGCCGTATCCATCTGAAGCTTCTTAAACCCAACACTATTAACAAAGAACCAATCGTACTGGAGGCGGAGCTGTTGGAAAATATGCATACATACACATATAGACACATACATCAAGCTCCTTACTGGTATGCATTATGTGAGAGGCTATTGAAGAGGAAATGTGAGAGGCTATTGAAGAGGATATGTGTTGGACGGGCTGGTAACATCATCATTAAATGACAACTGATACATACATGCTTCGCTTTGTCCCAGGTAGACCAGGTGTAACATTGATATTTTGCTCTCTGTCCCATGTAGACCAGGTGTAACATACATGCTCCGCTCTGTCCCAGGTAGACCAAGTGTAACATGCATGTTAAGCTCTGTTCCATGAAGACCAGGTGTAACATACATGCTTCGCTTTGTTCCAGGTAGACCAGGTGTAACATCCATACTTTGCTCTATCCCAGGTAGAGCAGGTGTAACATACATGCTCCGCTGCGTCTCACGAAGATCAGGTGTATTTTTATTAATGAAACCTAGCATTTGCAATCGCTGCTTCACAGCAAAGGCGTTACATGATGAGGTTGTTAACCTCATTCACAATCCCCTTTATTCGCCTCTTTCGACATGCTTACAGTGGTGCTATAATTTTTAACACATGTACAACCTAGGAATAGAGACATATAGATAACAGCAAATACATTTCGGACATTTATGTCCGGATTGACAGAATCATGCTACTTAAAACACCTTTTAGTTTGGCCGAATACAGATAACCTTTGGAAAGTATTGAACTAAAGCCCAGTATTTCAAATCTGTATATGCTCTGAATACGCAATATGGAATAACTGGCAACAAAATTGACAAGTGTAAATATTCCAGAGAGCAGAAAGCACCGACAGATCAAGTTCAATATGTGTATGTACATTTTGTTTTGGCAATTCGGATTCTGATAAGTAATCTTAGCCATGCCTCATTGTTGGTGCTATAGCAGTAAGTTCCGTCTATCGCAGATAAGGCGTTCATTTATAACTTTAAGTATCATAGAGATCGATATATTGTTCTCAATAACTACTAACCAAAAACTGATAACTGAATAACATTGTTCTGATAACCTGATATACTAGTACATACTAAATTGCAAGATCCGGTGTTTATAAAATGAGAAAGTGAACAACACGGATATGAAGGAACATAAGAAAGCGTGCATAACATGTAGAAGAACTATATAAATTAACTCAACTAGTCTATCAAGTCATTACCATAGTCATCCCGTACATTGACGCTCGTTGATAGTGACACACGATGTGCTAGATTATATTGTGACAAAAGGTAAATCGACAACTCGTATGCGAGTGTCGCTACAGTGACTACAAATAGAGTAGATGAAAGGATACACAATCAAATAGAGTAGATGAAAGGATACACAATCAAATAGAGTAGATGAAAGAATACACAATCAAATAGAGTAGATGAAAGGATACACAATCAAATAGAGTAGATGAAAGGATACACAATGTATACCTTTAATAACCAAGAGGTGAGATGTTTGGCATCAGATATACACGCCAAAACAAGTTAGCTGGTTAAGATATTTTGATTATGGATAATTTATTTTTCGTGTATAGTTGAAAATTTGTTACATTTTGTTACTTTTAACAATGATTGCTGTAGTGGTTCATTGTATTCCCGTGTATCACACACGATTTAACATTTTGCTTTGTTTCTGTTAGTCGTCAAACGAGTGGAAAAGCAAAAGTGCGTTATTGTTAGTCTCTTCAGTCTTGCTTAGAGAAACTTCATTTTCTTCAAGACTTCGTCAACTCCGTTTGTTCTATAGCGAAACTTCATTGTCTTCAAGACTTCGTCAACTCCGTTTGTTCTATAGCGAAACTTCATTTTCTTCAAGACTTCGTCATCTCCGTTTTTCTATAGCGAAACTTCATTTTCTTCAAGACTTCGTCAACTCCGTGTGTTCTATAGCGAAACTTCATTTTCTTCAAGACTTCGTCAACTCCGTTTGTTCTATAGCGAAACTTCATTGTCTTCAAGACTTCGTCAACTCCGTTTGTTCTATAGCGAAACTTCATTTTCTTCAAGACTTCGTCAACTCCGTGTGTTCTATAGCGAAACTTCATTTTCTTCAAGACTTCGTCAACTCCGTTTGTTCTATAGCGAAACTTCATTGTCTTCAAGATTTCGTCAACTCCGTGTGTTCTATAGCGAAACTTCATTTTCTTCAAGACTTCGTCAACTCCGTTTGTTCTATAGCGAAACTTCATTGTCTTCAAGACTTCGTCAACTCCGTTTGTTCTATAGCGAAACTTCATTATCTTCAAGACTTCGTCAACTCCGTTTGTTCTATAGCGAAACTTCATTGTCTTCAAGACTTCGTCAACTCCGTTTGTTCTATAGCGAAACTTCATTTTCTTCAAGACTTCGTCAACTCCGTGTGTTCTATAGCGAAACTTCATTTTCTTCAAGACTTCGTCAACTCCGTTTGTTCTATAGCGAAACTTCATTGTCTTCAAGACTTCGTCAACTCCGTTTGTTCTATAGCGAAACTTCATTGTCTTCAAGACTTCGTCAACTCCGTTTGTTCTATAGCGAAACTTCATTGTCTTCAAGACTTCGTCAACTCCGTTTGTTCTATAGCGAAACTTCATTGTCTTCAAGACTTCGTCAACTCCGTTTGTTCTATAGCGAAACTTCATTGTCTTCAAGACTTCGTCAACTCCGTTTGTTCTATAGCGAAACTTCATTGTCTTCAAGACTTCGTCAACTCCGTTTGTTCTATAGCGAAACTTCATTGTCTTCAAGACTTCGTCAACTCCGTGTGTTCTATAGCGAAACTTCATTGTCTTCAAGACTTCGTCAACTCCGTTTGTTCTATAGCGAAACTTCATTGTCTTCAAGACTTCGTCAACTCCGTTTGTTCTATAGCGAAACTTCATTTTCTTCAAGACTTCGTCAACTCCGTTTGTTCTATAGCGAAACTTCATTGTCTTCAAGACTTCGTCAACTCCGTGTGTTCTATAGCGAAACTTCATTGTCTTCAAGACTTCGTCAACTCCGTGTGTTCTATAGCGAAACTTCATTGTCTTCAAGACTTCGTCAACTCCGTGTGTTCTATAGCGAAACTTCATTGTCTTCAAGACTTCGTCAACTCCGTTTGTTCTATAGCGAAACTTCATTGTCTTCAAGACTTCGTCAACTCCGTTTGTTCTATAGCGAAACTTCATTGTCTTCAAGACTTCGTCAACTCCGTTTGTTCTATAGCGAAACTTCATTGTCTTCAAGACTTCGTCAACTCCGTGTGTTCTATAGCGAAACTTCATTGTCTTCAAGACTTCGTCAACTCCGTTTGTTCTATAGCGAAACTTCATTGTCTTCAAGACTTCGTCAACTCCGTTTGTTCTATAGCGAAACTTCATTTTCTTCAAGACTTCGTCAACTCCGTTTGTTCTATAGCGAAACTTCATTGTCTTCAAGACTTCGTCAACTCCGTGTGTTCTATAGCGAAACTTCATTGTCTTCAAGACTTCGTCAACTCCGTGTGTTCTATAGCGAAACTTCATTGTCTTCAAGACTTCGTCAACTCCGTGTGTTCTATAGCGAAACTTCATTGTCTTCAAGACTTCGTCAACTCCGTTTGTTCTATAGCGAAACTTCATTGTCTTCAAGACTTCGTCAACTCCGTTTGTTCTATAGCGACAGTTGGTAATAAAAGCGCGTAATATTTTCCGCATTCATTCCACCCAAAATGTACTTGTCTTGGCGCACCTGTCTGACGATTTTCACATAAACGACAAACTCCGTAATGGCTTCCGCATAAACAGCGTACTTGGCCGAGGTTTTCCAATTAAACAGCGCACTTAGCCGAGGGTTTCCACATAAACAGCGTACTTGGCCGAGGTTTTCCAATTAAACAGCGCACTTAGCCGAGGGTTTCCACATAAACAGCGTACTTGGCTGAGGTTTTCCACGTAAACAGCGCACTTGGCTGATGGTTTACACGTAAACAACGCACTTGGCCGAGGGTTTCCATGTAAACAGCGCACTTAGCCGAGGGTTTCCACATAAACAGCGTACTTGGCCGAGAGTTTCCACGTAAATGACTTGCCTAGTCGAAGGTTCCAACATGTGGGCCATATCATACATAAAACTTCTATAGGGAGCCCCTCACTTTCTCGTAGTACTCATGGAAACAGGTTGTGCTACAGTAGTCTGGGCAACGAGGTGGGGATCGACACTGTAATCTCAATTGTGGCAAGCTTACTGATAAAGCTTTCACTGCACGTCTCTAGATGCAAAGCTACTAGCCATCACCAAAGAACCGCCAGCAGTTAAATCGACGCAGTATGAACGGCTGACAACAGCAACAACAACGTAACTTTCGTGTATGATATGCCACATACTTCAGTGACCGTAGGATGCATCAATTTGTGATCTGCAGTTTTGAATGCTAACTCAAGCTAGTCATAGCCATGAATGACGAAACCCCGTCAAATAAACAAATTACTATCAAGCAGGGCGAGAACTTGATCACAGGTAAGAAAGCCGCAAACGCCTTTGTCGATCACTATGCCAAAGCAAACCACATCGAGGTCCCTGCAGATAAGCATACAGACATTAGCGAAGAGCTAAAGGGTCACGAAAACATAAATACGGCTCCTGAAGAGCACATGATGGCCAAACTAACAATGCGCGAAATGGAAGAGGCTATGAGAACACTAAAGAAAAGGAAATCTCCCGGAAAAGACGGGATAACAAACGAAATGCTGATGGGGCTGGGCCAAACAGAGAAGAAAAAACTACTATCAGTCCTGAACCAAAGCTGGAAAAGGGGTATTGTACCCCAGGCATGGAAAGATGCAATACTGGTACCAGTACCAAAAACAGGAAAGGACAAAACAGATCCGAATGGATACAGGCCCATAAGCCTACTGAGCTGTGTCGGCAAGCTGATGGAACGGATGATAAACACCAGACTGATGTGGCATCTGGAAGAAAAACGAATACTAATTCCACAGCAAGCCGGCTTTAGACAGCACAGATCCACTGAGGACCAGGTCATCCTCATAGCCCAGGAAATAGAAGATGCCTACCAGGCACAGAAACACACAGTAGCTGTTTGGGTGGATCTGGAAAAGGCATTTGACAAAGTCTGGAAGGATGGACTTAGAGTCAAGCTAAGAAGAAGTGATGTCTGTGGGAAGATGTACAAGTGGATCAACCACTACCTCAAACAAAGAACGGCCAGAGTCCAAGTACAAGGGCAGATGAGCAAAAAGGTGACACTCGAGCAGGGAGTACCCCAAGGGGGAGTATTGTCACCCACACTCTTCCTGGTATATATAAACGATATTACAGAGAATATACCAAGAAGAGTCCATAGCTCAATGTTTGCAGACGATCTGGCTATGTGGACCTCTGAAAAGAATCTCACCATAGCAAGAAATCGGATGCAAACGGCCCTAACATCGCTGGAAGAGTGGGCGAACTCATGGCTGGTCAAAATAAACGAGGAGAAAACCACGTGCACAATATTCTCGCTCTCATTAAAACCCCATAGTACCAAATTAAGCCTAAATGGCAAAATCCTGCAGCCAAACGACAACCCAACCTATCTGGGAGTCACATTTGATCGGCGCATGACATGGAAAAGTCAGATTGAGAGAAACCGAATGAAAGCCAGAGAAAGAATGGCGATCATGAGGAAGCTTGCTGGCACAAGCTGGGGAGCAGACGAAGGCATACTAAAGAAACTGTACACTGGAAGAGTTAGACCAGTTCTCGAGTATGGCATTGCGGCATGGACAACAGCAACGAAGGCGAACTTCGATAAAGTTAACAAACTTCAAAACCAAGCCATGAGAATTATAACAGGTGGCATGAAGTCAACGCCAATTGTAGAACTTGAAAAGATTACAAAACTGCAATCCATGACCGATAGAAGAGACTGCAGAGCCCAGCTGCAGTCAGAGAAACTCCGAAGACTGACGGACCATCCAATGTACCAGAAACTAAACAATTTGGGAAACGGGAAACTAAAGCGGAGAAACTTTGCAGAAATAGCCAAAGCAAAGATGCACGAAGATCCCATAAACGCACTAACAACACCAAAACCCATCACTACTGTACGAAAACCTACCTGGAGGCAGGATATATTTCCAGAGGTGGTAGAAAATATACCAGGTATTGCAAACAAAAACTGCCAGACTGAAAAAGAAAGGAGAGACACTACCCTAAGCTTCATAACGAAAAGCTACCCAAGCATGGACTGGACCCATGCATACACCGACGGTTCTGTAACAAACACTACACAGAACGGAGGGGCAGGAGCATTCCTGAACCTACCAAATGGCAGAAAAATAACACTGTCATTCGCTACTGGTAAGTACACGAGCAATTTCAGAGCAGAGGCAGAGGCACTGAGGGCGGCAGTGGAAGAAATGGTAACACACAGTGAAAATGAGAGCCATATAGTCCTGCTGACAGATGCTCTCGAAGTAGTCACAGCGCTAAAAAGCCAGAAAAACACTGAGCTCAATGACTTAAGAGCAGCACTCTGCAAACTGTGCCAACAGTCCGCACCAAAAAGGGTAGTGGTACAGTGGGTTCCGTCACACTGCAACATCCAAGGCAACGAGGAGGCAGACAGACTGGCAAAAGAAGGTGCAAGGCTACCACAAATAGATACCAGTATGACGTACGAAGAGTCAAAACGGCTTATCAAAGCCAGGTACATGTCCAAATGGGAAACCGAACATACTGGTTACACCAAAAATGATGCCTATTACCAGTTGAACCGAAGAGAGCAGGTCGTTGTCTTCAGACTTCGCACTGGCCACAACAGACTGAGGTACCACCTTTTCAACAAATTGAAGATAGGGTGTACCGACGAATGCCCGTGCGGTACTGGTAAAATGACCACTGAACATCTGCTGCAGAACTGCCCGACATACGAGGATCAGAGAGAGCAGATGTGGCCATTGCCAGTGGAACTGCAAGACAAGCTCTATGGTAGTGGCGAGAGTCTCAGGATGACCGCCGCTTTTTTCGAGAAAATAATGGTTACTGTCTGACTGTGTACGCAGAAGAAGAAGAAGAAGAAGAATGCTAACTCTAGTTCCAAATATGTATCTCCAATTCATAGAGTGTAACATATAACAGGCTGCGGGTCTACTTTGCTCTAGTGTTTGAGTCTATAAAGATGGATTCGCACATCGGTTGATGTAAGCGCTTGTCCCAAAGTTGCAGTGTGTTAAGCTGCTCGAGTCTAGCCTGCTAAGCAGGAAATCTTTCTCCCGGCTACATCCAGCTCATACCAGAGCTGGGACCTGCATAGGAGCATCTGCCTTTGTAGAAGTACAGGTGACCTAAGAACATACTATACATTATTGATGAACAGTGCAAATTACTTTAGCAGTAAAAGGTTGCCATGTTTAATATCAGTCAAAACAAGTTTAGGGACAATCTCATTCGATTAATCTTTTTACTCCACCTTTATCAATGGTGTCTTTTCAATTATCCAAAGCTGTAATTCCTAATGTTATATATTATTCCTTATCATTCCATTTGATAAAACTCTAAAATAATGAAAGCTGTTAGCCTTAATATTATATATTATTCCATATCATTACCGTTGATAAGCCATCAAATTATAATACCGTTTTTCATTAATTCTTACAATATATGAAATTCCAAGAATTGCTTTTGTTGTAAACATTCCTCCAAGTATGTTCAACAACCACATTAGTATGACTTCTGAATCCATTCTTACTTTAAGCGAGATTATACTATCTTCAAGCTTCATTCGTATTTAGAAAACTGCCAAGGACTTCAGTTTTGCTACCTAAATGTATCGCTCTGTTGACCTGTAGGACAAGAGGAATATATCTCAACCAAGACAATCACATTTTCTATTGAACACTTCATCTTTTTGTTACGCTTTCACACTCTCCACGAAGCAAACGATCAGTCCGATATTATTGAGATCACCACAGAGCTACCAATGAAGGCACTGCTGCAGCATATATCCAGCGGCATTGCCATTACCCATTGGCCCTATACATGTGACTCAACAGAACAGTACCATTTGGTGAACTACTTTGAAATGCAGGGGGCTGACACTCTAACACCTGGTAGTATGATTTGGTGAATTACTTTGATATACAGGGGTCTGACACTCTAACACCTGGTAGTACGATTTGGTGAACTACTTTGAAATGCAGGGGGCTGACACTCTAACACCTGGTAGTATGATTTGGTGAATTACTTTGATATACAGGGGTCTGACACTCTAACACCTGGTAGTACGATTTGGTGAACTACTTTGATATGCAGGGGGCTGACACTCTAACACCTGATAGTATGATTTGGTGAACTGCTTTGATATGAAAGGGGCTTGCACTCTACCACCTGGTAGTATGATTTGGTGAACTACTTTGAAATGAAGGGGGCTGACACTCTAACACCTGGTAGTATGATTTGGTGAACTACTTTGATATGCAGGGGGCTGACACTCTAACACCTGATAGTATGATTTGGTGAACTACTTTGATATGCAGGGGGCTGACACTCTAACACCTTGTAGTATGATTTGGAGAACTACTTTGATATGAAGGGGGCTGACACTCTACCACCTGGTAGTATGATTTGGTGAACTACTTTGATATGAAGGGGGCTGACACTCTAACACCTGGTAGTACGATTTGGTGAACTACTTTGATATGCAGGGGGCTGACACTCTAACACCTGATAGTATGATTTGGTGAACTGCTTTGATATGAAAGGGGCTTGCACTCTACCACCTGGTAGTATGATTTGGTGAACTACTTTGAAATGAAGGGGGCTGACACTCTAACACCTGGTAGTATGATTTGGTGAACTACTTTGATATGCAGGGGGCTGACACTCTAACACCTGATAGTATGATTTGGTGAACTACTTTGATATGCAGGGGGCTGACACTCTAACACCTTGTAGTATGATTTGGAGAACTACTTTGATATGAAGGGGGCTGACACTCTACCACCTGGTAGTATGATTTGGTGAACTACTTTGATATGAAGGGGGCTGACACTCTAACACCTGGTAGTATGATTTTGTGAACTACTTCGATTTGAAGGGGGCTGACACTCTACCACCTTGTTTGTATGATTTGGTGAACTACTTTGATATGAAGGGGCTGATACTCTACCACTTGGTATGATTTGGTGAACTACTTTGATATGAAGGGGGCTGATACTCTACCACTTGGTATGATTTGGTGAACTACTTTGATATGAAGGGGACTGATACTCTACCACCTTGTTTGTATGATTTGGTAACTGCTTTGATAGGAAGGGGGCTGACACTCTACCACCTGGTATGATTTGGTGAACTGCTTTGATATGAAATGGGCTGTCACTCTACCGTCTGATAGAACTTCATATGCACTCAACATGCGTTTCTGACAAGTTTGCTTTTCCATGTGCGTGGCTGTCCACAACCTGCATACAAGGACGTAGGTCTGTGTCTCACTTTTTGTGGCCTCTACCATTTGGTCTATCCGACTTGATACTCTCTTGTTAGAGATATGCTGCCACCGTATTTATAAAACTCGACCATTGAATTCTGTGTACGTATGTAGGGAATTGTGAATCAAGAGTAATGTTTGTCACACTGTGTGGCGCTCAACAATTTTCCATATATTTTTAACATTTCTTTATTAAGAGGAAAGTGTTTCAGCAGACTCTGCTGTCCCTTCTTTGCAGCTTATCTTTACCGGCCAGTAAGTCAATTACAGATGCAAAGCTGGGTTGACGAGTATGGTTGATTACGAATATTAATGTCCGATAAGTTTGCTGCTAGAAGCGATCGCTCTATCACTCTAGAAGACAGGCGCTTCCTTTTAACAATAAAATGTACAATCAAGTCAACAACCCATACACTTGATCACAATCTACTTCAATGACGTCATTTTTGACAGTCGACATCTAAAACAATAAACACAGACACAACATACACAATTAGTGCGAGTCATTCGATCCTTGCGGACGTCTGGTTCAGGGTTGGAAGTGAACACCCTGATGGTGGGAACAGATGGCCTTTCTCCCACCCTTTTCTATTCTTTCCAACATTTAATGTTACTTAGATGTCAGAGCCAGACAAAACGTTAATGTTTTTTAGTTGTTCCCGGGTTAAGTTCAGTGCACATGAACAAATTCTGGATTCCATTATCGTCTTTCGTGACTTCATTTTTGGTAGTCTGATAATCTGATTCCATTTTCTCAGTCTCTGTGCTTTTTGTTATTTTGTTTGTAGTCAGTTGTGACCTCTGCTATATTACTGTACATGTATATTCTATGCTGTTGTAAGGTTTCTTCTAGGAGCAGTCTTATCTTTTGCCAATGCTGTTACTTTTTCTTCAAAATTCTAAAAAGCACGCCTGTCTGTATGTATGTATCATGTGTTAGTCTATGTCATACAGTCTGTATAACTGTATGTCCATCTTTGTCTAAATGTGTGTCTAGCTTTCTCTGCCTGTGTGATGGTGTGATCCACTCAGCCGACTAATTGTTTATTTATTTCCCTAGAGAGTGCTTGTGTTACCTCGTCGCATTGTCTATGACGAGGCAATCCTTAGTCAGGATTGTTTTGACTATAATTTTGTGTTTATCCGTAGCTTTTTCTTGTTCAACCTTTTAAATGTGCATGTCTATCTGTCTCTATAACCTTACCACTTGCTTGCAAATAGCCAATTTGCTAATAAACGTTCGTCCCTGTTTGTATGTTTCTTTCTCCGGAAAAGTTGTTTTATTAGCGTGGATAACCTTAGGTCACATAATCCTCTCTCTAGTATTACATTTACTTAGGAACGCTAAATTACAAATAATTAATGTAAAGAACCGTACACATTTCTCCACACATTCGCTGGTTCAGATATAAGCGTACTTCAACGATTCCAAAATGCATGACTATTTTAATATAAATCTCTTCATTAGTTACTGGGAAGACTGTTTGTGACCACAGAACATAACATCACACTCCAGGACAGAAGTGTCTTCAGCGCATCACACTGTCCACCCCGTAATTCAAACAGGTCTAAAGTCTTCTGCACGCGAAGCACCCAATTGGATCCGAAAGACTGATCTAAAAACAAACATTAAATATGAGAGAATTGCAAGAAGAAATAATAGTTTTCCAGGTCGTCAGAAGAAGATTCAAATATAACGTCTACATTAGTCAGGAAACAACAATTCTATGTTTACTTTGTACTGACATTACATGTTAAGGGGAAAACAAACGATTGAGGATGGTCTAGAAAGAAATGACATCACTGAAACTATTTATTCACAGAATCTGCTCCAACGATAAGAGTTACCTACGCTAGCTGTGAGTTCTCTTATCATTCATGGACATCTATGACTTCATCATGAAACAAGGTTATTAGGTAAGTTATATATGCATTCATGTGCTAGTGCGATATTTATTAAAGTTTATTTGATTTTGAACCAGCTATCCTAATGCGGACCAAAATCACAAATCATTGTTATGGATAAAGATTAAACCGTTATTTTCGCAACATCATCTATTACAGGCCACAAACATAAGAGCAAAAAAAAAAAAAAAAAAAAAAAAAATTGAAAAAGACAAATCAGCATGACTTGGAAACGAGATGGAATTGTTTAAAAAAAAATCGCTAACATTTTTCTTATTTGCCTCAGATGACGGGGGTGATTGATAATGATGAACAGGATACGTATGATGATAAATACAGTTTAGCTGTACACCGCAGCAGACAAAGCGTTGCAGTAGAAGTTCAGAGACAAACAGACCAACGATCCAAGACACCGAATGTACGGACATCAACAGCAAGCAATAAGACTGAAGTCTAGACGGAGTTTCCTAGAAAAACCACAACCTCTCACAGAAAGCCACAGAGAGCGTCGGGTTAAGAAGACGCAACAAACAACAGACCGTATGGATGAAGCTACAGGAGGATGTTGCACCAGGAAGACACCAACCATATCCAATATGGAGAACCTTAAAATAGACTTAGGGCATCAACCACACACATGTACGATGGAGGTTCTGCTCGCGAGAAACAACATGGCAGTCAGGGTGGCTGAACACTGGACCTCCATCGAATGACAGGGTCCAATGGACAAGGGAAGTAAGTAAGCACGCTTTTAGCATTTGTGAATATCGGAGTTTGATATGCTATCATTTAGAGAGTCTTGTACTATAGAGGAGTTAAGCTGGACTGATATCCGCATTGTATGATGTTTTCTCAATTTGGCATTGCGCATATTCTTGTATGTGACAAGCAAGAATCTCACGGAAACCATCGGGGCTAACAATAGTTATTAAATGTAAGTTATCACTATTTTTAAGGAAATTATTGGCATGCACAAATGAGTTCTAACAACAAAATCATAACTTTCTGACATCCTTAAGATAGCAACCAGGAATATGATTGGCATAATAACAGTTATGCGAGCTTATTCTGTTTCTGGACATTCCTTGTATAAAATATCTTCTATTTCCAAGTCAATAAACAATGTATGTATTTCACAATGTCAAGCAATACTCTAATAGCTGTGATTTTACAAGGCTGCTGTCTCTTATTTCCAAGGACGTAATGTGTATGCACGCCAGTTTCTTTATATTTCCTGAACGACAGGCAGGCAGGCAGGCAGGCACGCACGCACGCACGCACGCACGCACGCACACACACACACACACACACTTACTTGTGCACACAAATACGAACGTACACACACACACACACACACACACAAATGGAGGCACACAGTCACACACATATATTTATTTTAAATATTTTCACTGGGTCTCGAAAGCTGTCACAGACGATAATGGCATAGCGGATAGCCTTTCGGGTCAATCTGCTTCTACAGTATGGCAACAACTGACCTCATAGCCAGTTGATTGCCACCCAGTGGAGGAACTTGTTCTTACCAGCCAGCAGGCTAAGGTACGAGGTGCTAGTATTTGTGACGTGGTTACTAAACAAAACGCTTATTATAGTCGAGGCTTGTCAGTTATAAGTAGTAGTTTGTTTAAGACAAGAATAATTCTTGCTTTTAAACCCCCATCAGTTTGTAGGAACGCTGAAAACAGCCAAGGGCCTAGAGGAGTCAATACGCATTTTTTTTCAAAGAGTTGACCTACGTGGATATGCTTGCCCCAAATGCGACCTTATGTTTTACATAATCGCCATATCTGCAAGTCCAGGCCGATTCTTCTTCTTCTTCTTCTTCTGCGTACACAGTCAGACAGTAACCATTATTTTTTCGAAAAAAGCGGCGGTCATCCTGAGGCTCTCGCCACTGCCATAGAGCTTGTCTTGCAGTTCCACTGGTAATGGCCACATCTGCTCTCTCTGATCCTCGTATGTCGGGCAGTTCTGCAGCAGATGTTCAGTGGTCATTTTACCAGTACCGCACGGGCATTCGTCGGTACACCCTATCTTCAATTTGTTGAATAGGTGGTACCTCAGTCTGTTGTGGCCAGTGCGAAGTCTGAAGACAACGACCTGCTCTCTTCGGTTCAACGGTAATAGGCATCGTTTTTGGTGTAACCAGTATGTTCGGTTTCACATTTGGTCATGTATCTGGCTTTGATAAGCCGTTTTGACTCTTCGTACGTCATACTGGTATCTGTTTGTGGTAGTCTTGCACCTTCTTTTGCCAGTCTGTCTGCCTCCTCGTTGCCTTGGATGTTGCAGTGTGACGGAACCCACTGTACCACTACCCTTTTTGGTGCGGACTGCTGGCACAGTTTGCAGAGTGCTGCTCTTAAGTCATTAAGCTCAGTGTTTTTCTGGCTTTTTAGCGCTGTGACTACGGCGAGAGCGTCTGTCAGCAGGACTATATGGCTCTCATTTTCACTGTGTGTCACCATTTCTTCCACTGCCGCCCTCAGTGCCTCTGCCTCCGCTCTGAAATTGCTTGTGTACTTACCAGTAGCGAATGACAGTGTTATTTTTCTGCCATTTGGCAGGTTCAGGAATGCTCCTGCCCCTCCGTTCTGTGTAGTGTTTGTTACAGAACCGTCGGTGTATGCATGGGTCCAGTCCATGCTTGGGTAGCTTTTCGTTATGAAGCTTAGGGTAGTGTCTCTCCTTTCTTTTTCAGTCTGGCAGTTTTTGTTTGCAATACCTGGTATATTTTCTACCACCTCTGGAAATATAACCTGCCTCCAGGTAGGTTTTCGTACAGTAGTGATGGGTTTTGGTGTTGTTAGTGCGTTTATTCGTGCATCTTTGCTTTGGCTATTTCTGCAAAGTTTCTCCGCTTTAGTTTCCCATTTCCCAAATTGTTTAGTCTCTGGTACATTGAATGGTCCGTCAGTCTTAGGAGTTTCTCTGACTGCAGCTGGGCTCTGCAGTCTCTTCTATCGGTCATGGATTGCAGTTTTGTAATCTTTTCAAGTTCTACAATTGGCGTTGACTTCATGACACCTGTTATAATTCTCATGGCTTGGTTTTGAAGTTTGTTAACTTTATCGAAGTTCGCCTTCGCTGCTGTTGTCCATGCCGCAATGCCATACTCGAGAACTTGTCTCACTCTTCCAGTGTACAGTTTCTTTAGTATGCCTTCGTCTGCTCCCCAGCTTGTGCCAGCAAGTTTCCTCATGATTGCCATTCTTTCTCTGGCTTTCATTCGGTTTTTCTCAATCTGACTTTTCCATGTCATGCGCCGATCAAATGTGACTCCCAGATAGGTTGGGTTGTCGTTTGGCTGCAGAATTTTGCCATTTAGACTTAATTTGGTACTTTGGGGTTTTAATGAAAGCGAGAATATTGTGCATGTGGTTTTCTCCTCGTTTATTTTGACCAGCCATGAGTTCGCCCACTCTTCCAGCGATGTTAGGGCCGTCTGCATCCGATTTCTTGCTATGGTGAGATTCTTTTCAGAGGTCCACATAGCCAGATCGTCTGCAAACATTGAGCTATGGACTCTTCTTGGTATATTCTCTGTAATATCGTTTATATATACCAGGAAGAGTGTGGGTGACAATACTCCCCCTTGGGGTACTCCCTGCTCGAGTGTCACCTTTTTTCTCATCTGCCCTTGTACTTGGACTCTGGCCGTTCTTTGTTTGAGGTAGTGGTTGATCCACTTGTACATCTTCCCACAGACATCACTTCTTCTTAGCTTGACTCTAAGTCCGTCCTTCCAGACTTTGTCAAATGCCTTTTCCAGATCCACCCAGACAGCTACTGTGTGTTTCTGTGTGGTAGGCATCTTCTATCTCCTGGGCTATGAGGATGACCTGGTCCTCAGTGGATCTGTGCAGTCTAAAGCTGGCTTGCTGTGGAATTAGTATTCGTTTTTCTTCCAGATGCCACATCAGTCTGGTGTTTATCATCCGTTCCATCAGCTTGCCGACACAGCTCAGTAGGCTGATGGGCCTGTATCCATTTGGATCTGTTTTATCCTTTCCTGTTTTTGGTACTGGTACCAGTATTGCGTCTTTCCACGCCTGGGGTACAATACCCCTTTTCCAGCTTTGGTTCAGGACTGATAGTAGTTTCCTCTTCGCTGTTTGGCCCAGCCCCATCAGCATTTCGTTTGTTATCCCGTCTTTTCCGGGAGATTTCCTTTTCTTTAGTGTTCTCATAGCCTCTTCCATTTCGCGCATTGTTAGTTTGGCCATCATGTGCTCTTCGGGAGCCGTATTTATGTTTTCGTGTCCCTTTAGCTCTTCGCTAATGTCTGTATGCTTATCTGCAGGGACCTCGATGTGGTTTGCTCTGGCATAGTGATCGACAAAGGCGTTTGCGGCTTTCTTACCTGTGATCAAGTTCTCGCCCTGCTTGATAGTAATTTGTTTATTTGACGGGGTTTCGTCGTTCATGGCTCTGACTAGCTTCCATAGCTTGTTCCCGTCTTTGTCCAGGTTTAGACTTTCCGTTTTATTTTTCCAGCTTTCTCTTGCTGTTTGCTTGAGAGTGTGTTTGTACTTCGTCGCGGCGGCTTTGAGGGCGATGTTTGCCTCCATGGATTTTTCTCGCTCTGCCATGTTCCTAGCATTTGTTACTGCATCTTCCACTTTCTGCAACTCATCATTCCAGTAGGGCTTATAGTTTTTCCTAGCTCCTCTTGGGATGGTTTCAGTGGCGGCTTGCATTATTGCCTTGCTTAGGCTCTCTACCATGGGCTTCATTTTGGTGTTTCGTGTATTGATGGTTTCACACAGCCCATCTGTCAGGATTGCAAATCTGTCCCAGTCGGCTCGTTTGTAATTCCAACGTGGGAGCGGTTTTGTTTCCTGTGGGCCTACTTCCATGTCAATGGTTAGCCTGATCGGCCTGTGGTCGCTACCTGCCAGTTGGTTTAGCACCTGGCGGTCTATTTTATGGTGTATGTCCTGTGTGGAGAAGGCCAAATCTGGAGTCGAGGTGGTATGCCATGTTCTTGAATAGAAGCTAGGGCTATCCTCCGGCCTATTGATTAGGGAGAGATTTGCATCTATCTCCCAATCTTCCACTTCGTCACCTCTGCTGTCTGTGTCAGAGTACCAGGCCGATTCACAAGTGCACAGTCTCTCACAGTCACTGATGAGGTTTTAGAATATTGACAGTTTCATGAGCTCGCTAATTGTGAACACTCCTATCTCGCCATCCTAGGCATTTGTCCCTGCTCTACTCCCACTGATTTAGAACACCTGCAGTCTGTGCGTTGTAAAATTCAAAGATATCAGTTCGCTAAATCATGAATCGGTAATACATTTTATTTGTGGGCATGATCCCAGCCTCTTCACAAGATACACGCATCTCCCTCCACAACAATCTGTGTACTCATCTCTCTCCACAACAATCTGTGTACTCATCTCTCTCCACAACAATCTGTGTACTCATCTCCCTCCGCAACAATATGTGTACTCATCTCCCTCCACAATAATATGGGTACTCATCTCTCTCCACAACAATCTGTGTACTCATCCCCTCCACAACAATCTGTGTACTCATCTCTCTCCACAACAATCTGTGTACTCATCTCTCTCCACAACAATCTGTGTACTCATCTCTCTCCACAACAATCTGTGTACTCATCCCCTCCACAACAATCTGTGTACTCATCTCCCTCCACAGCAATATGTGTACTCATCTCTCTCCACAACAATCTGTGTACTCATCTCTCTCCACAACAATCTGTGTACTCATCCCCTCCACAACAATCTGTGTACTCATCTCTCTCCACAACAATCTGTGTACTCATCTCTCTCCACAACAATCTGTGTACTCATCTCTCTCCACAACAATCTGTGTACTCATCCCCTCCACAACAATCTGTGAACTCATCTCCCTCCGCAACAATATGTGTACTCATCTCTCTCCACAACAAACTGTGTACTCATCCCCTCCACAACAATCTGTGTACTCATCCCCTCCACAACAATCTGTGTACTCATCTCCCTCCACAACAATCTGTGAACTCATCTCCCTCCGCAACAATATGTGTACTCATCTCTCTCCACAACAAACTGTGTACTCATCCCCTCCACAACAAACTGTGTACTCATCCCCTCCACAACAATCTGTGTACTCATCTCTCTCCACAACAAACTGTGTACTCATCCCCTCCACAACAAACTGTGTACTCATCCCCTCCACAACAATCTGTGTACTCATCCCCTCCACAACAATCTGTGAACTCATCTCCCTCCGCAACAATATGTGTACTCATCTCTCTCCACAACAAACTGTGTACTCATCCCCTCCACAACAAACTGTGTACTCATCCCCTCCACAACAATCTGTGTACTCATCCCCTCCACAACAATCTGTGTACTCATCCCCTCCACAACAATCTGTGTACTCATCCCCTCCACAACAATCTGTGTACTCATCTCCCTCCACAACAATCTGTGTACTCATCTCCCTCCACAACAATCTGTGCACTCATCCCTCCACATCTGTCGTAAAAGACGCCTAAAGAGATATGTGCTTTGGGTTAGCAACGTCATCATGTAGAACAAATTGCTACAGAAACCAACATTACAAGAGCGTGCAAAGTGTCTTGTACGGGCTTTCTGAAGGAGACCAACTGTCCCTGTGTTTTTATGCCTTGACAGGAGTTGAAAACTCAAAAAAAATTATAATTATTGTTATTACCCTCATCATTTTCAAATCGCAAAGACGATATCTGCCTATCCAACCATATTGTGGCACAATAATCTATACTGATATGCATCTGTATGATTAAAACCTATGTCCAAAAATTGTTCTATATTTCGGTAACAAAAATTGCGGAATCATAGCAGATTTGGCACAGGCAGTGCGTAGATCACCCAATCCATTACCGGCCCTCCTCTCTTTTATTTTGAGTTTCTGACTCTTTCCTTCTATCGCTACATCTCTTTCTCTCTTTCCCACTGTTACTGCTTCACTGTTCTCTCTCTATACCCCCCCCCTCCTCCTCTCTCTCTCTCTCTCTCTCTCTCTCTTTCACTCGTTCTGCCTTCTGGGCTATTTACAAAATGGGCAAGAGAGTTTGCGCTCACTGACAAATTGATGTTACACAAACTTCGTTCTGGCATTCCAAATAAAGAAAACACAGATAAAACACCCACGAAAAGAATACAATTTTAGATATTTTTGTCATTTTTCAGACGTATTCTCAATATTTTGTTCGTATATTTTTATTTAAATAGCATGTGGTTTACCTATTTTTGTATCAATTCGGATAACATTAGTTTGATAACTAACATGTTTTGAAGTAGTCTATAAACTAAGTTTACTTTATATATCCGCTATACACCACGGTTTGTTGACATCGATTTTTGAACCGTAACAAGGAATAATCTGAAAGCCACGAAATCAGGGGTAATCCTATGCTGACAACCATTTTATATTCTTTCAACATAGCGCCGTGTACATACGACATACGCGAGCGTGTCATGGTTCTACAGACTCCATATTCACAAAGCTTGTTTTGATAATTCTAACAAAGCTAGAGTTTGTTCTTTGTGGTCTTTCTAATGCTGCTCGTGTTAAATTTGTTCACGCTTTACTAATGTTTCACTCAAGAGTGTTTATATTGGCTCTTGTTACGTTCGGTGACGTACTGAAAACTCTGGGCCTGGATCCTTCTCGCTCTATTGCAATGGATGTATTCTAAACAAACTTGCCAATGCGGGAATCACAGTCTCGATCACAATATCGTTGACCAGGATGTTGTAAGGCTGCAAGTGTATGGGGTTAGATCTTGATCATTATATTTCACCATCCGATCATCTGCCCTAGTGCTGGTTCCTGCAGTGTTTATTTTGGTCGTGCTATCATTCAGTGATTATATTTTAAATGGATTCGTGCATCGGAATTACCTAACTCACTGATTGCACCGTGTGCTATTTATTTCAAACAAGTTTCACACCATGAGATCATGTCGGCGTCGAGATTAAAGTCATTGAGTGATGTAGATCAATGTGTCATCATCAACTATGATTGCCAAGCTGTCAGTTGTACTATAAATGTATATACACAGTCCGTTTTCGTGAAGAGGTCATGCAGAATGCCCTGTTGTGGCTTACTTAATTGGGCATTTTCTAAACTCACGAAAGCGACAACTTATTACAAGTCAATATGACGGTAACGGAAGCGCTGAGAGCGGTGCAACAGCTGGACAAAAGTAGTGAAACCAACGAGCCTGCTTAAGTCTGGCCCGATGATCAGGAAAGAGATGGCCAATACCAAGCCCAGAACCAACAGCTCAGACCTCTACAGCGCCAAGCATAAACGTGCGACTTCAGTAAGCATGAACAATCCAATCTTCCACTAGTCGCTCTATGACAAAACTACAGGACTTCAGTAGGTATGAACAATCTAATCTTCCACTGCTCCCTCTATGACAAAACTACAGGACTTAAGTAGGTATGAACAATCCAATCTTTCACTGGTCACTCTATGACAAAACTACAGGACTTCACTAGGTATGAACAATCCAATCTTTCACTGGTGACTCTATGACAAAACTACAAGACTTCAGTAAGTATGAACAATCCAATCTTCCACTGGTCGCTCTATGACAAAACTACAGGACTTCAGTAGGTATGAATAATCGAATCTTCCACTGGTCACTCTATGACAAAACTACAAGACTTCAGACAGGGTAGGGATGCGTACAAGATTAACTACCTTGTTGAGGGACAGGCCGCTCATGACTTATTGCTCTGTATATTTATATAACATTTTTCGAAAATTTTAAGTGATTAAATCTTTCATTCTTCCTTTTCGATTTTTGTCCTGCTTATGTCTTTCATCGTCAGGTTATGAAGAGGTTTCTTGACTGGGCCCTAGTATGGGCTTCATACACAGGAAGCTTTACGGCTTCTGTTAATTCTGCTATCCCTCTTTTGCGTGCTCGGCCCTTGTCTTTATATCCATTGTATATGTACACCATTGCTTTCTGAGAAATAATATCTGATGTTTGATGTGTCGCGTGACCGAACCATTTGGTTTGAGGTCTTGCACTGCTGTTTGATGTGTCACGTGGCCGAACCATTTGGTTTGAGGTCTAGCACTGGTGTTTGATGTGTCGCGTAGCCGAACCATTTGGTTTGAGGTCTTGCACTGATGTTTGATGTGTCGCGTGGCCGAACCATTTGGTTTGAGGTCTAGCACTGATGTTTGATGTGTCGCGTGGCCGAACCATTGGGTTTACTGTCACTTGATGAGGTCTAACATTGGTGTTGTACATACTTGTTTCCTAATATCTTTGTTTCCGACTCTTGTTACTCCAAACATTATGTGCATGCATTTCATCTGTTGTTACGATGTGCATTTTAGCTTTATTAGTTAATGTCCAATTGTGGAACTGATAGCACAATGTGGGGGGAATATTGTGTTGTAAAGCGCTAATGTGTGACTTTCGTCACGTGCTTACATAGTACTGTAATATTGGGAACATGTATCCAATGATTTTGATTGCAGTGTGATGGAACCCACTGTACCACTACCCTTTTTGGTGCGGACTGCTGGCACAGTTTGCAGAGTGCTGCTCTTAAGTCATTAAGCTCAGTGTTTTTATGGCTTTTTAGCGCTGTGACTACGGCGAGAGCATCTGTAAGCAGGACTATATGGCTTTCATTTTCATTGTGTGTCACCATTTCATCCACTGCCGCCCTCAGTGCCTCTGCCTCCGCTCTGAAATTGCTTGTGTACTTACCAGTAGCCAATGACAGTGTTATTTTTCTGCCATTTGGTAGGTTCAGGAATGCTCCTGCCCCTCCGTTCGGTGTAGTGTTTGTTACAGAACCGTTGGTGTATACATGGGTCCAGTCCATGCTTGGGTAGCTTTTCGATATGAAGCTTAGGGTAGTATCTCTCCTTTCTTTTTCAGTCTGGCAGTTTTTGTTTCTAATACCTGGTATATTTTCTACCACCTCTGGAAATATATCCTGCCTCCAGGTAGGTTTTCGTACAGTAGTGATGGGTTTTGGTGTTGTTAGTGCGTTTATGGGATCTTCGTGCATCTTTGCTTTGGCTATTTCTGCAAAGTTTCTCCGCTTTAGTTTCCCATTTCCCAAATTGTTTAGTCTCTGGTGCATTGGAGGGTCAGTCAGTCTTCGGAGTTTCTCTGACTGCAGCTGGGCTCTGCAGTCTCTTCTATCGGTCATGGATTGCAGTTTTGTAATCTTTTCAAGTTCTACAATTGGCGTTGACTTCATGCCTCCTGTTATAATTCTCATGGCTTGGTTTTGAAGTTTGCTAACTTTATCGAAGTTCGCCTTTGCTGCTGTTGTCCATGCCGCAATGCCATACTCGAGCACTGGTCTCACTCTTCCAGTGTACAGTTTCTTTAGTATGCCTTCGTCTGCTCCCCAGCTTGTGCCAGCAAGTTTCCTCATGATTGCCATTCTTTCTCTGGCTCTCATTCGGTTTCTCTCGATCTGACTTTTCCATGTCATGCGCTGATCAAATGTGACTCCCAGATACTTTGGGTTGTCGTTTGGCTGCAGGAATTTGCCATTTAGACTTAATTTGGTATTTTGGGGTTTTAATGAGAGCGAGAATATTGTGCATGTGGTTTTCTCCCCGTTTATTTTGACCAGCCATGAGTTCGCTCACTCTTCCAGTGATGTTAGGGCCGTCTGCATCATATTTCTTGCTATGGTGAGATTATTTTCAAAGGTCCACATAGCCAGATCGTCTGCAAACATTGAGCTTTGGACTCTCCTTGGTATATTCTCTGTGATGTCGTTTATATATACCAGGAAGAGTGTGGGTGACACTACTCCCTCTTGGGGTACTCCCTGCTCGAGTGTCACCTTTTTGCTCATCTGCCCTTGTACTAGGACTCTGGCCGTTCTTTGTTTGAGGTAGTGGTTGATCCACTTGAACATTTTCCCACAAACATCACTTCTTCTTAGCTTGACTCTAAGTCCGTCTTTCCGGACTTTGTCAATTGCCTTTTCCAGATCCACCCAGACAGCTACTGTGTGTTTCTGTGCCTGGTAGGCATCTTCTATCTCCTGGGCTATGAGGATGACCTGGTCCTCAGTGGATCTGTGCAGTCTAAAGCCGGCTTGCTGTGGAATTAGTATTCGTTTTTCTTCCAGATGCCACATCAGTCTGGAGTTTATCATCCGTTCCATCAGCTTGCCGACACAGCTCAGTAGGCTGATGGGCCTGTATCCATTTGGATCTGTTTTGTCCTTTCCTGTTTTTGGTATTGGTACCAGTATTGCGTCTTTCCATGCCTGGGGGACAATTCCCCTTTTCCAGCTTTGGTTCAGGACCGATAGCAGTTTCCTCTTCGCTGTTTGGCCCAGCCCCATCAGCATTTCGTTTGTTGTCCCGTCTTTTTCGGGAGATTTCCTTTTCTTTAATGTTCTCATAGCCTCTTCCATTTCGCGCATTGTTAATTTGGCCATCATGTGCTCTTCAGGTGCCGTATTCATGTTGTCGTGCCCCTTTAGCTCTTCGCTAATGTCTGTATGCTTATCTGCAGGGACCTCGATGTGGTTTGCTCTGTCATAGTGATCGACAAAACCTTTTGCGGCTTTCTTACCTGTGAGCAAGTTTTCGCCCTGCTTGATGGTAATATGTTTGTTTGACGGGGTTTCGTCATTCATGGCTCTGACTAGCTTCCATAGCTTGTTCCCGTCTTTGTCCAGGTTTAGGCTTTCCGTTTTATTTTTCCAGCTTTCTCTTGCTGTTTGCTTGAGAGTGTGTTTGTATTTCGCCGTGGCGGCTTAGAGGGCGATGTTTGCCTCCATGGATTGTTCTCGCTCTGCCATGTTCCTAGCATTTGTTACTGCATCTTCCGCTTTCTGCAACTCATCATTCCAGTAGGGCTTATAGTTTTTCCTAGCTCCTCTTGGGATGGTTTCAGTGGCGGCTTGCATTATTGCCTTGCTCAGGCTTTCCACCATGGGCTTCATTTTGTTTTTTGGTGTGTTGATGGTTTCACACAGCCCATCTGTCAGGATTGCAAATCTGTCCCAGTCGGCTCGTTTGTAATTCCAACGTGGGAGCGGTTTTGTTTCCTGTGGGCCTACTTCTATGTCAATGGTTAGCCTGATCGGCCTGTGGTCGCTACCTGCCAGTTGGTTTAGCACCTGGCGGTCAATTTTATGGTGTATGTCCTGTGTGGAGAAGGCCAAATCTTGAGTCGAGGTGGTTTGCCATGTTCTTTAATAGAAGCTAGGGCTATCCTCCGGCCTATTGATTAGGGAGAGATTTGCATCTATCTCCCAATCTTCCACTTCGTCACCTCTGCTGTCTGTGTCAGAGTATCCCCATCTCTCCGAGTGGCTGTTGAAATCTCCAACTACTATGCAGTTGGAGTCTCTGACCTCCATACTCGAGAGCGATAGGTCTCTATTTGGTGGTCCGTACAGATTGAAAATGCGGAGCTTCGTCTCTTGAGCCATTATGTCAACTCCTTCAATTTCTGCTTGTCCGGTGTGATTGATAGATACCGCGCTACTCGGTATACAATTTCTGGTCAGTATCAGGACCCCTCCTTTGTAGCCTTCTCTATCGAGACGGAAGGTCTGGTATCCTCTGATTGAGAATTTATGATTATTGTTGAGGTGCGTTTCCTGTGGCGGGACTCCGCAGGATGAGCGCCATGCGTTTTTCTAATCGGTTGTACTGTCATCAAGCTGCGATTTAGGTTGCACTGTTTTGTTAGGCTTGCGGCCCCGTGCATCCGATTTCAACAGGCGTTTCTGTAGGGATGCCCTCCTTCGCCTTTGGCTGTCCCCAGCCTATCTGCAAGGCAGCAGTTGTTTATGATCAGAGTTGTCTCTCTTATGGAAGTTGTCTTACCAGACTATCGAGTCTTCACTACTCGTGTCTATAGGGTGCGATGATGATATGTGAGATGATATATGAGATATATGATATGGACTGGTCTACCCGGAAGAGAGGCAGTCCAGTATGTCTATACCCCAGGATCGTCACGTCCTGCCAGAAACGTAGCATTTGCATGTGAGTGGGGTATCTCTTTCTCCCTTTATTTTCTTGGCTTCTATGCAGAGATGGTACGCCTAGCATTCCCCGCCACCTGGGATGTTGACACAGTGGGGCAGGTGTGCAATGTCCGCTGGTCTGCATCTCTTCTGCGTCCAGCATGATAGCTATATGGCTGATAACGTACAGAGGTAGATATCGAAGCAGAAGTGCATTTAACCAGAGGACAAGCCTGGTAATGTCACAGAGATGTTGTTCGCCTGGTGTGCGGACAGATCTCATGGTCATTGGTTGAGTCTCGACAGTTCACAGTGAGGTGGCTGCACTACTGTTTTCGACACCCCGACCAGGAACTAAGTCTTACGTTGGTGGTTTCGCACCCCATCGCCGTATAAGGTGAGTATCAAGCAGCTGTCCGCCCGCTTTGATCCGCGGACGGCAGAGACCTCTTTCTGCGGCTCTACCGGATAGGGCTGGGGCGCGAGCCCCAGGTCCCGAACATGTAGGAGCCTCCCATTGCAGTGGTGCTGAGATTTTGGGCGGGATTGCGGTTTACAAGGGTTCGGCCGTAATCCTCCACATGGTAGCCTCGCGCCATTGGCTTATCAGCCTGGTACGTGAACCAAAGTGTCTGCGGCTCCTCTCGATATGAGCTGGTTTTCCGTAGCAACGCCCTGTCATTTGGAGGGTAAAACTGACCTGTCTTCAGATGGTCTATTTCCAGCACACGTTCACTATTTGGGCAGACGAATTTATTGAGGGCTTTTGTTTGTCAATGACCAGGTATTTGAAATCTGCGGTTTCTGCGGGTTTAAACACGATTTCCGAAGCGTTCTTTCATTAGAGTGTTAGAGAGCTGACTTGTCTTCCGTGAGTCTAACACCAGCGTACGTTCATTATTAGACCCAACGGTAGTGCTCTCGATTTGTCAGTCGTTCTACAGTATTGGCGCGTTCAGTCAAATTAAGCCGCAGGTTCCACTCCTGGTGGTGCCCTTCCGTCAATTCCTTTAGGGAGACAATCAAGTTACTTAGAGGGTAGCCCCAGATTTTCGAGGGTCTAATTCCAGCACCCGTTCCATATTAGACCCAACGAAAGTGCTCTCGGCATGTCAATCATGTCAGTGTTTGGCCGTGTTGAGTCAAATTAAGCCGCAGGCTCCACTCCTGGTGGTGCCCTTCCGTCAATTCCTTTAAGTTTCAGCTTTGCAACCATACTTCCCCCGGAACCAAAACACTTTGTTTTTGCCGGAAGCTGCCCGCAGAGTCATCGAAGCAACTCCTGCGGATCGCTAGTCGGCATCGTTTATGGTCAGAACTACGACGGTATCTGATCGTCTTCGCGCCTCTGACTTTCGTTCTTGATTAATGAAAACATTCTTGACAAATGCTTTCGCACTAGCTCGTCTTGTGGCAATCCAAGAATTTCACCTCTAACGCCACAATACGAATGCCCCCGTTTGTCCCTGTTAATCATTACCTCCAGTTCCGAAAACCAACAAAATAGAACCGAGGTCCTATTCCATTATTCCATGCACCATTATTCAGGCAGTCGAGGCCTGCTTTAAACACTCTAATTTTTTCAAAGTAAACGCGCCGGCCACCCAGGACGCTCAGCGAAGAGCACCCGTGGGAGAGAGCCGGCAGACGGTAGGGCAGGAGACAACGGGCAGTGAACCGGCGCGAGCCGGACCGCCCGCCTGCGCCTGAGATCCAACTACGAGCTTTTTAACTGCAACAACTTTAACATACGCTATTGGAGCTGGAATTACCGCGGCTGCTGGCACCAGACTTGCCCTCCAATAGATCCTCGTTAAAGGGTTTAAAGTGTACTCATTCCAATTACGGGGCCTCGAAAGAGTCCCGTATTGTTATTTTTCGTCACTACCTCCCCGTGCCGGAAGTGGGTAAGTTGCGCGCCTGCTGCCTTCCTTGGATGTGGTAGCCATTTCTCATGCTCCCTCTCCGGAATCGAACACTGGTGTTGTACATACTTGTTTCCTAATATCTTTGTTTCCGACTCTTGTTACTCCAAACATTATGTGCATGCATTTCATCTGTTGTTACGATCTGCATTTTAGCTTTATTATGTCCAATTGTGGAATTGATAGCACAATGTGGGTGGAATATTGTGTTGTAAAGCGTTATTGTGTGTCTTTCGTCACGTGCTTACATAGTACTGTAATATTGGGAACATGTATCCAATGATTTGACTTGCTTTATTACATTTGGTTTGTATTTCGGTGACGTCTTTGCCATCTGCTGAGATCATGATACCCAGATACCTGAAGATTTTCACCTGATTTACCTGCTAGTTTCGTATAAATATTGTTGTCTCTTGCAGTCCTCATAACGTCGGTCTTCTCTATGTTTATTCTCATACTGTAATCCGTACAGACTTCAATACGATTATTTATATGTTCCTAAAGTTGTTTTTCTGAGGTTTCTATTATTGCTTGGTAATCAGCAAAGGGGAGTTCATTTAACTGTTCACTGAAGTTGTTTCCCTCACTAAGATCGGCTTTTTTTTTACATATTGCGTCTATAAATGTGATAAAAAGTGAAGGAGAGTACACATCCTAGCTGTAAACCGGTCCTAATATGACTTTCTGAAGATCCTGCGTTTGTTCTTACTGTACATTGACTATTCACATAAAGACTCTTACATAGATAGGTCAAATGTTGATTTACTTCATCACGTTCTAATGTTGTCTACAGTTGGTATTTATTATCTCGATCGATTGCCTTCTCTTGGTCTCCGATTAAATTTTAATGTAATACAGAAAAAAAACCAACAATTGTAATGGGGAACGAAGGGGCAGATAGGCTAGCAAAAACAGGAGATGGTCAACAAGAAGACATTGAAATATTATACTTTGAAAAAGCTTTCCAGACTCACTATCATAGGAGAATAGAATCAACCAATCGACGACTATCACACACTTAACAGGCAGGGACAGATCACCATGTTTCGTGCTGGGACAGTACACGACAGACGGAATAGACGCATGAAGAAACTGATTATCTGCGTTGCCACTTAAAACATAGGGAATGAACAAGTAAAAATGCTGTTTATTATCCATTTACGGAAGATCACTAACCCTACCATTCAATACTAAAAATACAACTAAGGGGCTGAAGAAGAGCTCCAAACAACGGACGAGTTCATCACATGAACTCGTCTGACGGTGTTAATTAAAAAAATGTGATCACAAGAGAAAGAATCAATTTAATGTTTTTAAGAATAAGAAATATATTCACAATTGATAAAACAGAGCACATTCAAGCTAAAAAATGCCAAGACGATTTCATGAGCTTATCAAGCAGTCATGACAAGCTGAAACATAAAGATGTCGAAAGTTTGTTCAATAGGAGATGACAGGCATGTGGAGTCACGCTTGTGTTATCAGACCGGATAATTCATGTTAACAGCTAGGAATCATTTTAAAATCTTGGCGAAATGTATGGGCGCTTTAGTAATTGACAGAACAGACAATTAAGTGGAACAAATCTGACAGTGATACCCATATCATAAATATATGGTTAGCAGCTTGTTATAAAGTTCAAGATATGGTACCTGCAATTCATGACGATCCTAGTGGTAATTATTTATATATAAAGTCTGCTCACGTACAGTGAAAGCAAAAGAGAAGAAATTATTTAAGTTAGTTAAGTAGAAAAGAAGAAATGATTTAAGTTAGTTAAGTAGTTAAGAAGCAATTGAGGAGACTGTTTACGGTAGGCGCTAGTACTGTGTGAAAAAGAGGTAAACTATTTAAGGTAAGCGAAAGTACTATTGAATCAATACAGGACACTATTAAAGGTGTGCGTAAGTACTGTTGAATCAATACATGACAATATTTAAGGTGTGCGTAAGTATTGTTGAATCAATACATGACAATATTTAAGGTGTGCGTAAGTACTGTTGAATCAATACAGAACACTATTTAAGGTCGCGTTAAGTACTGTGGAAACAAATGAGGAAACTATTTAAGGTGAGCGTAAGTTCTGTTGAATCAATAGAGAAAAACATTTAAATTAAGATTTAAGTACAGTGGAAGCAATAGGCTAACAGATTTAACTACGCGTTAAGTACAGCGAGACCAATAGACAAAAAGAACAATAAATAAATAAATAGCTATGGGTTTCATTAAGACTGATATCAGATGTAGCATTATACTGCAAGAAAGTAGCATTATACTGCAAGACAGTAGCATTATACTGCAAGAAAGTAGCATTATACTGCAAGAAAGTAGCATTATACTACAAGAAAGTAGCATTATACTGCAATAAAGTAGCCTTATATTACAAGAAAGTAGCATTATACTGCAAGAAAACAAATTCTATTATCCCTTTCACTTCAGCGATGGTATACAAATAACGACAGAACAGACTAGCAATGACAATTAAGATCTTTGTAATAAGCAGACATATGGTTTGTAGAAAAATGAAGGCCAGAAGAGCCATCTGAATCCAACATCAGAGATTAACAAGACCATGCACCAAAGAATAAATGAGCGTGAAAATGGGAGATTATGTTCTATTATGTTACAAATGGGCATAACTACACTTCTAGAGCTGCTCAGTTGTTGTGTCTTCAGATAATGGCGAAGGCTGTGAATACTGATGGTTTCCGCAGCTTACTGGTTGTACTTCAATGCCTCTTCATGTCTGAGGTGCAAAGGCGAGTCTTGGTCGCTTCCTTCCTATTTTCCTCTGGTTCTTGCTCTCTAGTAGCTTCTATAAAAGTTCTCCAAATATTGGTGTCCCAGCCAACTTAATCTTGGTTTTTTTTTAAAAATATCACGTGCAATATTTGTCGTTGCTTTCTTCTTTGCGAGTTAATGCTGCAGCTCCATAACGTGCAATTGACCATATGAGAAGTGATGATTTTTTTGCTAAGATCTGTCCTGATATTTTTTTATATTAGCAATTTCTGATTTTCTTTTAAGGCATTTTTTCCCCCAATACAATCCCTGTCGTAATTTATGTCTCATTGCGGCCATCGGGGACGGCATGGCCTAGTGGTTAAGTGTCACGGCTTACAACCCGAAGGTGCTGGGTTCGATCCCCATCACAGCACCGGCCGTTACCCCGGGGAAGCAAACCCCTAGAAAATGCAGGAGGAAGCAGACCCTTACATAAAATGAATGCTGAAGTCGGATGCACTGGGCCGACAGGGCGCAAATTAAAAACCACAGTGCAACGCACACCGCCTTGGGGATTAGAGAAAATAAGGCGAACGAAAAAAAAAAAAGAAATTGCGGCCATCTTCTGTGATGGTTTGTCCTAAATATGTAATCATTTGTACTTGTTTGAGTATTTCTCCATTGATAATATATTCTGCTGGCTATGTTGCTTTGCAATTGTCATTGACTTTGTCTTAAATAATTTTATATTCATGACAAACTCTTTGGCAGTGCTGTTAATTTTTTCAAACAGGCTTTGCATCACTGTTATTGATTTTTTACTGCCAGATCAACATTAGCAAATTTTATGGTATAACTTTCATACCACCGACTTTGACACCTCCTTTTAAAATTCAAACAGTTTTCCCCATCATCATCTCACGAGTGTGCATTTTAGAGACGCGGTGGAAGAAAGTAACCTTGTCACACCATCGTCTTATTGAAACTGGATCTGTTAGTCCTTCTTTGACTGAAATAATTACCTCTTGATTTTCATGCAGGTTCTGGATTGACCGAATGACTGATCTGACCTATTTGTTTAACATCTGAAAAAGGCTGTTCCATGGGACTAGAAGAAAGGTTATTTGTAGTAAATAAAGCAGATAAATGGTGGCCGTCCTTGATCGATCATTCGATCTGCAAGAAGCCAAAATGATACAATTACATCACGTGTACCTCTGACCTTGCAAAATCCAACGTGGTTATTTTTTAGCACCTCCTCTATCTTGCCATCGATTCTCTCCTTAATTATCTGTAATAGAATTTTAGATGTGGTATTAGGCTTAGGGTTGGGCGCATTCTGTTGCATTTCATTTTTTTGCAAAGGAATTATTATTGCTGTTGTGTTACTTTGGGCATATTCCATTTTTGTAAATTTCATTACCCAGCTTAAAAAGATTTTGTAAAGCCTTTCCCGCTGTTTTGTGGAGCTCTTATGTCAAGTAATTAAAACACAGAAAAAGCGCCTTAACTGTAACACGCATAAAAACCAACATCGGGTACTAAACCAACATCAGATGCTAAAACAACATCGGGTTCCATGTATATTGACTGAGATCTGTAACAAATACCATAGAAATGTGTGGTGGAACCATTCAGTGTCTCTACATGTGTGTCACGGACAAGCAGTTGTCATTGTCAGTAGGAACATTTTCATAAAACAAGATCAAACGGGAACATTTTCACAAAATAAGGCCAAACAGGAACATTTTCACAAAATAAGGTCAAACAAAGCTCTTCAAGGAACCAGTGGAGATCGTCCTTCCTGGAGCACCACGATGGTCCAAAAGCGTGATGGGGATCATCTCTCCATCTCACTGGCTGGCAGCCACAAGGGCGGATATATGACCACCAGATAGACACGCTCCTCATCCATTTATCGTCAGTCACGTGGACCTCATGGCTGGCTCATCTGTCATTGTGCATTGGCGCAGACTCGACAGCATCTTGGAACTCTATTAGAGATATTTAGGATTCTTCGCTAGGTTGTTCTTTCGGTAATACGGATCTTTTCTGCGTCTGATTTGCTTAGACTTCAAACCTCACACACATATATCTTCTTCTTCTTCATCGTACGCAGTCAGAGAGTAACCATTATTTTTTCGAAAAAGGCAGCGGTCATCCTGAGGCTGTCGACACTGCCATAGAGCTTATCTAGTGTTGCCACTGGTGATGGCCACATCTGCTCTCTCTGATCCTCGTATGTCGGGAAGTTTTGCAGCAAATGCTCAGCGGTCATTTTCTCGGTACCACATGGGCATTCGTCGGTGCCACCTATCTTCAATTTGTTGAATAGGTGGTACCTCAGTCTACTGTGGCCAGTGCGAAGTCTGAAGACAACGACCTGCTCTCTTCTGTTCAACTGGTAATATGCATCGTTTTTGGTGTATCCAGTATGTTCGGTTTCCCATTTGGTCATGTATCTAGCTCTAATAAGCCGTTTTGACTCTTCGACACACATATATCAATGCTGGGATAACCATGCTATGTATGGTATGAACCCTGTCCTTGACGTCCGTCACCTGCCGGAGCATCGGGGCAATGTGGTTGAAGCTGAGCATGTGACAATGGATACAAAAAGAACGCTATACAACACACTATTCCTACCCACATTATATTATCAGCCCCACAATTGGACATTAACTAAAACAGATACAAAGAAACATTGTAACAACAGAAATGAAATGTCTGTATAGAATGCTTGGGGTAACAGGAATGAATGAAACAAAAACCAAGATATTAGGTACACCACCAGTACTAGAACTCATCAAGAGACAACAAACCAAATGGTTCGGTCACGTGATACGTCAATCACCAGACAGAATCCCTCAGAAAGCAAAGCTATACGGATGAAATGAATACAAAGCCAAGGACCGACCACGCAAAATATAGATATCAGAAATAACAGAAGCAGTAAAGCTTCCCGTGTACGAAGCAGATACTAGGGCTAGGTCAAGACATCCCTTCATAACCTAACGCTGAAAGGCACAAGCAGAACAAAAACACGAAAAGAGAGATAAGAAGCTGAACCAACCCACCGCCATTATGCATGAGATCACTTTATGAATTTTGTAGTTGTTTATTTCCTGGCGTAAGGTGATATACGCATTGACATTTTCGATGGGCTCATTTCCCATTCGCAGTTCCCGTGAAGAGCAGAATGAGTTCTTTAAAATGGAGTCTTCTTTCCATTTATGTTAAGGTCAACCGCCCTGTCTGCTTGATTCAGCTTGTTCAGACTTGGTTCCGCTTTTGCAATGGTTTAGATAAAGATCACAATGTCGTCTGCAAAACGTATGAGAGCATCTCGTCATCTATGTTGTCACCTGATCACGCCAGTTTAGGGACCTGAAAACGTCTCTGTTTCTGCCCGCATAAAGTTTAATTTCATCCGACTCGACCATTTGTCCATTTTCCTGAGCTTTTCTTGGACTACGTGGACTACCAGGCCCGAGAAAAGTATCGCTCTGGAGTATCCAGTCTTCAGACTTTCCTCCGAACTATCCTGCTCAGCATTATAGGACCTGCGCTTTGCTCCTAACTGCGCTAATGTCCATGAAAGGGATGTCGTATGTGAGGACATTACTGGACAGCGGCCATCGTCTCTACGTATGGGGCATGTTAACAGCGATGCTAACACCGTAACAGCCGGTCGATTTGACGATTCTCGCGGCTGATTTCGACTATTTGATGATTATACATGATGTACGATGTGTCCTATACGTGGTGACGAGTAGGTTTGCTCTCTTTAGTCGATGGAAAACTATATCCAAACAAAACAACACAATATCCTCCATCCAAACAAAACAACACAATATCCTCGTTCCAAACAAAACAATACAATATCCTCTATCCAAACAAAACAATACAATATCCTCTATCCAAACAAAACACAATATCCTCCATCCAAACAAAACAACACAATATCCTCCATCTCTGAATGTTGAGATTCAGTGGTAGACGAAAACAGACAAGCAAAAGCTTTCAAAACTTGTCGATGAAGCACCTAAACCCAAGAAATAAATGAATGAATTTGGGCTTTTAGTGTATGTGGCAAAGGGACTCAACTCCCGCTTCTAACGGTGAGGGTGCTAGGTTAGATTCTGTCATAAATACACTGCAGTTGACTCAGCTTTAAATGGGTACCTGGCTTAAAGTTTGGGTAAGAAATGCAACATTAATAGGAACTGCTACCTGAAATTATAAAAGAAATGAGGCGTAGTTAAATTAATACTTTAACACTTCATGCCCGAGAACAGTGTTTACTATTGGACTACTTTCTTTTTTTTTGAAAAATTGAAAAATTAAAGTTACAGGCAAAATGTTCATTAAAAAACAAAGACAACAGCAACGAAAGAATGTATTAGCATCTACATGGAACTTGCTACATAATTGAAATAAGTCAATCTAAACTAGAACGGCTAATTTGGTTAATCCACGACCAGCAAATTATTCATATTTAATACGCCGTGATATAACCAAGAGGACTCGGTCTGTGGTAGAAAGAAGCAGGCCTTACCAACATTTTGAAAACAAAATTTTCTTTGAAAAAATAACCCCAGTAAGGATATGGTCCACTATCTCTATACTGCACGTGGCCTGGAAGATATGACAGCCTACGTGACCACAAGGAGTTAAGTTTGATTCTCTGTCTGTCTGCAACTAAATAAATACTGAGAGCGATATCTATAACCACAATATTGAACTTAATTTCGAGGTCTCGCGTTGGCTGAATCGAAACTAGATTAAAGGGGAACCATCCAGTCGAGGGATGGGGAAATGCTAGACACTCATAATATATCGTTACTGAGACGTGTTAGAAACTCCTGGACTCTGGGATGTGTTCAATTGTAAGCAATTCAGTTACAGGAAGCTTTAAAAAATCATGTGAAATGAAACAGAGTTACATTCAGGGGAAATAAAATGTGTCTGGAAATCTATTCAAGGACGTTTCATGAGAGAAAAAATACAGTATTTGAAACAGGAAACCTCCTATATACAACAGAGACGCAAACTGGGGTGCAATCAGCGTTCCCAAAATGGAGGTCACATAATGAACATTGTTTGTTTAATGTTCTCATTTTCAATAGGAATTAATCGATTTGATGTGTCATGAAACTCGCTGTTGTCTTCTATATTCGATCCCAAACCTCTTAGCCTTTCAGCAACATGATTGCAGTATGTAGATAGGGCCGTGACTTGGTCGGTGAAAAGGGTCTTGGTCAGTTATGGGGGACTTACCCTAATGCAAGTACCCAGCTATAAGTCGTGAGCTTCTGCCCGCTCATTCACTGCGACATCTTTGACCCCGAACTGTGCTGTTCTACGATGGCTAAGCTGTAGCCAGTCACTTCCAAGTTGTTTTTCGTTTATTTAAAAATACATTAACATTCAGGCACAGAGCCATATACGCCACATAGGGCAAATATACACGCAAATGGGTGCAAATACACAGTGCAAATACACACGGCAATGGTTACAAATACTAACGCCAAAGGGTACAAATACACACGACAACGCGTACAATTGTCAAAGCGCGCGCGCGCATACACACACACACACACACACATGCTGAAACGCGCATACACTAGTCAAAGCGCACAAACACTTATCCAAGCGCACACACACACAACACGAATGCTAACACGCACGCCCCTCCTCACGCACCCCTTCACGCCCCTCCTCACGCACCCCTTCACGCACCCCCTCACGCACTCCAGACATGGTGCGCATGAAACTAGTGATGTGCATGAGACTTGGGGAGCGCATGAGACGTTGTTCACCTATGATGTGGGGTGCGGGAGACCTAGTCTGCATGAGACGGGGTGTGCGCGAGACGTGGTGTGCGCGAGACGTGGTATGCATGAGGCGTGGTATGCATGAGGCGTGGTATGCATGAGGCTTGGTACGCATGAAACGTGGTACGCATGAGGCGTGGTATGTATGAGACGTGGTATGCATGAGGCGTGGTAGGCATGAGACGTGGTATGCAGGAGACGTGTTATGCAGGAGACGTGGTATGTAGAAGACGTGGTATGCAGGAGACGTAGTATGCAGGTGACATGGTATGCAGGAGATGTGGTGTGCATGAGACGTAGTATACATGAGACGTGGTATACATAAGAAGGGGTATGCATGAGACGTGGTGTGCATAAAACGGGGTATGCATAAGACGGGGTATGCATAAGATGGGGTATGCATGAGACGTGGTGTGCATGAGACGTGGTGTACATGAGACGTGGTGTACATGAGACGTGGTGTGCATGAGACGTGGTATGCATGAGACATGGCATGCATGAGACAGTATGAGAGAGACGTGGTATGCATGAGACGTGGTGTGCGGGAGACGTGGTGTGAGGGAGACTTGGTGTGCGGTAGACGTGGTGTACGGTAGACGTGGTGTGATGGAGACGTTGTGTGAGGGAGACGTGGTGTGAGGGAGACGTGGTGTGAGGGAGACGTGGTGTGCTGGAGACGTGGTGTGCGGGAGACGTGGTGTACGGGAGACGTGGAGTGAGGGAGACGTGGTGTGAGGGAGACGTGGTGTGAGGGAGACGTGGTGTGAGGGAGACTTGATGTGCGGTAGACGTGGCGTACGGTAGACGTGGTGTGAGGGAGACGTGGTGTGCTGGAGACGTGGTGTACGGTAGACGTGGTGTGAGGGAGACGTGGTGTGCTGGAGACGTGGTATGCGGTAGACGTGGTGTACAGGAGACGTGGTGTGAGGGAGACGTGGTGTGAAGGAGACATGATGTGAGGGTGACTTGGTGTGCGGTAGACGTGGTGTAAGGGAGACTTGGTGTACGGTAGACGTGGTGTGATGGAGACGTGGTGTGAGGGAGACGTGGTGTGCTGGAGACGTGGTGTACGGTAGACGTGGTGTGAGGGAGACGTGGTGTGCTGGAGACGTGGTGTGCTGGAGACGTGGTGTGGGGTAGACGTGGTGTACGGGAGACGTGGTGTGAGGGAGACGTGGTGTGAGGGAGACGTGGTGTGCTGGAGACGTGGTGTGCGGTAGACGTGGTGTACGGGAGACGTGGTGTGAGGGAGACGTGGTGTGAGGGAGACGTGGTGTGAGGGAGACGTGGTGTGAGGGAGACTTGGTGTCCGGTAGACGTGGTGTACGGTAGACGTGGTGTGAGGGAGACGTGGAGTGAGGGAGACGTGGTGTGAGGGAGACGTGATGTGAGGGAGACGTGGTGTGAGGGAGACGTGGTGTGAGGTAGACGTGGTGTGAGGGAGACATGATATGAGGGAGACGTGGTGTGCGGTAGACGTGGATTACGGGAGACGTGCTGTGAGGGAGACGTGGTGTGCGGTAGACGTGGTGTGAGGGAGACGTGGTGTGAATGAGATGTGGTTCGCTTGTGACTGATTAAGTCTGTGCCAGACGGGAACATTAAATTTCTTAATTGGTAAACATGATCTACAGCTGGTGCTGCTCCTGCTCTAATCATTGTAATCGGGTGTTTTAGTCTGGGCTGACGTCACACGGATGCCCTCACTGACTACAAAGCCCGTTTTGACAGTGCCTTTCCGTACGTAACAGGTCTGTACCAGGTTGTGCCAACTTGACAGCACTAAAGAAACTCCTTGAAACGCGTCTAAGGCGTCCCAGTCATCGCATGTCCTCAGGCTCCAATACAGATGTTTCTTTCGAAACCGTTCGTTAGGAATTCTTGTACAATGGCCCGCTTATTTGTCTCAGTTTTCTGCAAAAGTCCGTGTATACTGGCAGTGGATAGGAACCACATCTGTAATTTGTTCTACCAGGACAAATGTATCCACCTCACACAAGTCAAAATCAATTCAACTGGTCGACATCCTTCAGATATTAGAAACCGAATCACCGCTCGCTGATCAATTCTGGACGGATTACGTATCACACACGCCATGTCTTGAACGATCTGCTGAGGAAACTATGAGTCGAAAAATAATGACATTTTACAAACTTGACCGTTGGTATGTGCTTTTACACCAGAAGTGACGTCATCATGCACATCGTACGTATGTTCACTTGTTGCAGTTTGGTCCGGTTTCATTTGAACACGCCTCGTATGTACAAATATTCCCACCGCTTATGAATTAACTCACTTCACTGTTTATAGCTTTCACCTGGGGCAGGTTGGTACATAACCTCCGTTTACTTTATGCCAATGGTCAAGCCAAAATGATCACAAGCAATATAGAACCGGTCCATGCCTTCATATGTGCATTGTCTTCTGAGCTATTGTTCAGTGAACGGCCGTCGGCAAAAACAGGTTTAGATATCTCATCGGGCACCAACTCGGTTTTGGCGTTCAATCTGCAGAGATTAAATAGACCGCAATCGATTAGTAGCTTTGTGGGTATGTGATAGACGCTGTTTCTGAAAGCTTCTGTCAGCATACTGAAAACATCATAGCTGAAAACATCATCAAAGCTAAAGACGCCATAGTTGAAATCGTCATACGCTAGATGAAAACGTTAAACTGAGCACTTTATACTAAACACGGTATGAACATGGCCTACTTTAAAGAGGCTGTCTGACTCACCCGGAAAATTCCTTTTAAACGTCACATTTCAATGCCGACTAAATAACGGATCCCATATTGTACCAATATTTATAATCAATCCATGCTCCACACAGAGAAATAAAACAAACAAATTTACGGTACAGAACACACAAATCACTATTAAGAGTGATCCTTTCCCAGAATCCTGCAAAGAAACCAACTTCGTGTCCATCTTTGTTCCCCGAACACGATATTATAGTTGCACTGACAGTTGATACATGAAGTTCCGTTATTTAGCCAGCCTTGAAAAATGACATTTCAAATGGATTTCTCCGTGTCGGCCTGTATCTATAGTAGGTGTGGCATAAGTATGCGTCTCTTTTTGAATGTTTTTGCATTTGACCTCAAATTAGATAGATATCTTGCTATTGTCCATTACTCAATTGCGCATGCCTTCGTGTAGCTGTTTGACAAGCGCCAACTTTACCAGGACAGCCGAATTAGGATATAAGAAGACACAGCTCACCTCTAACGACAGTATCAAATGATTTTGTGAGGTCAATGCACTTATTTTGTAGATTACGATTTTGTACCTGGCATTTCTCCTATAGCTGAAAAGCAGCAAATGTGTACAGTTTCTCTACCAACATTGAATCCACACCTATTTTCCAGTAAGTGATGGCTTAAAATATGTGATGGTAGTTGATCAATACGTGCTAGGATCTTAGTCGATTGAAAGCAGCGAAATGCCGGAGAAATTTTCCTCGAACCGGTCCTCGTGCTTGTGCGTCGATGGACCAATGCGTTTTAGAGCTGTCGAGTAAACAGTATCTCTTAAGACCGCCGAGTTTTAATCAATGCAGAAAATTTCAAGCTGTAGTCTAGAATGCCATGCAGCTCTTCATTGAAACTGTTCCTAATGGGTTGGTCATTTAGCCATGTCTATTGTATTTATTTCCTCTAGGGATACTTCTTTAGCTGAACTTATAAACTCATCTTGGTGATGTCGAGGCGACGGATAGTCAAAAACTATCATACTCTTTAATTAGTTTTAAAATTATTTTGATTCCGTCTAACAATGATGTATTCAATACCATGCCAGTGATGAGATATGGATACTCTTCTGAGCTGTGAGTCAGAACATTACCCTGGTAATGATACGCTCATGTGTGACTTAAGTATTCAGTCAGAGTGGGTCGTTGCTGTTTGACTTGTCAATACCATTTTGATCAATCATGCAATTCAATGATGTTGAAATCGTCAGAACAATTAGTTTGTCAGATTTTTTTAATGCGACAATAAGTGATTTGAGATCTTCATAGAACATGTCTTTGCCTGCATCCAGATTTGTACCTGGTTTGCGCGTAGACAATGCTGATAGACATTTGTCGTTCTCCAGTGAGAGGACGGTGGATTGTCATCAGATGATCTTTGACACAGAGACTTGGTTTTTCATAAATCACGGTGGACTTGATTCTAACCATATTCCCACGTATTTCCTGACTGGTGCGACTGCTCCAGAAGAAAAAAAAATTACATTCACTGTCGTCTGAGAGTTGCCCTTCATCGCTTGTCGAGTCTCGTTTTAGACTGCTATGCTGATGTTGTATCTGGCCACTTTCTTTGCGACTAGAGCGCCCTCTGTTCTGTCCTGCCAACCTAAAAGTGTCCGTAGTGTACACCTTCTTATTTTTAGAACACTGTAAATGGAATCACCTCCAGTGGTAGTACGTTTGTCACAAACACGTACTCAGGCATTCAGAGAAACACAGATCACTGAAAGACGCACTGGATCGACAGGCGCAAAATAAAAACTTTGTTCAACCAAGGGGACATAGGTTTCATATAGCGAGTACCACAGACACGTACAAGGTGACAACGCTTGTTGGTAGCCGTTTTATTTATACCTTTACAAAACAAAAGTGTGTTAGTAGCCTGTCTCTGACACTGATAGAGAGAATGTATGTTAGTAGACAGTCTCTGACACTGATAGATAGAGAGAAAGTATGTTAGTAGCCAGTACTTGACACTAATAGATAGAGAAAATGTATGTTAGTAGTCAGTATTTGATAGACAAAGAGAAGCTTTCATGGCAGTCATTCTCTGACAATGAGAGATTAAAAGAATGTATGTTATTAGCCAGAATTTGACACTGATAAGTGAAAATAACGTGCGTTGGTGACCAGCTTCAGACACTGATAAGTGAAGATAACGTGCGTTGGTGACCAGCTTCAGACACTGATAAGTGAAGATAACGTGCGTTGGTGACCAGCTTCAGATATTGATATCTGGAGACAACATTCCTTATTGATCAGTGTCAGACACTGATATCTGGAGACAACATTCCTTATTGATCAGAATGTTGAATGTTGAAAGAGTACACGATGATGATTACTCTAGCAACTTTTGAATCAGAGTTTTAAAAAAATATTTGTCAGTTACTTGGATTATATTAGGAAATATTTTTTTAATCAGAGAGGGGTGAATGTTTGGAATTCATTGCCACAGTGAGTACTGGAGGAAAGGTCAATAAATACATTTAAGAATAGATTGGATATGCATAGCGTTGAGAGCTATATATATATAGTTAAATGAATGGCAATTGGGATCAAGATGGGGAGCAGTGCATAAGCTGCAGTCGTTAGCGACCCATAGCTGACTGCTAGTGTCAGGGTCAGCGATCCAAAGCTGGCAAGACACTTCTACACCTCCACGCGGTGATCCTGGATAACAGGCTGCAGCAAAGCAGACTGGCTAAGGAGAAGGGATCGAAGAGGGAATGCTAACCCAGTACTAAAAAAAATGGTTGCTGAAGTCGGATGTGTTGGACCGAAAGGTGCAAATATCGCAGTCAAGCTGTAAACTACGACACAACCCATTCCGTTCTCTGGACTACATTCTGCTACTTAAACCCTTTCAGTGTTTGGTAGTGGGAGATTGAGAAGGAACGAAGCCAAGCCATATGAATGGCTTATAAAACCGACTCTTGTAAGTTGGAGCCCCCATATGTGCCACCAACAGATCACTAGCTCCATAGGTCCTGCGGTTTCACTGAATGTTCACCTGAATTCATCACGTACCCATTTACAGCTGGGTCGACTAGGTGAAGTGTTTTTAACTATGAAGAGATTCATCACATTCCCGGTCAATCAAACAGATCGGGGAGGAAAACTAACTTCTGGTCAGGAAAAATATACTAATGAGACATGTTAGTCAAGGTCAGGCAAAATATACTAATGAGACATGTTAGTCAAGGTCAGGTAAAATATACTAATGAGACATGTTAGTCAAGGTCAGGCAAAATTTACAGGTCAAGGACCTCACCTTGGCTTTCCGCTGTCCTCCCTGGATACAGGTTGTTTTCATGACAGCCTCGCTAACAAAGTGAGGGGTCGATGTGATCCCCGTAGTAGTGAACGATACGCACATGAAGCCAAGCATAGCACTACCATTTGGAGGACTCCGGTCACTTTCATCAGCACATTCGGGGTGAGATAGAAGCTGTTACAACAACGCGCCACTTAACGTCGTCAGGAGGCATACAAGAGTAATCCTACTCATTGTAGGCATTCAACAACATCAAATCGATGGCGAACTGATATGAACCTGGTACGCTGGGCCTGTAAGTCAAGCTCACAGCCCCTTGGTACACGTTCCCGCATATTTATTGTTAATATGTATTTAATTGTGAATCTTATTTCTCATTTCAGTGACTCATTCCCCATTTTAAAGAAACCGATGTGGAACGACTTTGATTACTTTCATCCCAAAGTGTGAAACTCCATTCTGTACTTTAGTACAGTCACATTTACATCGCTCTCAAGGACGGTGTACACAAAACAGTCAACATTAAGACGCTTCTTCGTTTGAGGACATGCCAGGCTCATGTCTCTTCGGATGCGCTTGTATTTCTGCACAACTACAGCGACGATATTTTATTTCTCAATCTAAAAACTAAGACTTTCATAATTACAAGACAATTTTAAACATGCTTATGGTGATAACCAACAACTAATTGATCAAGAGAAAGAAAACCGATGTTTCGCATTTAAAAAATAGTAATGAACAAATCCTGTTTTATGTTGTCGCATTGCCTCTATGGATATTGAATGCGGCTTACATTTCAATTTGGAAACAAACGAATACGAAGATTCATTACAATATAATTGATTTCACGACTTGACCGAGTTGTGTAACTTCACTTCCCATTGAATTATCTGACGGATAAGACATTATCTCAAATCTTCTTATAATATCATAAAAATCATTGTTAACTGATACTGATTGATTATAGACAGTGAATCATTCCAGGCGGTCTGCATACTTTGCCTGCACTCTGCAGCAAACGTTCTCATTCATAGATTTTGCAAGGGCACTCCATGGGATATGTTTCCAGTGATGGTAGATCCATTCCCGTGCCATGAGCGCCTGGTCTCCTGACTCCTTTCAGCAACGTTTTGGAAGGAAAGTTGTGCCTGAAGGGTCCAACGACTTCCAGAGAGTTCTTGACGAGATTCTCTGCAGCGAGGACAGCATCGTCAAACCTGACGCCGAGGAACAGACAGATACACCATTAGCAGATTGCAAGTACGATTATGACGTCATCAATGAACTCAGTCAGCGGCATGAAGAAGGCCAAAGTTTCACACATGAGGAATTGATGCACATATATACAGACCACAGCGATAACAACAACAACTTTTCTGCCCTCGCATGTGCTCAGCAACAATACCAAATTGACGAGTACAGCCCGGCATATAGCATTTGCCCCACCTACTTCACTGAGGCTGAAGTTAACGACAATGAACTATTTTCAGTAGACCCGGAAGATGACACACGTATGTTAATAATGGGTGCTACCTGCTCCAGCAACTTTTATGACCATCGTGAATGGCATAGCGTAAAAGGCGACATAAGCATTGACTCTGCCAAACCAAAGAAACGCGGAAAACTTCTTAAAAAACGTTTTTCAAGTGATCGAAACTGTCACAAAAAAAACGAACAGACATCTTTACACAATCAAGCTGAAGAAATAGACACTGGAAAAATTGATGAGCCTCCTAATGAATGTAAATGTCACCATCACGATAATAGTTCATGCATAGGGCAACCATCACGTCCGCGTGTTTTACAAGCAAACGGTGTGAAAGGCAATTATGAAAAGTGCGATTATTTGTCTCCTGAAACAATATCTGATATAAGCCGCACACAGCTGACCAACAACCGATTATCACCAAACGTTGACAGCTCGGGCCACGTACAGCTGTCCATGGGTTTAGGTTCAGGAAGAGCACGAGCTACTACTGAGTGTGATGTTTCTCCTCATAGACTGCTAACACGGAGAAACAATTCACCAAACGGTCGAGATTCTGGCCTGGACGGAAAGTCTGCTAACGCTAATTGCGAAGAACGACCCAGGAGCCACAGTTGGTCAAATGGCAAACTGGGAACGAGAGCAAACTTCAAAACAAGCAGTCTGACAATACGGCAATCTCTTTCGGTTCCTCTAAGGAACCAGAAAACAAATGGTAACCAACAGATAGTCGAATTAGCTTCCAGAACTCCTCTGGTGGCACTAACTACAGCTTTTAAATGCCCCATCAAACTAGCAACAGTTGAAGATCACAATGCTGAATGTCCTCTGCATGTCAACCCAGAAGAAGTGCCCAAGATAGCTATCTCTAAGGCGCAGTTCAACGTTCAGGAAGATTTCGATACCGAACTGCTTCCCATGTCACGCCGTCGTGCAGCAAGCGAGTCGCAGACCATGAGACCTCGCAAGCTTCTTACTCGAACAACCGACTCATCTGACCAGATTCAAGAACATGTGCACGTGCGCTGGGCCGATGAGAAGAAGGGCTCCTCACTGAGTACAAGCGTTATTCTCTCGAATATAAGACCCAGATCTCGATCGTATGGTGCCATGGACATGGTACCGCACAGGCCTATACTAAAGAAAGTGGCGGGCTAAAAGTCTAAGCACAAATGCTAACATTTTTAGCGCAACAATATGTGGTACTGGTAAACATAGGCCTATGTGATGTAATACTTGTAAACTATTGTTAAAGGTCACTGTAATTCAAATCTGTGTGTTGTCCTCGATACAAATGTCTGATTTCAGCAAAGGGAGACTATACATGATTTGAGTGTTTTAATAGGCAACAAAACTTGAATGTGCATGGAACTTGCAAAATCTCTTTAACTCTAAAAATAGTCGTACTATAATGGGCTGTTTGCACGCCTAATTGAGCATGAAATTGAACAATTATTATTTCCATCACATTGTTAAAGAAATGTTACCAGGGCAAGTCAGTAAATAGGTTTCAAATGGGCATAAAAAACAAAACTAAATGAAATACGAACTTCAAAAGAATTTATTATTGCATTTGCATTGTCTCTTATTTCTCAACAACATGTCCACCAACTGTGATACACCTATCCCATCGTTTTGTTCGTGCAAGCAAGGTCCATTCGTTTCAATTTATGTTTGACAGTCAGTTGTCTGTAGGCAAAACCATGCGAACACTCTACTGCAGTTTTAGTACACTGTCTATCGTCACTGGCCTGTCAGGTCGAATCACCTCCCGCACCCACCACACAGACGCTTCTAGTACAATCTGATATGGACAACTAGGTTAGGCTTCATCAGCAATTTCTGAGCGTCCTTGAGCGAACAAATGAACGGACCCAGTTATGTTCTACTTGGACCCAGTTGACACGAGCAAATGTATGGACCCAGTTGACACGAGCAAATGTATGGACCCAGTTATGTACTACTTGGACCCATTTGACACGAGCAAATGTATGGACCTAGTTATGTACTACTTGGACCCAGTTGACACGAGCAAATGTATGGACCCAGTTGACGCGAGCAAATGTATGGACCCAGTTATGTACTACTTGGACCCATTTGACGCGAGCAAATGTATGGACCCATTTGACGCGAGCAAATGTATGGACCCAGTTGGCACGAGCAAATGTATGGACCCAGTTGACGCGAGCAAATGTATGGACCCAGTTATGTACTACTCGACACGAGCAAATGTATGGACCCAGTGATGTACTACTCGACACGAGCAAATGTATGGACCCAGTTATGTACTACTCGACACGAGCAAATGTATGGACCCAGTTATGTACTACTCGACACGAGCAAATGTATGGACCCAGTGATGTACTACTCGACACGAGCAAATGTATGGACCCAGTGATGTACTACTCGACACGAGCAAATGTATGGACCCAGTGATGTACTACTTGACACGAGCAAATGTATGGACCCAGTTGTGTACTACTTGGATCCAGTTGACACGAGCAAATGTATGGACCCAGTTATGTACTACTCGACACGAGCAAATGTTTGGGGCCGGCAGAGAATCGATGTTGCCGCCAAGATTGATGTGTATCGTGCTGTTGTGTTAACCACCCTTCTGTTCGCAAGCAAAACATGGACAGTCTATAGCAGGGATGTCAGGAAACGTAATCATTTTCATTTAAACTGTCTCCGCAAACTGCTCAGGATCGGTTGGAAGGACAGAGTGCCTAACTCTGAAGTCCTCAGCAGGGCTAGACTCTCTGACATCGATACTCTGCTATTGAGAGCCCAGATCAGATGGACAGGGCATGTTGCCCGCATGTCAAATGAGCGCTCCCTAAACGGCTGTTGCACAATGAGCTCATGACAGGACAGCTCTCACAGGGGGGGGGGGGGACAAAAGGAATGACACAAAGACACTCTTTTAAAAGTTTTTGCATAGATGGTGGTTGACTGGGATCTGTTTGCTCCGAACCGCTCAGCCTGGCGTATTGCCGTCACACGTCGGGCTTGCACTGCTGAACAGAGAACCACCACTGAGGCGCAGTAAAGAATGCAAGACTGCCCAACTATACATGCTGTTCATGTGTGCTCGACGTGCGGTAAAGTTTGTCACGCTCAGATCGGACTATACACCCATATGCGGTCACACCTGAATAAACATGCCTTATACTGTCAACATCTTCGATTGCGATGGACAACTAACAAAGAACTAACTTCTTACCATAATCAGGAAGCATTTCCCATTAAATATTCTTTGCAGATAGTCCTTTCACTCCCAGACCCTCCCTTCCCCCAAATAAAACATGGACAATATTTAGCATCTGAAATGCCTACGTGCCCGCGACATTCAACGTCTGCTGCCTACAGTTACCACAAACCTGGATGTTGCTACCAACTAATGACACTTGTGGAAGTTACGAACTACACTTCTCAACTATTTCATATTCGTCTATGTCCTTCTTATTGACTTACCAAAGTATAGGACATACTATATAAAGTTGATAATGCATCTAGCCTAACAATAAGAACTTTCTTGCATTAGTTCAGAATGTAGGATTCGTTTTGCTGATCTTGAGTATAACAAGCTTAAACAATATGGGTTCACCACGTTGAGTTTTTAAAGGTGTCCATCCAGATTAACTGCAGCCATATAAATCTTACTGCAGTAATTCTAAAAATACATTTATAATGTGAAAGTTTGCTTTTACTGTTTGTGAAATAGACAGGAAAACAAATGTGATTTAATTATACACAAGAGGAAAACAAATGTGATTTAATTATACACAAGAGGAAAACAAATGTGATTTAATTATACACAAGAGGAAAACAAATGTGATTTAATTATACACAAGCGGAAAACAAATATGATTTAATTATAAACAAGTGCAGAGAATTTTGGTTATGAAACAGAAATTATATATTTGAATTATCTAATAAAATGAATACGCCAATACAAAAACTCAGGCATGTGATAAAACTGTCTGAAAATTGTGGTTTTCGTGTTAATATGATGTGCAAATGTAGTCTAAATGCAGATATAATAGTGTCGAGTATGAAATATTAAATACTTTATTGAATAGGGTCTCAGTGTTTGTGTGGTAGAGTTTATTGTTATTTCTCTCACCGTCTTCATTTTTCTAAGTAAGGTAATCATGTGCAGCAGGATAGACTGGAGCGTTTCACAGCTAGAGTGGGATCATATTCATCTTCGATGAGAGACAAGCGCTATGACTTGGATAATTCAAACATTTAATGTAAAGATTGCGAATGTGTTCATGTCTATGTGAGATTATATAATGCTGGTTCACATGGGGGCTACTGCACTGTCAACGACTTGACAGAGTATCTAATCAAAGTACTTAGTCCAATGCATTTTAATTTAAGTGCCACGCTCACTGGCACGCGAAAGCATGACCGAATAGAAAACGAACTTTCTTTGCTCCCTTTGGTGTGGTCTACAGTGATGATTTATAGGACTGAGGAATAAAAGTCACTTGCCAGTGCAGTCGCCACGCACTATACAGGCGAGGCATTTATTTGACCTCTTACATAAACAAAATCAAATGCCTTACAGAGGTTTTGAATGCATGACCTCGATCAGAGAACCATGAAGCCCATGGTGGAAAGCCTAAGCAAGGCAATAATGCAAGCCGCCACTGAAACCATCCCAAGAGGAGCTAGGAAAAACTATAAGCCCTATTGGAATGATGAGTTGCAGAAAGCGGAAGATGCAGTCACAAATGCTAGGAACATGGCAGAGCGAGAACAATCTATGGAGGCAAACATCGCCCTCAAAGCCGCGACGGCGAAATACAATTACACTCTTAACCAAACGTCAAGAGAGAGCTGGAAAAACAAAACGGAAAGCCTCAACCTGGACAAAGAAGGGAACAAGCTATGGAAGCTAGTCAGAGCCATGAACGACGAAACCCCGTCAAACTAACAAATTACCATCAAGCAGGGCGAAAACGTGCTCACTGGTAAGAAAGCCGCAAACGCTTTTGTCGATCACTATGCCAGAGCAAACCACATCGAGGTCCCTGCAGATAGGCATACAGACATTAGTGAAGAGCAAAAGGGGCACGACAACATCAATACGGCACCTGAAGAGCATATGATGGCCAAATTAACAATGAGCGAAATGGAAGAGGCCAAGAGAACATTAAAGAAAAGGAAATCTCCCGGAAAAGACGGGATAACAAACGAAATGCTGATGGGGCTGGGCCAAACAGCGAAGAGGAAACTGCTATCGGTCCTGAACCAAAGCTGGAAAAGGGGAATTGTACCACAGGCATGGAAAGACGCAGTACTTGTACCAGTACCAAAAACAGGAAAGGACAAAACAGATCCAAATGGATACAGGCCTATCAGCCTACTGAGCTGTGTCGGCAAGCTGATGGAACGTATGATAAACACCAGACTAATGTGGCATCTGGAAGAAAAAAGGAATACTAATTCCACAGCAAGCCGGCTTTAGACAGCACAGATCCACTGAGGACCAGGTCATCCTCATAGCCCAGGAAATAGAAGATGCCTACCAGGCACAGAAACACACAGTAGCGGTGTGGGTGGACCTGGAAAAGGCATTTGACAAAGTCTTGAAAGATGGACTTAGAGTCAAGCTAAGAAGAAGTGATGTTTGTTGGAAAATGTACAAGTGGATCAACCACTACCTCAAAAACAGTACGGCCAGAGTCTAAGTACAAGGGCAGATGAGCAAAAAGGTGACACTCGAGCAGGGAGTACCCCAAGGGGGAGTACTGTCCCCCACACTCTTCCTGGTGTATATAAACGACATTACAGAGAATATACCAAGAAGAGTCCATAGCTCAATGTTTGCAGATGATCTGGCTATGTGGACCTCTGAAAAGAATCTCACCATAGCAAGAAATCGGATGCAGCAGGCCCTAACATCGCTGGAAGAGTGGGCGAACTCATGGCTGGTTAAAATAAACGAGGAGAAAACCACATGCACAATATTCTCGCTTTTAATCAAACCCCAAAATACCAAATTAAGTTTAAATGGCAAATTCCTGCAGCCAAACGACAACCCAAACTATCTGGGAGTCACATTTGATCGGCGTATGGAAAAGTCAGATCGAGAAAAACCGAATGAGAGCCAGAGAAAGAATGGCAATCATGAGGAAACTTGCTGGAACAAGCTGGGGAGCAGATAAAAGCATACTAAAGAAACTGTACACTGGAAGAGTGAGACCAGTTCTCGAGTATGGCATTGCGGCATGGACAACAGTAGCAAAGGCGAACTTCGATAAAGTTAGCAAACTTCAAAACCAAGCCATGAGAGTTATAACAGGAGGCATGAAGTCAACGCCAATTGTAGAACTTGAAAAGATTACAAAACTGCAATCCATGACCGATAGAAGAGACTGCAGAGCCCAGCTGCAGTCAGAGAAACTCCGAAGACTGACTGACCATCCAATGCACCAGAGACTAAACAATTTGGGAAATGGGAAACTAAAGCGGAGAAACTTTGCAGAAATAGCCAAAGCAAAGATGCACGAAGATCCCATAAACGCACTAACAAAACCAAAAGCCATCACTACTGTACGAAAACCCACCTGGAGGTAGGATATATTTCCAGAGGTGGAAGAAAATATACCAGGTATTGGAAACAAAAACTGCCAGACTGAAAAAGGAAGGAGAGATACTACCCTAAGCTTTATATCCAAAAACTACCCAAGCATGGACTGGACCCATGCATACACCGACGGTTCTGTAACAAACACTACACAGAACGGAGGGGCAGGAGCATTCCTGAACCTACCAAATGGCAGAAAAATAACACTGTCATTCGCTACTGGTAAGTACACAAGCAATTTCAGAGCGGAGGCAGAGGCACTGAGGGCGGCAGTGGAAGAAATGGTGACACATAAAGAAAATAAAGCCAAACAGTTCTGCTTACAGATGCTCTGGCTGTAGTCACATCGCTAAAAAGCCATAAAAACACTGAGCTTAATGACTTAAGAGCAGCACTCTGCCAACTGTGCCAGCAGTCCACACCAAAAATGGTAGTGATACAGTGGGTCCCATCACACTGCAACATCCAAGGCAACGAGGAGGCAGACATACTGGCAAAAGAAGGTGCAAGACTACCACAAACAGATACTAGTATGACGTACGAAGAGTCAAAACGGCTTATTAAAGCCAGATACATGACCAAATGGGAAACCGAACATACTGGTTACACCAAAAACGATGCCTATTACCAGTTGAACAGAAGAGAGCAGGTCGTTGTCTTCAGACTTCGCACTGGCCACAATAGACTGAGGTACCACCTATTCAACAAATTGAAGATAGTTGGTACCGACGAATGCCCGTGCGGTACCGGTAAAATGACCGCTGAACATCTGCTGCAGAACTGCCCGACATACGAGGATCAGAGAGAGCAGATGTAGCCATCACCAGTGGAACTGCAAGACAAGCTCTATGGCAGTGTCGACAGCCTCAGAATGACCGCCGCTTTTTTCGAAAAAAATAATGGTTACTGTCTGACTGAGTACTAAGAAGAAGAAGAAGAAGAAGAGGATCAGAGAACCGCTATTCAAACCAAACAGCCAGCCGTTTGTTTTTTCTGGTTTTGAATATAGATCATATAGATGTTCCTCTCTCATGGCATGATGAGGATGATGAGGATGATGAGGATGCTGTAGAAGCTGCTGGTACTGAGCTATTCACTCTTGATGGTTTTGTCTCTAGTAGCGGGTTGAAGTGCATCTCCAGATATCCTAATGTGAGATTAAGAAAGTTATCGCCAAGCTGTGTAGACCTCCATTTCTTTGGCTTGAAGACTACTGTAACAGTTCTATGTCTAGGTTCTGTATAGAAGGTAGGGCCATGGTTGGTATGCTGTACCTAACACTAAGGAGAGGCCTCGGTCGGTATGTTGCATCTAACAATGAGGGGAGGGGAGGTCTTGGTCGGTATGTTGCATCTAACGATAAAGGGAGAGGAGGTCTTGGTCGGTATGTTGCATCTAACGATGAAGGGAGGGGAGGTCTTGGTCGGTATGTTGCATCTAACGCTGGGGAGAGAAGATATCTTGGTCGGTATGTTGCATCTAACGCTGGGGAGAGAAGATATCTTGGTCGGTATGTTGCATCTAACGCTGGGGAGAGAAGATATCTTGGTCGGTATGTTGCATCTAACGCTGGGGAGAGAAGATATCTTGGTCGTTATGTTGCATCTAACAATAAGGGGAGGGGAGGTCTTGGTCGGTATGTTGAATCTAACGCTGGGGAGAGAAGAGATCTTGGTCGGTATGTTGCACCTAACGCTGGGGAGAGAAGAGGTCTTGGTCGGTATTTTACATCTAACAATGAGGACAGGAGAGGTTTTGGTCGGTATGTTGCATCTAACAATGAGGGGAGGGGAGGTCTTGGTCGGTATGTTGCATCTAACGCTGGGGAGAGAAGAAATCTTGGTCGGTATGTTGCATCTAACGCTGGGGAGAGAAGATATCTTGGTCGGTATGTTGCATCTAACGCTGGGGAGAGAAGAAATCTTGGTCGGTATGTTGCATCTAACGCTGGGGAGAGAAGATATCTTGGTCGGTATGTTGCATCTAACGCTGGGGAGAGAAGAAATCTTGGTCGGTATGTTGCATCTAACGCTGGGGAGAGAAGATATCTTGGTCGGTATGTTGCATCTAACGCTGGGGAGAGAAGATATCTTGGTCGGTATGTTGCATCTAACGCTGGGGAGAGAAGATATCTTGGTCGGTATGTTGCATCTAACGCTGGGGAGAGAAGATATCTTGGTCGGTATGTTGCATCTAACGCTGGGGAGAGAAGATATCTTGGTCGGTATGTTGCATCTAACGCTGGGGAGAGAAGATATCTTGGTCGGTATGTTGCATCTAACGCTGGGGAGAGAAGATATCTTGGTCGGTATGTTGCATCTAACGCTGGGGAGAGAAGAAATCTTGGTCGGTATGTTGCATCTAACAATAAGGGGAGGGGAGGTCTTGGTCGGTATGTTGCATCTAACGCTGGGGAGAGAAGAAATCTTGGTCGGTATGTTGCATCTAACGCTGGGGAGAGAAGATATCTTGGTCGGTATGTTGCATCTAACGCTGGGGAGAGAAGATATCTTGGTCGGTATGTTGCATCTAACGCTGGGGAGAGAAGATATCTTGGTCGGTATGTTGCATCTAACGCTGGGGAGAGAAGATATCTTGGTCGGTATGTTGCATCTAACGCTGGGGAGAGAAGATATCTTGGTCGGTATGTTGCATCTAACGCTGGGGAGAGAAGAAATCTTGGTCGGTATGTTGCATCTAACGCTGGGGAGAGAAGAAATCTTGGTCGGTATGTTGCATCTAACGCTGGGGAGAGAAGATATCTTGGTCGGTATGTTGCATCTAACGCTGGGGAGAGAAGAAATCTTGGTCGGTATGTTGCATCTAACGCTGGGGAGAGAAGATATCTTGGTCGGTATGTTGCATCTAACGCTGGGGAGAGAAGATATCTTGGTCGGTATGTTGCATCTAACGCTGGGGAGAGAAGAGATCTTGGTCGGTATGTTGCATCTAACGCTGGGGAGAGAAGAAATCTTGGTCGGTATGTTGCATCTAACGCTGGGGAGAGAAGATATCTTGGTCGGTATGTTGCATCTAACGCTGGGGAGAGAAGATATCTTGGTCGGTATGTTGCATCTAACGCTGGGGAGAGAAGAGATCTTGGTCGGTATGTTGCATCTAACGCTGGGGAGAGAAGATATCTTGGTCGGTATGTTGCATCTAACGCTGGGGAGAGAAGATATCTTGGTCGGTATGTTGCATCTAACGCTGGGGAGAGAAGAGATCTTGGTCGGTATGTTGCATCTAACGCTGGGGAGAGAAGATATCTTGGTCGGTATGTTGCATCTAACGCTGGGGAGAGAAGATATCTTGGTCGGTATGTTGCATCTAACGCTGGGGAGAGAAGAGATCTTGGTCGGTATGTTGCATCTAACGCTGGGGAGAGAAGAAATCTTGGTCGGTATGTTGCATCTAACGCTGGGGAGAGAAGATATCTTGGTCGGTATGTTGCATCTAACGCTGGGGAGAGAAGATATCTTGGTCGGTATGTTGCATCTAACGCTGGGGAGAGAAGATATCTTGGTCGGTATGTTGCATCTAACGCTGGGGAGAGAAGATATCTTGGTCGGTATGTTGCATCTAACGCTGGGGAGAGAAGATATCTTGGTCGGTATGTTGCATCTAACGCTGGGGAGAGAAGAAATCTTGGTCGGTATGTTGCATCTAACGCTGGGGAGAGAAGAAATCTTGGTCGGTATGTTGCATCTAACAATAAGGGGAGGGGAGGTCTTGGTCGGTATGTTGCATCTAACGCTGGGGAGAGAAGATATCTTGGTCGGTATGTTGCATCTAACAATAAGGGGAGGGGAGGTCTTGGTCGGTATGTTGCATCTAACGCTGGGGAGAGAAGAAATCTTGGTCGGTATGTTGCATCTAACAATAAGGGGAGGGGAGGTCTTGGTCGGTATGTTGCATCTAACGCTGGGGAGAGAAGATATCTTGGTCGGTATGTTGCATCTAACGCTGGGGAGAGAAGATATCTTGGTCGGTATGTTGCATCTAACGCTGGGGAGAGAAGATATCTTGGTCGGTATGTTGCATCTAACAATAAGGGGAGGGGAGGTCTTGGTCGGTATGTTGCATCTAACGCTGGGGAGAGAAGATATCTTGGTCGGTATGTTGCATCTAACGCTGGGGAGAGAAGATATCTTGGTCGGTATGTTGCATCTAACGCTGGGGAGAGAAGATATCTTGGTCGGTATGTTGCATCTAACGCTGGGGAGAGAAGATATCTTGGTCGGTATGTTGCATCTAACGCTGGGGAGAGAAGAGATCTTGGTCGGTATGTTGCATCTAACGCTGGGGAGAGAAGATATCTTGGTCGGTATGTTGCATCTAACGCTGGGGAGAGAAGATATCTTGGTCGGTATGTTGCATCTAACGCTGGGGAGAGAAGATATCTTGGTCGGTATGTTGCATCTAACGCTGGGGAGAGAAGAAATCTTGGTCGGTATGTTGCATCTAACGCTGGGGAGAGAAGAGATCTTGGTCGGTATGTTGCATCTAACGCTGGGGAGAGAAGATATCTTGGTCGGTATGTTGCATCTAACGCTGGGGAGAGAAGATATCTTGGTCGGTATGTTGCATCTAACGCTGGGGAGAGAAGATATCTTGGTCGGTATGTTGCATCTAACGCTGGGGAGAGAAGATATCTTGGTCGGTATGTTGCATCTAACGCTGATGCGAGGTTTTGTTCTGTTGTGTTCCTACCAATCGACTTCACTGCAATCCAGGTTTATCTATATATGGTTATTCTCACTCAGGAAATGGCGATGGGTGTGCATATTTATGTTTCCTGCAGGCAGTTGATTGTTCCTACTTCAGTTCCGTCATTGCTTGCGCTCCAGTCCGCTTGCTCTCCAGTCCGCTTGCGCTCCAGTCCACTTGCCCTCCAGTCCGCTTGCCCTCCAGTCCGCTTGCTCTCCAGTCCGCTTGCCCTCCAGTCCGCTTGCGCTCCAGTCCGCTTGCCCTCCAGTCCGCTTGCGCTCTAGTCCGCTTGCCCTCCAGTCCGCTTGTGCTCCGTTCTAATTAAAAGTTCTACAGCCCGAGAATTGCTTATTCATATATTGCTGTGTCAGCATCCAAAAGGGGGTCATTGATAGACTTAAAAATGTCAATCATATTCATATATATAGTGTATTATTATTGGTGCATGTGAAGCCAGGGTGTCCGCTCTTTCGTTTCCCTGAACCACAACATGACCAGGACAATAGATCCATAATAGCCTCTGCAGGCTTGATGCCTCAACAGCTAGCACCCATTCCTGCCTTAGCCAGCCCTTCTACACTTTCCGAAGTAAGGAGAGGGTGTTTGACACGGTGACTGCCCTTGATAAAGAGGTTTAGCCATCTCATAACTGCAGTCACTGCTTTCCTCTCCATTCTCGTACTGGATGTTCTCTAACTCCAGCAGAGAAGCCACAACCAAATGTCTTACTGTGTAGCACTGAATTATCGGTTATGTGTGATAAAATCATTATTCTGAGTTATCATTTATCAGCTGGTTCATCTCGAGCTCTGCAACCCGTTACATCACTCTCAGAATGCCCCGGCTAGGTTTCAGGTGACTGTTGTAATCTGTATTTTCACCACCAGCGTGGACCCTCATCTCTACCTGGCCTTACATATCGCCTCAACTGTGGTCATCTGTCAAATTGTTCGCTGCCTGTGCCATCCATGTTCCGCCTCTCATCCTTGGACGTCAGATGTTATTTTGCAGTGAGATTGCCACCATTTTGTGGCAATCCGCAAATAGGCTATGGCTTGTGCCAATTTATATTTGGATTTCACAGACAGAGGTCCCAGCATGTACTTCATCTACAGGATTAGTGTATCTCCTGTGCATCCCATAATCAGTTGCATATCTTAATTCTAGATACTTTCAAACGGTTCACACTGTAATCTTGAAAGTACGAGGGTGCCCAGTTCGTAATAACGAACTGGTAGAACAGAAAGGCAGAAGTAAATACCAACAGACTGACACACAGTACAGACTGACAGACAGTACAGACTGACAGACAGTGCAGACTGACAGACAGTACACACTGACAGACAGTACATACTGACAGACAGTACCTACTGACAGTACCGACTGACAGTACCGGCTGACCGGTTGTAAATCTTGAATGGTCCGTTACCTCGCTTGTATCTTGATTTGGCCTGTTTCACGTGGAGATGTAAACGAGAGGCCACGATCAAACGCTGCTCAGCGGCATGTCAACATGTCACACCTGGCGCATCCATCAAAGACGACTCCAGGAAGGTCAACCCCAACTACATCATTGTTCAAGGAACACCAGATCTTGCAGACCTTATTAGGATAGATCTGAGCGCTAAAACACGCACACCCCATCAGATCGCTTGTAAGGTCTCCTCGATAACGGAGCAACTCATGCTGGATGTCATCAGCAAATGTTATTGTCCGTCTAATCTTTTGGATTTGATGTAGACCGTCTTTATTGTGTAGGTATGGGGCATTGCCGGCACATGTGAAGAACATTAGCGGCAGTCCTAGACATGTTGGAATCGGTTCTGTTGTCCATGATCCCAGGCGGTGTGCAACTGCTATTTCCATAAAAAGAAACATCTGACGAATAATGTATTCATGCCGACATCTGTGCTACCAGTGCCAAGTATGGTCGATGTCCAAGGCGTACAAGAGTATAATTTCGAAGTGTAAATTTGAGCGTTAAAGGAAATTCATCCCTGTAACCAAGAGAGAGAGAGAGAGAGAGAGAGAGAGAGAGAGAGAGAGAGGGAGAGAGAAAGAGAGAGAGAGAGAGAGCAAGGCGAGAAGAGCGAAGACGTTCACAGTATGGTCGGAAATACGTCTTATGCTGAGTACAATTCCAAACATAACATACGCTGGTTCAGTCATCTCGTGAAAGTGCCTTCAAACAACGCTCAGACAACAACTCTCAGACAACAACGCTCAGGCAACAATGTACCGATAACAACGATCAGGCAACAATGTACCGACAACAACGCTCAGACAACAACGCTAAGACAACAACGCTCAGACAACAACGCACAGACAACAACGTGCCGACAACAACGTTCGGACAACAACGCGCCGACAACAACGCTCGGATAAAGACGTGAAAGATAATGCTCCGACAAATAAGCTCAGACAACAAAGCTCAGGCAAAAATTTGCAAATAATGCCCAAGCAACGCTCAAACAAAAAAGGGGACGACGAAAACGAGATAAAACGGGGAAGCCGGCAAGAGGAGAAATCATATTCAGAGAAAATAAATACTAATACATCGTCTTCTTCTTTTTCCTCGTTCGTCTTTAGACTTCGATTTTAATGACTAACGATGGCAGCAGCTGAGGCTCCGTGCGCTTCCGTACATCTTCTCTTGGAAATACACTGACTATTGCCAAATGCTAGTTCTTGTATCGGTATGCGATGGCAGGACTGCAACATACGTTTTGCTGTCCCGAGTCTTTGCCACAGGTTAAAAATACATCTATGTTAGTGAAGGCACGAACATCTATGTCTAGTGAAGACACGGACATCTATGTTAATGAAGACACGGACATCTATGTTAGTGAAGACACGGACATCTATGTCTAGTGAAGACACGGACATCTATGTTAATGAAGGCACGGACATCTATGTCTAGTAAAGACACGGACATCTATGTTAGTGAAGGCACGGACATCCATGTCTAGTGAAGACAAGGACATCTATGTTAGTGAAGGCACGGACATCTATGTTAGTGAAGGCACGGACATCTATGTCTAGTGAAGACACGGACATCTATGTTAGTGAAGGCACGAGCATCTATGTTAGTGAAGACACGACATCTATGTTAATGAAGGCATGGACATCTATGTTAGTGAAGGCATGGACATCTATGTTAGTGAAGGCACGGACATCTATGTTAGTGAAGCCATGGACTTCCATGTCTAGTGAAGGCACGATGGAATGAAGGGAAGGCATTTCCATGTTAGACTTCTCAAAACTAGCAACTAGCTTTTCCTGTTTTACTACAACATGTACATAGAGTGATTGTTGGATTCTATACATGTACATAAACTGATAATAATATATTGCATACATCTACATAAACTGATTTTGTTGTATTGTGTACGCAAATGTTCATGTAGTGTTTATTGTACATGTTATAAATTGTACATGTACTGTTAATGACACACTGTGTACTTACATATAAAAAAATCGCTATATTGCACACTCAATAGCTTGACAGATTGTCTTGTCAGCAGATAGGACCAAATGAAGCCTGTATTTGTGGGAAAGTGTCACAGATGTCATGTCAAGAGAGAACCTCAATAACATATTTGTATAACATACGCCTCCACAATATCGGAAACCATCACGGACTTCATAAACCCGACAAGGTGTTTCCAGAGCTGTCATTTTCTACATTTGTAAAGGAAACATTCGTAGGGAAAACGAAAATCAGATTTGTTTTCATGCAACGTTTTCTAATGTACCGGACATCTTTCTCTCTCCATCGCTCGCTCTCTTTTTTTTTCTCTCTCTCTCTCACACACACACACATACTCTCTCTCACTCTCTATCAATTTAACACTTTTCCTGTTTTAGGAATAAATATTTCAGAGTTGTGATATCCTTAGCTCTTTGTTCGTTATTTAAAAAATTAAAAACAAGACTAAGATGATTCGACGCGTTGTACAGATGAGCTGCCGAATATGGACATTTAAGTTCTGAAAATTCGCTTCCGGTTGGCTTTCAAAAATCGGGTAAAGATTCGCCACCCTTTCCATGATGTGGCCAGTTTGAAATCCAGTTTACTTATAGATAAGGGGGAAAATGCTTGACTGGATCAAAGACTACCTCCACTCACGATGTGCGAGAGTCAGGCTGGAAGATCACAGGAGCAAAATGGTCAAACTGCACGAGGGGGTTCCCCAGGGCGGATCACTATCCCCTACCTTGTTTATCCTCTTCATTAATGATCTGCCAAAACAGTTCAGACCACACATCCACAAGGCACTCCATGCGGATGACCTGGCCATATGGACCCAGGCAGAAAACATTGGAGCCGCAAAAGCAAGAATGCAGGAAGCAATTAATGCAGTAAAGAAATGGGCAGACTCATGGGGTGTCACAATAAACAAAAGCAAGACGCTCTCAACACTCTTCTCGCTCTCTACAAAGTCAGAGCAGGTCAATCTATATTTAGAAAATAGCCTACTTCCTAGAGAAGACAATCCTACATACCTAGGAATGAGATATGACAAAAAATTAACATGGGGCCCACACATAATAGCTGTCCATCGTTGTCGATGAGGACCGCCGACATCATCCTTGTCACAGATTTCCCTGTTGGGTGTGGGTGCGCATGTGGCAGAACAGGCCAATGCGAGCACGAAAACATCTGCTACATATCGGGCACACGATACTCAAAAGAAGGCCACACTCAGACTAAGGCTGATGAAAAAACAGGCAGGGACAAACTGGGGCGCAGATGCAAACACAGTCAGACAGGTCTACACTGGATATGTACGGCCAACACTGGAATATGGCATGGGTGCCTATGCAACAGCTGCAAAGACCAACCTACAGAAACTAGACAAGGCACAGAATACCGGACTCAGAATTATTACCGGAGGTCTGCGAAGCACCCCAATTAGAGAGCTCGAAGCGGTAGCAGGCCTCCAGAGCCTCAAGGAGCGCAGATAAGGAACAATACTAAACCTGACAGAAAAATACAAGCGTATGAATAAACATCCAATGCAGGGAAAAGTCAATGAATTAACAAAAAACCGCACAAAAAGAACAAGCTTCAATCATCTATCAAAAGCCCTTACAGCCAGGAACAGTGACATCATATCAAAATGTCCAGCGACATGGGAAATGATACAAGTAGATGAAAATACAGACCAACAGCCCAACTTGACGGTGGAAGCGAAAATACCAGGTATCGATAGAAAGGTCGAAGAATCAGACCATGCATTGAGAGACAAAACCCTAAAGCATATTGGAGACGCCTATCCTCAACCCATGGGGACGCACATCTACACAGATGGATCATCAGAGGAAGAATTGAGGAAAGGAGGGGCGGGACTCGTCATATTTCTACACGATGGAACCGTTATAGAAAAAGCAAGTGCTGCCGGGAAGCCCTCGACAAATCTAAGAACAGAGCAACAGGCAATAATTGAAGCAGTCAAACTATTGGATGAAAACGGGTTAAAGGATAACACAATAGTGGTTTTGTGCGACTGCATGGAAATTTTGCAGGCCACACAAAGAGAACCACGAAATAGTATGGAAAGGGAACTGATATGCCAGCTAAACAAACTCTCAGACCACAATAAAATCACCCTCCAGTGGATTCCAGCTCCCTGCGGCATACCTGGGAAGAATGGGCGAACAGGCTAGCCAGGGAGGGAAGACAAAGAGAACAATTCACCCACCCAGTGTCACTGCCAGAAGTCAAGGCAAACATCCCAAAAAAATATAAACAACAGTGGATAGAGAGAACAAACAGTAAATACCCACAGGACCCAATCAATGGACTGAATAGGAAACAGTATACCACAATTTTTCGCCTCAGAACAGGTCATTGCAGGCTAAATGCACACATGCATAAAATGAAAGCAGCACAGACTGCACAATGTACATGTCAGAGAGGACCCCAGACTCCAGAACACATCCTGCAAACATGTCCACTGCACCAAGACTCCCACGAGAAGACATAGCCCGAGGAGAGAAACATACAAGACAAACTGTGGGGAACCATTGAGGACCTGCGACTGACGTGTCACTCCATGGAGGCAGCCCATCTGGTGGCATAAAACGAGCATACGAAACCGAACGCAAAGAAGAAGAAGATTATAGATCACATATGACACGGGCTATATCAGCTCAGAGCATTATGAATTGATGTCCTAGGCTCGCAATGTGCCCCTTATGCTGTTAGAAGGGACAGTTTCTTTGCGTGAAGACTTGGAGCAGGGCCATCAGCAGCTATAAGTTGCACACGCATTTGGTTTGTCTTATCACAACCAAGAAAACTACCTCAAATTCACTTCTGGCTATGGCAACATACTTGATACAGTTGAGATATAAAAGTAACTTCCATTCCTAGTCTCGTCTACCATTTATGCATTTCCAACAGCTACCAAACTAAATCTACTTAGAGCCTCATAATCCGCAGGGGTCAAGTACATTTGTTTTTGACCGAAAGAGGAGGGGATCTTTCAAACGATGTGTACAGAATATACATATGTACACATTCTTTAAACAAGTTGTGCAGTACGTTAGTCAATTAAGTGTATTTTTTTTAAACTTAGAAAACGAGGCCCTTCTGGAAGTGAGGACATTGAGCTAACTAGTTTATAAAGATTATTCACGTATATTCTTTGTCCTAACAGAAACAATGTACATATCCAGCACAATGTGTATAGAAAACGCTAAGATTACGCAGCATATCATTTGTGGACATGTTTGATGATTTAGCTTTTTAGATGTCAACAAAGGAAGTGTTTTAATAATATGACAACCGTTTTCTGAATTTGCAAACATGGAATTATTATCTATATTAATTTAAGTCTCTAGAGCTGGTTCGTACTGTATTTGCATGTTATAACATCAATCAATTACAATATTTTAAATGCATTCGAGCATCGTAATCTACTAGTTTGTACATTTCGCAGTGTGGTAGTTATTTCGTACATTACATTTCATCTTGCCCAACTTATCACATCATGCATTCCAGCTGGTTTATGTTGTCTACGTCATTGAAGGATATAGAGCAATGTGACCCAGTCAACTATCGCCTTGTCGTAAATATTACTAGCATTTTCTTTACACAGCTCGTTGCCATGCAGACATCATGCAGACATCATGCAGACAATCTAGGAAAACCATGTACCAGGATTCTCATTAGTACACTGCTCAAGAGGCAGCCAATTAACAAATAAAAAACGGGTGCAATGAGTGGTGGGTGCAGGGGAGGGGGTGCTGCAGTCGGACAGAAGTAGCTTAACGTCCCTGATCAGTACTGGTCCTCTGATCACGAAATGCCAACCCCAGGTCCATCAGCACAGACACCTCCAGAGCCAGCAGGACTCTTCAGGGAAGACATTAACACTCCAATCGTCCGCTGGTCACAATGTGACGAAACTACACGACTGGAATGAGGAACTGGTTATCTACAGAGTCTGCAGACTCTTCTACAGCAGTAAAACGTTTAGTTCAATTAAAAACAACCGAGATTGGTCCGGCAAGCCACCAGTGAATATTCGCCTGCTATAAATGAAACAGCCGAGGACGTCAACGGAAATGTAACCAGTAATGTCAAAAGACGGAATGACACGAACCAGTAATGTCAAAAGACGGAATGAAACGAACCAGTAATGTCAAAAGACGGAATGACACGAACCAGTAATGTCAAAAGACGGAATGACACTAACATTGGTAACAAAGCTGTAACTCGACACCTCAGTATATATATATATATATATATATATATATATATATATATATATATATATATATATATATATATATATATATATATATATATACAATTTAATTTAATAATTAATTTACAAACGCCATATAAGTATTGTTTGATATTGGCATACTATATTATAATCTATGATAGGGATCGAAGCAACCCAACGATCAATATTTCACTGGATTCATTTGAAAATAATTGTCAAATTTTAAGTCTTGCAATTTAAAATTAAAAACCATATGTGAATTCAAGTTGTGTGACACATAGAGTTGCCATTCTATTATAAAAAGGGCTTCTAAAGTTTATAAACAAGTTTGATATAGCTTAGCGCCTCAAAAGTTTAAATAGCTTAAGACATACAAGGTTAAATAGATAAGGGCCTCTAAGGCTTAAATAGCTTGGACCAATTTTTTTATAGTTTGAGACCTACAAGGTTTATATTGCTTATGACCTTTGAGGTGATATGACTTAGGGCCTCCAAGGTGAATATAGCTTAGAAAAAACAAAGTTTATTTAGATCAGGGCCTCCAAGGCTAAAATAGCTTAAAGCCTCTTAAATAGTTTAAGGTCTCCAAAGCGTATATAGCTTAGGGCATCCGATGTTTAAATAGCTTTGCCTTATATTCGAGGGGAGAGGGTGCAAGACATTTGTACACACTGTACAAGGATATGTCATGTAAACATATGTATTACTCAACATAATCCCCATTAACTTGTACGGCTTTACGCCAGCACGAAACGAAGGCACGTGTGCCTTGTCCGTACGGCTCTACTTCACACCAAACAAGTGCACGTATGCCTTCCGTACCAGTTTTTGTCCGGATCATGTAGCCATTCCTTCACTGCTTTAATCGTCATCATCACGAAGACTCGTTCAGTGAAGTGCATCTTTAAGTGGATAACAATCAGAGGGAGCCAGGTCAAGGCCTATAGTGTGGATGGGGGCAGTACAGCCCAATCCATTTTGGTTATCGCCTGACATGTTGTCAGACATGTGGGAGGGAGTACAGTCCAACCCAATTTGGTTACTGCCTAACGTGTTGTCAGGCGTGTGGGAGGGAGTACAGTCGAATTTGGTTACTGCCTCACGTATTGTCAGGCGTGTGGGAGGGAGTACAGTCCAACCCAATTTGGTTACTGCCTCACGTGTTGTCAGGCGTGTGGGAGGGAGTACAGTCCAACCCAATTTGGTTACTGCCTCACGTATTGTCAGGCGTGTGGGAGGGAGTACAGTCCAACCCAATTTGGTTACTGTCTAACGTGTTGTCAGGCGTGTGGGAGGGAGTACAGTCCAATTTGGTTACTGCCTGAGGTGTTGTCAAGTGTGTGGGAGGGAGTAAAGTCCAACCCAATTTGGTTACTGCCTCACGTGTTGTCAGGCGTGTGGGAGGGAGTACAGTCCAATTTGGTTACTGCCTGAGGTGTTGTCAGGCGTGTGGGAGGGAGTACAGTCCAACCCAATTTCGTTACTGCCTAACGTGTTGTCAGGCGTGTGGGAGGGAGTACAGCCCAATCCATTTTGGTTACTGCCTAACGTGGTGTCAGGCGTGTGGGAGGGAGTACAGCTTAATCCATTTTGGTTACTGCCCAACGTGTTGTCAGGCGTGTGGGAGGGAGTACAGTCCAACCCAATTCGGATATTGCCTAACGTGTTGTCAGGCGTTTTGGAGGGCGAGCATTTCCAGGAAGGAGAAGCAGTTCTGTTGGATTCTTGTGAGGACGAACAATGCGGAACGGTCGATTGAGGTTGGTCAGTGTCTTAATGTAAGTTCGTGAATTGATTGTTTCTCCTATTGACATCACATCCACAAGAATCACAGCTTCAATGGCTTAATGTAAGCTCGGGAATTGATTGTTTCTCCTCTTGACGACATCACATCCCTAAGAATCACACCTTTATTGTCACAAAGCAGTGATCATGACCTTTTCGACTTTAAGAGTTTCTCTTGAATTTCTGTCTCCATAGTGATTGAGGATGATGTCACTTCATTGACTGCCGTTTTTTTGTCTCAGGCTCAAAATGATGCGCCCATATTTCGTCATCTGTAACGATCCTGGACACAACGTTTTCTCCATTAGCATCTAAGCGCTCAAACAATTCACAAGAAATTGTTTTTCTTTGCATTATGTGTTGATCTGTGATCCTTACTCTGCATCTTGCAGCCGCCATACACAGCACATACAACTCCATGGCTGTCGAAGACCCGTGTAGAGGGTTTAACATTTAAAAACTGTAGTGGGAAAAGGTTCCAGTGTTCTGGATATTTCAGTTAACGTCAAAAAATGTTGTCGGTCTAAGACCGAGAAGAAATGAACCACTCTGCTGAAGATAGCGTACTCTTCCAGTTTGAGATTCTCGGCCATCCCACATGCAAGAACCCCGAAACGTTAGACAAGGCATCAACACCCTGTTGGCTAAAAAACAGTGCCTATACAGTTCCCATCAAAGTAATCCTTTCCTCATCATCTCTAAAGGCAGCAAACAACAATATCCCGGGAATAGTCCAGAACCTGCTAGAAAGATGTAAGAAGTAAGGCTCAGCAACAAAGCAGATAGGATCCAGAAACATGCAGTTGCGAAAAACTCTAAGCACGTTACGATGATCTGAAGGCACTCTATAGATCCAGAATTTAATAACATCCTCTGTCCTCAACACTGATGGTACTACAGAAGGACAAGGATCTGATTACTGAGTACTAGGCTGCGCACTCCTGAAATCATCAACTTTTTCTCAGGAAACAGATAGTAAGCCACAGAATAATTGCTACAGATCGAGACCGAAGACCGGATCGACATTTCTCCAAGCATTGATGAGGTCAAGAAAATAGACAACTAAATCTCTAGAAGCACGGCTCCTGGTTCAGATGAGTCATCGGATAACAATCCACAGCTTGAATACCACAAGTCGCAACCAAAGATCGGCTCGACCTTTCTCCAAAGCATTAATGAGGTCAAGAAAACAACCAATCAAATCTCAAGGGGAACGGCCATATGTAAGATGCTCGTCCTGCTGAGGTTTACAAAATAAGACCTTCCTGTTCCGTTAATTTGAGAGCAGCAAGATACGACCTCGCCCAAAGCGCTGTCTCCATTGTCCACTGAAAGGGCTGTCGTCACGCTTACAACATTAACAGGAACGTCTTCCTCATGTCAATCGTTGACAACATTCTGCCACGAGTCCTGTACAACCACCTAACTATTCATCCTGAACAAGGCGTTCTCCCAGTGAGTCAGCGCAGTTTTTGTGCGGGAGGTGGGACGATCAAAATAGATGTGAACTCTAGAGAAATTGTCAAGAACAGACATTGTGACATGTACACAAATTTTAGACCTAGGTGTCTTTGTAATTACCATAACATTTCAGCACGAAAAATCTCTGCACAGTTTTTGAAATTACCAGATGTCTACATTTTGACATGTGCTTAAATGCTTTAAATAGACTAAATAAACTTATGCCAGATGGTGCTTGTTGCGTCGATTGAAATCTGCTGTGAGGAGAAGTGCCGCTAACAATAACATTGAGTATAATTTAAGAGCGGCGTGTGAGTGGACCGCTTTAAGTGATTTACCGCGAGGAGAGGTACTCATGTATCAATTACTGGTCTACGGGACATAACTGAGAAATATTAACACAAAGCATTTAATGGTTAGTTATCCGTCCACACATGTTTCTAGATGTATTCAGTACAAGGTCTTGTTCCGACAATATTTCGAATTTCCTTAATTCTCAAACTATCTCTTCTGGTGACATCGATGACCATTCTTAGACATTTCATGTTAATGGAGACATTTTATCCTTTCGCATCTTGGACAAGTACCAAGTTTGGCACTGTTGTTGTGTGTTTAAAGGTGTAACTTTCTTTTTGGGAGGCGATGGCACGCATTTTTCAACCTGTCAGCTTTTTTTTATGTTAGATGAGGGCGTCTTACTATTATATGGATGCATGTGTGTGGTGGGTGTGTATTTGTGCTTCGCTGTAGTGTCTTCAATTGTCCGCTACGTCGATTTTTCCAAGCCTGTTATACATCTCAGAATTTCCCACCATCTTTTTTAGGACAACCTTTTGTAACTTTCATAACCTACTTTACCTACTGGCGTAAACAAAAAAATACAAAACAGAAATATGGTGACATTTTTTAACAAAACAAGAAATATAGATTTTGTTTCTGTTATGTTTCAGTAGTTTCCTCCATATCTCACTATTGTCCTTTGCCATCTGTGACCAGTAATTTAGTTTCAGCTTTTTTTCTTCTTCTGTTTTCCAATAGCATTATCCCCAGTAAAACCCTTCTATTTGACCTTCTCTTTGAGACAAGCTGTTATAGACAGAAGGGTCTCCGAGTGGCATTTGATCAGGGAGTATAAGATGTCTTTCGGGTTCACTGCCCTTCCTTGGTTATCCGGATTTTTATCCACTACTGTTTTATCGGATGATTGCAGGAGATGTAGGGGGCAAAGTCAAACAAGTTATGACAGCTGTGTTCATTTTCTTTGAAGCTTAATACTTCAATACTTCCATCACGATAAATGCGTTATTAAAAGCACAAAAAAATGATCAGGTAAGAGAAAAACATTTAATTTGAAACATCGTTTGCGCACAATATAGATAAGAAACGCTTTGCATAGAACCATCCTTTTGTAAGGCAACGTAGATCAATTTATCGGAAGCATTTATTATAATTTAATATAATAAAAAGCTACATAGGCGTATTACTTACTTTGCAAAATGAGCTTTCATGGCCTTTGATGTGATGAGGAACCAGACCAGGATTTCCCAAGAAGACTACCATCGCCGATGTGCTTATTTCTCGAAACCACAAGGCGGTGTGCGTTGCACTGTTGTTTTTATTTTACGCCTTGCGACCCAGTGCATCCGACTTCAGCATGCATTTTATGTATGGGTCTGCTTCCTCCTGCATTTTCTAAGGGTTTGCTTCCCCGGGGTAACGGCCGGTGCTGTGATGGGGATCGAACCCACCACCTTTGGGTTGTGAGACGTGTCACTTAACCACTAGCCCACGTCGTCCCCTGTTCATGTTTTAGAACGCTTTATGAAAATTTCATTTTCATTAGAATCCCAGACTTCAGTAAATACCAATTCAGATTTAGACCCAAAGTGCTCGTCTTGTGGCTATTAATTGTCTTTGTACCAAAATAATTGACATGGAAAGAAATGTTTGTTTCTACTGACTCCAATCAAGCCCGTCTTTACATGTAGTTATTTGCTGTTTTGAGATGACTGGAAGCTATATGAGACAGCAGTTATCTTTGTTGATAATATATTAGAGGGATGTGACCATCCGTGACATCAATCTATATTTCCTTTTGCCGAGGTCTACATTATGATTACTGCTCTCGTTATCCAAATGTACTTCTATATCCAAATGTACTTCTCTATCCAAATGTACTTCTCTAACCAAATGTACTTCTCTATCCAAATGTACTTCTCTAACCAAATGTACTTCTCTAACCAAATGTACTTCTTTATCCAAATGTACTTCTTTATCCAAATGTACTTCTCTAACCAAATGTACTTCTTTATCCAAATGTACTTCTCTATCCAAATGTACTTCTCTAACCAAATGTACTTCTATATCCAAATGTACTTCTCTATCCAAATGTACTTCTCTAACCAAATGTACTTCTCTAACCAAATGTACTTCTATATCCAAATGTACTTCTTTATCCAAATGTACTTCTCTAACCAAATGTACTTCTATATCCAAATGTACTTCTCTATCCAAATGTACTTCTATATCCAAATGTACTTCTTTATCCAAATGTACTTCTCTAACCAAATGTACTTCTTTATCCAAATGTACTTCTCTATCCAAATGTACTTCTCTAACCAAATGTACTTCTATATCCAAATGTACTTCTCTAACCAAATGTACTTCTTTATCCAAATGTACTTCTCTATCCAAATGTACTTCTACATCCAAATGTACTTTTCTATCCAAATGTACTTCTCAATCCAAATGTACTTCTCTATTCAAATGTACTTCTCTATCAAAATGTACTTCTCTATCCAAATGTACTTCTCTGTTTAAATGTACTTCTATATCATAATGTACTTCTATATCCAAATGCACTTCTATATCCAAATGTACTTCTTTATCCAAATTTAGTGTCTGTTTCTTTCTGTTTTCCATTTTTGAATTAATTATATAATATATAAAACGTTTTCTCAAGCTTTTCGATAAAGCAAAATTGTTTTTCCTGACATTTTTTGCATCTTATTTGGTAGAATCAGGTTTCAGTCGTGTGATTGATTTGCTCAGCCCAACGCGGAATCTCCTTAACAAAATTGCCAGAGGCGATCTTCGGTTAACACTCACAGAGGAATAAGACCGGATATCAAGTTACTTGTTTCTGATCATCCAACACAAGGATCACATTGATCGAGAAAACTTGAAGTTTACATTTGTTAAAGAATTGAGTTTTGTATAAATTATATAAAATAATAAATAAAACCTTTTATTTATAAACAAAGCATTTAAATAGCTACCTTTCTCTCAGTAGGACAGGGAGAGATGGAGAATGAAAACAAAAAGTCAGCAGTGGGTTCTGGTCGGGAAGAGGTTTACAATCTCTGCTGGTCTAGAACGTTGTACTGTAACAACCCCAATACATTTTTTTCGGAGTCTAACCTTTTTTCTGTCTAATACAATCGTTCAGTTTAGAAAAAAACAAAGAACAACGTATCTAAATTATTTTGCAAAGAAATGGTTTATGTACGAGGGGGAAAGTGATATATGCTTGCTAAAATAAATATACGTGAGGCTTTCCTATTCCAATATCGAGGATATAAAAGGCTAGATAGCCATAAGCTTTTCCATGAGAGTCAGACATTGCTATCTTATACGTTCCCCTTCTCTCCAACACTCCTGATGGCGCCTGTCTGAACTAGCGTGATGTACCACTTTATCTAGGCCTGTCTGAACTAGCGTGATGGCAATCTTATCTAGGACTGTATGAACTAGCTTGATGGCAATCTTATCTAGGCATGTATGAACTAGCGTGGTGTGAAATCTTACCTAATTCTAATAATGAAACTATTCAGGATAACGTTATTATTTGTCATTTCTAATGGTGGCTGAACCTGGTATGTTGAGGTTTCTTTTTTTTTTTTGCTAAACAATTTATTGTGGAGTTAGTGTACTGTCCCCTTAGAGAAGTGAGCTTCTTCATGGCACCTCTAGAATTTCACTGCACAATTTCTTACATTTTTGCTATAATTTTACAGTCTTATCAATTATCTAGTAACATTTTTGTTGATGTGCGTGTCCTTTTTGCCACCAGTGTGCCTTTATCATACTGTTTGCGCTTGTTGAATTTTCTTATTTTAATTGGTACTTTGCGGTTAGTATAATTTATTGTTTCAGTTTGTTGAAGTTTATCATTTTCCCAGTGTTGTTCCAGTATTTAGTTTTTCCTCTCTTCTTTTATTAGCTTCCATCTTTTTTTCCCACTATACAATCGCCGATCACTTTTAAATGTTCGTAGTACCAATACATTCTCTATTGTGAGCTCCTTTGTTTTGTCTAAATCTTTTTTTTTTCTAGTCGTTATATTTTGTTCCTGTTAGGTCCATGCAGATTTCCAATCCTTCCTCCACTGTTCTTTTTTAAAAACTAGATTATTTTAGTTTTGTGTATGTAATATTTATTTCTGGTTTTGCCAGTTTGTGTGCGTGTTGTTTGAAATTTTTGCAGACGTTCTTTTCCTTTCGGAACATTCAATGAACATTGAACTTCAGTTTGTACATTTTCTATCTTTTTTTGATGTTTCTTTTTACAGTTTCTGCCTGCTCTGGTGATGCATGTGTCATGAATGTGACCATGCTCTTATTACTTGTGTGGTAAATTAGTAAGTTTTATTTCTTTCCACCAGTGCTGTTAAACTTGTAATATTGTTCGTTATGTTTTAATTATGTACACATGCATAACCCTAAACTCTGGATTTTCTAAATGTATTATTTGAAAAATGTCTTCTTTGGTTAGCTAGTTTATTTGTATTTGTGTGTAAAATGCTTCACTGATGGTACATGGTCGGTATAACGATTTTGTTTGTCACAAGGGATATAACTGATGAATTACTAATATTTCTGAACATATGGTCAAAGGGACTTGATGCAATAACTATTAATTCCTATATTAAAAACAAATTAATTATGTTCACCGCCACTAAAAGTAATAGTTGATTTACAAAAGCGACCAGGAGTTTCACAATCGTCTACTATTGTTGGTTGTATAATCTTGTATAATAATTTTATTCTCTCGAATTAGGGTGGGTTAATCGAGCGCAAGCTTGGCTTACAAATTCCAACAGACCTGATTCGAAATCACTTTGTGTCCAGTTTGACTGGGCATGTCGGCGTTTTTGTTGTTATCGGCATGACTTCTTTTTCACGAACATAAAGGATTGTACTGCAAAACTGTCGTCTCGTCTTGTCTTGTCTTATCCATTTGTGCCGTGAGGCGACGTGGGGAGCCGCAATTTTCTGTATTCAGACGTATCGCTGAAGTTGTCATCCCATGACCAGTTAAAATATCAGGAACATTTCCTATCCCGCTAGTTCTCGGTCTGCGACGGTTGTGAAAACCTGAACGTCGCATGGTATAGGCGCACAGGGGTAGTTGGTCAGAATGCATTCTCATTAGGTGGCCGAACCAATTGATTCTCACTTCATCAATATATTCAGAGCAGGTTTTGCTTTAACTATTCTTCTCCCATCTTCAGTGCGCATTCTCTCTCTCCTAGTTACGTTGATTGTTTTCCGGGGGCATCTCATCTCACATGTGATTTTCTGTTAAAGTTTGGCACTGGTAACAGAGAGTTGGCATGAATATACTGTTGATTAGCGTTTATTTTTGTGGACATGTTTATGTTAGGGTGTTTCAATAATGGTGACAGCTGGTATGACATGTTCATGTTAGGGTGTTTCAATAATGGTGACAGCTGATATGCAATTGCATCTGCTTTTTGGCACCTGATCTCAATCTCTCTATCTGAACCTCCATCCTGTGTGAAAACACTGCCCAAGTATTTGAACTTACACTTGTTTGATCTTGGTCCCGTTTACCATAATGTTCATGTTTTTAGGCGATCTGCTTATCTACATAGTTTCTGTTTTGGATGTGTTAATTCTCATACTGTATCTTTCACTTACAGAGTTAAGCATAGTTAGATGTTGCTGCAGATCATCTTCACTCTCGTAAAGTAGACATTGATCATCTGCAAAAAGGAGTTCGTTTAACTGATAAGTCTCTGTCTTTTCTTCCTCTGCATTTCTTGACAGATGCTTCAATTTGGACTCCAGCATTATTCTATCCATATCTGTGTTGAAGAGTAGGGGCGACAACACACAGCCTTGACTCACCCCGATTGTTATCTCCATTGTTTGTGTCAGACCATCTGTTGTTCTTACTTTACTTTGACACCATTGGTACAGACCATCTGTTGTTCTTACTGGACTTTGACACCATTGGTACAGACCATCTGTTGTTCTTACTGGACTTTGACACCATTGGTATAAACCATCTGTTGTTCTTACTGGACTTTGACACCATTGGTACAGTGCTATAACATTCTCTAATAGTTGCCATTGTACTCCGTAGTCGTCTAGGATGGCCCATAGTTTATTTCTGTCTCCTCTATCGAAAGCCTTTTCTTTATCTATGAAAGCCATGTTGAGTTTCCGATGGTATTCACTTTGTTTCGCTTAGTTGCTTAGGGTCAATAGATCGTCTGTTTAGCTCCTACCTCGTCGGAAATTAAATTGAGCCCCACTCAGCTGTGGTTCTAGGATCGGCCGAATTCTCTGCTCCAAGATTTTCGCGTAGTTTTCCTGTGTGGCTTAGAAGCGATATCCTCCGGTAAGTATCGCACTATTTTTTGCTGCCTTTGTTTTTCCAGATTGGCACACTGATAGCTTTTTGCCAGTCTTCAGAGAATCAACTTTCTTCTCAAGCTGCTGAGAATATTCTATAGAACCATTTTATTCCTAGGTATCCACAAGCTTTAATTGTCTCGCATGTTATTCCGTTCTCATCTGTAGTTTTACGATTTTAGACTTTTTTAAAGGACTTCCTCAATTTCGTGGATTAATATTTTGGGCTCTGTTTTTCCTGTGTTTAAACTCGTATGAGTTTAGTGTCTCTGTGTATAATTTGGGTTTAGGAGTTCTAGGAAATACTCTCTCCGTCGTGCCTTTCTTTTTTCTGATCGAAAACGGCGTCTCGTGTTTCTCGTTTATAATTGTAGTGGGGTAAAAGCTGTCGTCTCTTAACTCTTATTGCCCTAATACTTTAAAAAAAATCTCTCCAAGTCTTGCCACACATGAGCCGCTAATTGTTCGCCGTAATTATTCCATGCATCTGTTTGGAGTTCTTGATTACGGTTTTCGAATGCGTTCTTGTGAGTCTGTAGATTGTATAATCTTCTTGTTACTTAAATTTCAACCACTTCTTGTATAATTTTTTCTTAGCTTGAATTGCTTCCACCACGCTGTACTTTTCTTTTAGAATTGTCAAAGTTTCTTTCTACCGTATTTCGCGTTCACTGTGTTCATCAGTGCTGATTTGAACCACTGCCACTCATTTGTGACATTGCCAGCTGTTACTGGCAGGGCCTCGTATATGTCTTTCATTTCGCGTTGTATATCTTTGCGGATGTATTTCTCCTCAAGTTTTGCCATATTTGCAAAACTGCCGTAGTCAAACAAATTACAAACAGACACACACACGTAGTATATCGGCCAATTTGTTCTCATATAACCTAACAAGAATACGATCTGGGGTTGAAAGAAGCGTGACTTCGCCATTTCAATTCAGAAAGACAAGCCTTTAAACAAACAAAAGATTTAGTATTACAAAATTATAAAACCAGCATATGTAGCACACTTTCGATTACACGAAAATCACACAAACCATTCTAAAGAAATACTTTCTTTGCCGTAAAAGATAAACACACGAACCGGCCGTTCTTGTCCGTACGGTTTAGGTAGAAGGTATCACATCGTGGGTCAATCATATAATTGACTATTGCATTATCAGCTTATATTGAAAGAAATGTTTAGTTTTAAATAGACTAGCATATAACAATGCTGTTTTTGTTCGTAGCTACTAGTGCCGAGTTGTGTTAGTTTTAGTTTTATCTTTGGTAGCGGGTTAAAGTGGATAACCTTGATGTACGCAGTTATATTAATTTTAAGTGGAGTGGATTAAACCAACTCTAACCTCGATATGCCGCATCCATAGACAGTAAGTTTACCGACCTGGGTTACCGACATGATGATCCAAAATCTGCCTGGCCCATCGTCGCCCAAGCCACCTACTAAGTTGCCGACACAGTCTTGGGTCATAGGAAGAACATCCGGAAACATTGGCCGACCATAGTAACTCTAGAGAATAAGAGATCGGCGAGGGTCATGGACGACCACCCTGAACGGCGCCGCCTGAAAAATAAATAGTGAGCCTGGCGGCTTCATCCATGCACTCGCTCCTCAAAGGCTGGACCAACCTGCATTATCTCTATCCTCCTGTGTACGGCTCCGCGATCTGGACACTACTACAGCATGACTGGCAGCGTCTTGAGGCCTTCCACCTGCGAAACCAGAGGCGCATCCTCGGTATCTACTGCCACTACCTGATTTGCAACAGTGAAGTGGTTCGGCGTACTTGCAGGCATTACTCAATGATTGATCGCAGTAACTTCTCTCTCTCTCTCTCTCTCTCTCTCACTCTCTCTCTCTCTCTCTCTCTTTCTCTCTCTCTCTCTTTCTCTCTCTCTCTCTTTCTCTCTCTCTCTCTCTTGTAACGTTGTTCGGTCTCCCAGCACACGAGATGCTCCAGCAGGCTGTAGAGGCGAAGAATGGGGAAAGATCGCGCTCATCCTGGAGACGTTCTGCGGACCGGCCTAGCAACACCTGGCGAAAACAGATCGCCACCTACCCAACAGAACTACAGGCCGTCTGAGATGCAGCCCTCGACGTGGTCATAGACATGGTCATTCGACGCCCGGCCCTGGTCACCCAAGCGTACTACTGATTGAATAAACTAGTTGGATACAGACCAGTATACGGAAGTTAAGTTAAATTAGTGCATTGCTAGACTCCTCAGTAATCTCACCGCTCTGTGATTCACAGCGTTGATCCCCACCTCGTTGGTCAGACTGCTGTGACCCAGCCTGTTTCTAGTGAGAGAAACATGGATGGGAGGTAACGCTTGATTACTGTTTCACCCGTCCATGGTGCAACTCGCTCCCCAAGTTTATATCAATAATTACACAATTTATAAAGATTTTCATTGAAAGATGATTTTATTTTTTTAATTAAATACAAATCATCAATGTCATAAATAAGCAAACTGGCTGGAATTTATTCAAAGTACATTAGAAAATGATGACCAGTTCCAAGATGTCAAATAAAAAATCCCATTAAAAAAAAACCGTACTCTGGTGTAAAGTTGGATGAAGTTAAGTAGTGCCTCTAGGCTGATTGGTGTGTTTCCCCCGTCCTGTAATCTGTCTCCTCCCAGGCAATGTTTCTTGATCTCCTTACAACGGCTTTTGGTGTACGTAGTTGCGTCCGTCTGTTGTCAGTTGTCTGGATCGACCGGATATTGTCGGTATAGAGAGCTGCTATCCCTTCCTAGTTTTACCGAGAGACAAAAAGTAGAAGTCGACAACTCGGTCCTCACCCTCTCGTCTGCTGTGCACCACGTGTCATTGACGTCTATCTGGTTAGCCCTGCCAGTATGTTTAAAAGATTAAGCGATGTATGTCCAAGTCCACATTGGCTCAGGTAGATCCAACGAACGGCTGATTAATCCAGTCAAAGGATTAAACCATTTGACGACTCAATCCTACTTGATTAGTGTGGGCAGGTAGAGGTAGCAGGCCGTCATGGCTGCGGTAACAGCTGTACATTGCACGGCCCTGTGTATTCAGTTCAAAATAGTACTGATCTCAGTGTAGTATCATACGGGCAGTGCCAAATTCGACATTGCCCAATGATGAATGCAGTATTGCAAAGCTGGAACATAGTGGAGCTAGCGGAAACGGAACTCTGAAGACACTGTATGTTGGTGGAGGTGATAAGCCTTCCAGTGCTCGCCAGAGTTATTAGCTCCCCACTCGACATTGCACACCGCCGACAGCATCACGCGTTGCCCCCTCCCTCCTGTGTGGTCTGAAAAGAGCCCAGATGCATTTCAGGTTTCTACCCTGGGAGGGAAGGAAAATCACAAAACCCCCGACACTATTATCTAGAAGGTAATTTATAATAAGGAGGAGAAAGAAGAGGAATAAGAAGAAGAACAGGAAAAGGTGAACAAGAAGAAGAGGAGGGGGAGAGTGAGAAGGATGGGAAGAAGAAGAAAAAGACGAAAAGAAGAAAAAATAAATAATATAGATTAATAGACATCTATGCAATTTTGTTGTTTAAGTTATCTTATTGATCAGTTTTACTGATCGATTAGCTCTTGTTAGGTCTAGAAACAATGCGACAGGCGTTGTGCAATACTGAATGTTGAGCTACCACTGCTAAGGATTCTTCAGGGGATTACCTTCTGCACTACTAACATAGACAGCGTTGGGAGAGAGTCTCATATCTGCCAGTTCATTCACTTCTAAGTTTTACATCGTGTATTTCAATGACGATTCGAGACACTCAACGCAGTGCAATGTCCACTTGGGTCCATGCAGCGAGGCGTATCTTCTATAACGTTCTAATATTAACATTCTGGTAAACATAATACAACAATTTTTGTCGCGTTTCTTTCTATGAACTATTTGTACGATTAACGGAACAAAAATGTTGCTTAGCTCAGCTCATCCTCCTCCAGCTCCATATCCTCCTCCAGCTCCTCATCCTCCTCCAGCTCCACATCCTCCTCCAGCTCCTCATGCTCCTCGAGCTCTTCATCCTCCTCAAGCTCCACTTCCTACTCCAGCTCCTCTTCCTCCTCCAGCTCCTCTTCCTCCTCCAGCTCCTCTTCCTCCTCCAGCTCCTCTTCCTCCTCCAGCTCCTCTTCCTCCTCCAGCTCCTCTCCCTTCCTTGACGTAATCTCAACGACCCACTCTACACTTGCTGTTCTATTAAACTCATTAAAGTTCTCCCTTAAGTTAGAAATTTAATAACTAAATATTTCAACAACTTCACTGCCTCAATGAGATCAATTTATGTCCTTAAGACTTCACGAGTGAAATCTGTTCTTTACTGATGACCAAACTACCACGAACATCCCCCTCTTCACACTTTTCAGATTTTGACGTTTTGTTACTGTTGATCTGTGACTTTCCATTTTTTAAGATCTTCAGCAGATATGTCCACCAAGTTCTTTTATTACTTCATAGCCATAATCAAGGGCTTGTGTGGCCTCATCATGAGCAGACCAGTGCATGTTACTGAGTCACTTTGCAACAGATAAACGCACAAGAGCGTATAGTAGACGTGTCCATCTGTTCAACTAACTAAAACACATTCACTAGCTGCACAAATAATTGTCTACAGCAGAATGACTCACCAAATTTTATGAGCGCGCTAAGCATGTTATGTATTCAGCAAAGTGATTTCTTCTCTCACGAATTCTAGCATGCGATATCTTTTCCGCATATCTTACATATACACGACTTTCCTCTACATTTGACATTATCCAGTGGGGCGTTATCAAAAGGGAATAGCACTTTGTGCAAGTTGTGCGTCATCCTAACACTTCATCTCGATCTGTACAAAGCGGCAACTGGCTCACACTGCAAAACAAAATGGCGTTCTTGTATTCACTTTCAACACATTCTTGCTTTTTCGAGCGTTATTGAACCCATATTTATTCTCGCACATTGTGTGTGTGGTTTAATTAAAGGTTTACCTTTCTAGATTCTTTTAGCTAAGGCATGCTGCTTTCCACACCAGACCGTAGGCGTTTGAGCGATGTCAGGACGTATTGGCATGTGTGTCTATCTATTTGTAATGTAAACGTATTGACCAATGTATGGAAGCGTCTTTGTATCGTTTGTAATTTGTTTTGTTTTTTAGTTTGTTTATTTTTGCGTTCGCCTTATTTCTCTAATCCCCAAGGAGGTTTGCATTGCACTGTGGTTTTTATTTTGCGTCTGGTGGCCTAGTGCATCCGACTTCAGCATGCATTTTATGTAAGGATCTGCTTACTCCTCCATTTTCTAAAGGTTTGCTTCCCCGGGGTAACGGCCGGTGCTGTAATGGGGATCGAACCCATCACCTTCGGATTGTGAGCAGTGTCACTAAACCACTAGCCAACGTCGTCCCCTGTAATTTTTTTAACAATTTCACTCTTACAGTACAGCAGTTTTTTTCCAATCATTTCTAACCTGGCGAAGTGGTCATACCGAGAAAAATCCCCGACACGCCCATTCAAACTAAACACGAAGTTATTTCGAGACCAGTATGTTATTATTGCAAGCCAAGTTTGTGCTCAATTCACATTCCTAAACCACGAACCTGGTACATTATGTTTGCTATCTATTTGTAAGCTTATATATTCAGTAAGTACGTCACAGACGGTGAAGATTAAAACGAACAATTAAAATTGAATATCGACGAAAACTCGCATTAAATAGAAAATAACATTTAATGGATTTCTTATGTAGCTGTTAGGCATATTATACGAGGCATTTTCAAATGAAACCGGACCTAACTGCACCAAGTGAACATCCGTACGATGCGCATGATGATGTCACGTCAGGTGTACACGGCACATACTACCCGTCATCATCATCATCATGTAGCATGTCCTTTGTAGAACGTCGCTCTCATCACAGTCTGTCTGAAAGAAACTCGTTCTCTTGCCAAAAATCAAGCCTCCGCCACAGTCATACCCAGGCATTCATGGATATCTTGGTGCCATCGTCTTCTTGGTCTACCCCTTCCTCTTTTGCTTGGCACCATACCTTCCATCACCGTTCTCTAAAGACTGTTGTGTCTCTTGATGTGGCCAAAGTATTTGCATTTTCTAGCCAAAATGGAATTGATAAACCAGTTCATCTCTATGCTCAACTCTTGCCGAATGTCTACATTTGTTTTTTTTCTCTGTCCAGAGTATTTTGAAGATCTTTCTGTAACATTTTGACTCGAAGGATTCGATTCTTTGTCTAGAAGTTTTGGTAATCGTCCACGATTCACAGCCAAAAGCGGCCACATGAAAAACACAGGCTCTCAAGACTTTTACTTTTATTATTTTGTTGATGCTCTGTCATAATTTCTTCAGGTTGTTCAGTCTCTGCATTGCCATAGCTAGTCTTCTTCTGATTTCTTTCGAGCAATTGCCGTTTATGTCAATTCTGGAGCCCAGATATTCAAAATGTGTGACCTGATCTATTTCCTCACCACCCACTGTAAATTTATGCTGACATTGTGTTTTGTTGGTGGTCATTATCTTTGTTTTATTTATGTTTATGAACAGGTTTTGATCTTTACTATGTCCATTAACGGCTGAAAGTACCTGATCCAGCCCTTCTGCACTTCTTGATAGTATCCCTGTGTCAGCTGAGTATCGTAACTCTGGAATCTCGTACCCCCAAAAACGTAAATGGGTCGAAACTTTCAATGTTCTCGTCTTCTCGAACATTTTTCATTATACATTCTGCATATATGTTGTACAGATAAGATGAGAGGATACATCCCTGTCGGACTCCCTTTTGTACTGCAAACCAATCTGATGTTTGCCCAGATTATCGGACAGTGGCTTGTTGATCTTTGTATAATGTTTCTTCTTCTTCTTCTTCTTCTTCATCGTACGCAGTCAGACAGTAACCATTATTTTTTAGAAAAAAGCGGCGGTCATCTTGAGGCTGTCGACACTGCCATAGAGCTTGTCTTGTGGTTCCACTGGTGATGGCCACATCCGCTCTCTCTGATCCTCGTATGTCGGGCAGTTCTGCAGCAGATGCTCAGCGGTCATTTTCTCGGTACCACACGGGCATTCGTCGGTACCACCTATCTTCAATTTGTTAAAAAGGTGGTACCTCAGTCTATTGTGGCCAGTGCGAAGTCTGAAGACAACGACCTGCTCTCTTCTGTTCAACTGGTAATATGCATCGTTTTTGGTGTAGCCGGTATGTTCAGTTTCCCATTTGGTCATGTATCTGGCTTTAATAAGCCGTTTTGACTCTTCGTACGTCATACTAGTATCTATTTGTGGTAGTCTTGCACCTTCTTTTGCCAGTCTGTCTGCCTCCTCGTTGCCTTGGATGTTGCAGTGTGATGGGACCCACTGTACCACTACCCTTTTTGGTGCGGAATGCTGGCATAGTTGACAGAGTGCTGCTCTTAAGTCATTAAGCTCAGTGTTTTTCTGGCTTTTTAGCGCTGTGACTACGACCAGAGCATCTGTAAGCAGGACTATATGGCTTTCATTTTCTTTATGTGTCACCATTTCTTCCACTGCCACCCTCAGTGCCCCTGCCTCCGCTCTGAAATTGCTTGTGTACTTACCAGTAGCGAATGACAGTGTTATTTTTCTGCCATTTGGTAGGTTCAGGAATGCTCCTGCCCCTCCGTTCTGTGTAGTGTTTGTTACAGAACCGTCGGTGTATGCATGGGTCCAGTCCATGCTTTGGTAGTTTTTCGATATAAAGCTTAGGGTAGTATCTCTCCTTTCTTTTTCAGTCTGGCAGTTTTTGTTTCCAATACCTGGTATATTTACTACCACCTCTGGAAATATATCCTGCCTCCAGGTAGGTTTTCGTACATTAGTGATGGGCTTTGGTGTTGTTAGTGCGTTTATGGGATCTTCGTGAATCTTTGCTTTGGCTATTTCTGCAAAGTTTCTCCGCTTTAGTTTCCCATTTCCCAAATTGTTTAGTCTCTGGTGCATTGGGTGGTCAGTCAGTCTTCGGAATTTCTCTGACTGCAGCTGGGCTCTGCAGTCTCTTCTATCGGTCATGGGTTGCAGCTTTGTTATCTTTTCAAGTTCTACAATTGGCGTTGACTTCATGCCTCCTGTTATAACTCTCATGGCTTGGTTTTGAAGTTTGTTAACTTTTTTTTGCTGCTGTTGTCCATGCTGCAATTCCATACTCGAGAACTGGTCTCACTCTTCCAGTGTACAGTTTCTTTAGTATACTTTCGTCTGCTCCCCAGCTTGTGCCAGCAAGTTTCCTCATGATTGCCATTCTTTCTCTGGCTCTTATTCGGTTTCTCTCGATCTGACTTTTCCATGTCATGCGCCGATCAAATGTGACTCCCAGATAGTTTGGGTTGTCGTTTGGCTGCAGGAATTTGCCATTTAAACTTAATTTGGTATTTTGGGGTTTTATTGAAAGCGATAATATTGTACATGTGGATTTCCCCTCGTTTATTTTGACCAGCCATGAGTTCGCCCACTCTTCCAGCGATGTTAGGGCCTGCTGCATCCGATTTCTTGCTATGGTGAGATTCTTTTCAGAGGTCCACATAGCCAGATCGTCTGCAAACATTGAGCTATGGACTCTTCTTGGTATATTCTCTGTAATGTCGTTTATATACACCTGGAAGAGTGTGGATGACAGTACTCCCCCTTGGGGTACTCCCTGCTCGAGTGTCACCTTTTTGCTCATCTGCCCTTGTACTTGGACTCTGGCCGTTCTTTGTTTGAGATAGTGGTTGATCCACTTGTACATTCTCCCACAAACTTCACTTCTCCTTAGCTTGATTCTAAGTCCGTCTTTCCAGACTTTGTCAAATGCCTTTTCCAGGTCCACCCAAACCGCTACTGTGTGTTTCTGTGCCTGGTAGGTATCTTCTATTTCCTGGGCTATGAGGATGATCTGGTCCTCAGTGGATCTGTGCAGTCTAAAGCCGGCTTGCTGTGGAATTAGTATTCGTTTTCATTCCAGATGCCACATCAGTCTGGTGTTTATCATACGTTCCATCAGTTTGCCGACACAGCTCAGTAGGCTGATGGGCCTGTATCCATTTGGATCTGTTTTGTCCTTTCCTTTCTTTGGTACTGGTACCAGTATTGCGTCTTTCCATGCCTGTGGTACGATTCCCCTTTTCCAGCTTTGGTTCAGGACCGATAGCAGTTTCTTCTTCGCTGTTTGGCCCAGCCCCATCAGCATTTCGTTTGTTATCCCGTCTTTTCCGGGAGATTTCCTTTTCTTTAGTGTTCTCATAGCCTCTTCCATTTCGCGCATTGTTAATTTGGCCATCATATGCTCTTCTGATGTCGTGTTGCCGTGCCCTTTTTGGTCTTCACTAATGTCTGTATGCCTATCTGCAGGGACCTCGATGTGCTTTGCTTTGGCATAGTGTTCTACAAAAGCGTTTGCGGCTTTTTTTCCAGTGAGCAAGTTTTCGCCCTGCTTGATGGTAATTTGTTTGTTTGTAGGGGTTTCGTCATTCATGGCTCTGACTAGCTTCCATAGCTTGTTCCCTTCTTTTTTCTAGGTTGAGGTTTTCGGTTTTGTTTTTCCAGCTCTCTCTTGCTGTTTGGTTTAGAGTGTATTTGTATTTCGCCGTGGCGGCTTTGAGGGCGATATTTGCCTCCATAGATTGTTCTCGCTCTGCCATGTTCCTAGCATTTGTGACTACATCTTCCGCTTTCTGCAACTCATCATTCCAATAGGGCTTATAGTTTTTCCTAGCCTCTCTTGGGATGGTTTCAGTGGCGGCTTGCATTATTGCCTTGCTTAGGCTTTCCACCATGGGCTTCATTTTGTTTTTTCGTGTGTTGATGCTTTCACACAGCCCATCTGTCAGGATTGCAAATCTGTCCCAGTCGGCTCGTTTGTAATTCCAACGTGGGAGCGGTTTTGTTTGCTGTGGGCCTACTTCCATATCAATGTCTAGCCTGATCAGCCTGTGGTCGCTACTTGCCAGTTGGTTTAGCACCTGGCGGTCTATTTTATGGTGTATGTCCTGCGTGGAGAAGGCCAAATCTGGAGTCGAGGTGGTATGCCATGTTCTAGAATAGGTACTAGGGCTATCTTCCGGCCTATTGATTAGGGAGAGATTTGTGTCTATCTCCCAATCTTCCACTTCGTCACCTCTGCTGTCTGTGTCCGAGTATCCCCATCTCTCGGAGTGGCTGTTGAAGTCTCCAACTACTATGCAGTTGGAGTCTTTGACGTCCATTCTCGAGAGCGATAGGTCTTTATTTGGTGGTCCGTACAGATTGAAAATGCGGAGCTTCGTCTCTTGAGCCATTATGTCAACTCCTACAATTTCTGCTTGTCCGGTGTGATTGACAGATACCGCGCTACTCGGTATGCAGTTTCGGGTCAGTATCAGGACCCCTACTTTGTGACCTTCTTTATCGAGACGGAAGGTCTGGTATCCTCTGATTGAGATTTTATGGTTTTTGTTGAGGTGCGTTTCCTGGATACATGCCACGTCAATCTTACCTTCGTGCAGGTGATGTGTTAACGACACCCTCCGCATTCCACTGTAGTATTTTGAGGGTCTTGAGTTTTTGGTCAATAGGAGTTGCCCCATAGCCATGTGCCTTGACTCCACGACACATGGGTGGGTGACCACCAATAGTCAAGGGTGGGCCCCTTCGAGGCGTGAGGCCCGGCACTCTCGCTGCCTGGCGGGACTTCGCAGGATGAGCGCCATACGTTTTTCTGATCGGTTGTACTGTCATCATACTGCGATTTACGTTGCACTGTTTCGTTAGGCTTGTGGCCCCGTGCATCCGATTTCAACAGGCGTTTCTGTAGGGATGCCCTCCTTAGCCTTTGGCTGTCCCCAGCCTATCTGCAAAGCAGCAGTTGTTTGTGATCAGAGTTGTCTCTCTTATGGAAGTTGTCTTACCAGACTAACGAGTCTTCACTACTCGTGTCTATAGGGTGCAGTGATGATATATGAGATGATATATGATATGGACGGGTTTACCCGGAAGAGAGGCAGTCCAGTGTGTCTGTATCCCAGGATCGTCACGTCCTACCAGAAACGTAGCATTTGCATGTGAGTGGGGTATCTCTTTGCTCCCTTTATTTTCTTGGCTTCTTTGCAGGGATGGTAGGCCTAGCATTCCCCGCCACCTGGGATGTTGACACAGTGGGGCAGTTTGCAATGTCCGCTAGTCTGCATCTCTTCTGCGTCCATTGGTATGGCTGATAGCGTACAGAGGTAGATATCGAAGCAGAAGTGCATTTAACCAGGGGACAAGCCTGGTAATGTCACGGATATGTTGTTCGCCTGGTTTGCGGACATATCTCGTTGTCAAGGAATGGGTCTCGACAGTTTACAGTGAGGTAGCTGCTCTACTGTTTTCGACACCCCGACCAAGAATTAAGTCTTATGTTGGTGGTTTCGTACCCCATCGCCGTATATGGTGAATATCGAGCAGCTATCCGCCCACTTTGATCGACGGATGGAAGAGACCTCTTTCTGTGGCTCGACCTGGTAGGGTTGAGGCGCGATCCCCAGGTCCCGACCATATCGAAGCCTCCCATTGCAGTGGTGCTGAGAATTTGGGCGGGATTCCGGCTTTCAGGCGTCCGGCCGTAATCCCTCACATGGTAGCCTCGCGCCATTGGCTTATCAGCCTGGTACGTGAACCAAATGTCTGCGGCTCCTCTCAAGTTGAGCAGGATTTCCGTAGCAACGCCCTGTCATTTGTAGGGTAAAACTGACCTGTCTTCCGATGGTCTATTTCCAGCACCCGTTCACTATTTGGCCAGGACGAATTAATCGAGGGCTTTTGTTTGTCAGTGACCAGGTATCTGGAACCTGCGGTTTCTGCGGGGTTAAGACACGATTTCTGTAGCGTTCCTTTCTTAGAAGGTTAGAGAGCTGACCTGTCTTCCGAGGGTCTAATACCAGCACATGTTCACTATTAGACCCCACGAAAGTACTCTCGATTTGACAGTCATTCTACATTATTGGCGTGTTAAGTCAATTTAAGCCGCAGGCTCCACTCCTGGTAGTGCTCTTCCGTCAATTCCTTTATCAAACAATGAATGCAGACCAACCGAGCCACAGAGGGCATAACCCCAGATTTCCGAGGTTTTAAATCCAGCACCCGTTCCATATTAGACCCAAGGAAAGTGGTCTCGGCATGTCAGTCATTTCAGTGTTGGCCGTGCTAAGTCAAATTAAGACTCAGGCTCCACTCCTGGTGGTGCCCTGCCGTCAATTCCATTAAGTTTCAGCTTTGCAACCATACTTCCCCCGGAACCCAAACACTTTGGTTTCCCGGAAGCTGCCCGCAGAGTCATCGAAGCAACTCCTGCGGATCGCTAGTCGGCATCGTTTATGGTCAGAACTACGACGGTATCTGATCGTCTTCGCGCCTCTGACTTTCATTCTTGATTAATGAAAACTTTCTTGACAAATGCTTTCGCAGTAGCTCGTCTTGCGGCAATCCAAGAATTTCACCTCTAACGCCGCAATACGAATGCCCCCGTTTGTCCCTGTTAATCATTACCTCCAGTTCCGAAAAAGAACAAAATAGAACCGAGGTCCTATTCCATTATTCCATGAACCATTATTTAGGCAGCCGAGGCCTGCTTTGAACACTCTAATTTTTTCAAATTAAACGCGCTGGCTACCCAGGATGCTCAGCGAAGAGCACCCGTGGGAGAGAGCCGGCAGACGGTAGGGCAGGAGACAACGGGCAGTGAACCGGCGCGAGCCGGACCGCCTGCCTGCGCCTGAGATCCAACTACGAGCTTTTTAACTGCAACAACTTTAATATACGCTATTGGAGCTGGAATTACCGCGGCTGCTGGCACTAGACTTGCCCTCCAATAGATCCTCGTTAAAGGGTTTAAAGTGTACTCATTCCAATTACGGGGCCTGGAAAGAGTCCCATATTGTTATTTTTCGTCACTACCTCCCCGTGCCGAGAGTGGGTAAGTTGCGCGCCTGCTGCCTTCCTTGGATGTGGTAGCCGTTTCTCATGCTCCCTCTCCGGAATCGAACCCTGATTCCTCGTTACCCGTTACAAACATGGTAGGCATGTCACGTACCATCGACATTTGATAGGGCAGACATTTGAAAGATGCGTCGCCGGCACATAAGGCCATGCGATCAGCACAAAGTTATCCAGAGTCACGAGTGGGGACGCCGCAACCCCGCGAGGGGAAACGACGATTGGTTTTGAACTTATAAAAGCGCTCTTTCCGCGAGGGTCGGAGCTTGGTAAGCATGTATTAGCTCTAGAATTGCCACAGTTATCCAAGTAGGATCGTGTCATCTAAGAAACCTCTACTGATTTAATGAGCCATTCGCGGTTTCACCGTGAGACAGTGTGAACTTAGACATGCTTGGCTTAATCTTTGAGACACGCATATGACTACTGGCAGGATCAACCAGATATCTGTCGGAGACGTACGTACCGCACACACCGGTCGGCGGAGGACGGGTGTGTAAAAAGCCTCACTGGGACGGCCGCAGGGACCGACTGAAGAACGGACGGATGGTTGTTCCCCCCGTCCCTCACTCCGTCGACCTAGGACCGCCTGACAGGGGCCCCTACACACACCAGACGACCGACCGACCGGGCTCGCTCGAGGAGGGATGGCAGCGCTCTGTGCAGAACGGATCCAAACGACCCCGGCGATGAATTTCACTGGGACTAGAGACAATTTGTCCGCTCGGCCTGCCCTTCTCCCGAGGGCTGGTCCCCGGGAGAAAACAGGGCCTTCAGGCACGATTCCTGCTTTCCATTTGCCGGTCACAAGCTCTTTGCGAGAGTCTCACCACCAGTGAGACGAACTGTCGAGCTCTGCTATAATCCTTAGATAAATCACCACAAACTGACAACGTTTCTCGATACAGACCAGAGCAGCGCACCTCGGCGGAGGAGACGCCAAAAAAAACCCACTTCCCGATACATCTACGGGGAAAGACGAGCAAGCGTTTTCGGCAAGCCCGCGATATCGCTCCGCCTTGCGGGACTGAGATCGCTTTACGAACACTGGCTGAGATTGAATCGCGGCGGCAAGACAACTACCCCAGATGTATAATGTTTCAATGAGATGGACTATATGCAAGGGAAACCCTACGTCCTTCATGATTCTCCACTAGCTGTCAAGTTTGCAAAAATGTAATTATCCTCCGACTCAAGTTTCCTCAGCAAACCGTTGAAAACATTGCGGGTGTGATACGGAATCCGTCCAGAGTTGATCAGCGAGCGGTGATTCGGTTTCTAACAGCTGAATGACGTCGACCAGTTGAAATTCATCGCAGAATGCAGGCAGTGTATGGTGACAAATGTGTGTCAAAGACAACAGTGAACGATGTGACGACGAAGTTTAAAGCAGGGCGTCAGTGAACGAAAGATCTTCCAAGACCAGGTCAGGGGCATATTGTTGCGTCAGAAGATGCCATCGCCAAAATTGATGCCGCAATTTTGGTGGACCGTCGGATGAGCTTATGTTCGCTGGCAGAGGAATTCGCTGTGTCGCTAGGGACAGTTCAAATGGTGGTTAGCAAGAAACTGAAGTATCTGGAGGTGTTCACAATGGGCACCGATATTTCAGTTTCTTGCTAAACACAATTTGAACTGTCCCTAGCGACACAGCGAATTTCTCTGTTAGAAACCGAATCACCGCTCGCTGATCACATTTGAACGGATTCCGTATCCCACCCAAGTTTTCAACGGTCTGCTGAGGAAACTATGAGTCGGAGGAAACTAAAGCGGAGAAACTTTGCAGAAATAGCCAAAGCAAAGATGCACGAAGATCCCATAAACGCACTAACAACACCAAAACCCATCACTACTGTACGAAAACCTACTTGGAGGCAGGATATATTTCCAGAGGTGGTAGAAAATATACCAGGTATTGCAAACAAAAACTGCCAGAGTGAAAAAGAAAGGAGAGACACTACCCTAAGCTTCATAACGAAAAGCTACCCAAGCATGGACTGGACCCATGCATACACCGATGGTTCTGTAACAAACACTACACAGAACGGAGGGGCAGGAGCATTCATGAACCTACCAAATGGCAGGAAAATAACACTGTCATTCGCTACTGGTAAGTACACAAGCAATTTCAGAGCAGAGGCAGAGGCACTGAGGGCGGCAGTGGAAGAAATGGTAACACACAGTGAAAATGAGAGCCATATAGTCCTGCTGACAGATGCTCTCGAAGTAGTCACAGCGCTAAAAAGCCAGAAAAACACTGAGCTTAATGACTTAAGAGCAGCACTCTGCAAACTGTGCCAGCAGTCCGCACCAAAAAGGGTAGTGGTACAGTGGGTTCCGTCACACTGCAACATCCAAGGCAACGAGGAGGCAGACAGACTGGCAAAAGAAGGTGCAAGGCTACCACAAACAGATACCAGTATGACGTACGAAGAGTCAAAACGGCTTATCAAAGCCAGATACATGTCCAAATGGGAAACCGAACATACTGGTTACACCAAAAACGATGCCTATTACCAGTTGAACCGAAGAGAGCAGGTCGTCGTCTTCAGACTTCGCACTGGCCACAACAGACTGAGGTACCACCTATTCAACAAATTGAAGATAGGGTGTACCGACGAATGCCCGTGCGGTACTGGTAAAATGACCACTGAACATCTGCTGCAGAACTGCCCGACATACGAGGATCAGAGAGAGCAGATGTGGCCATTGCCAGTGGAACTGCAAGACAAGCTCTATGGTAGTGGCGAGAGTCTCAGGATGACCGCCGCTTTTTTCGAGAAAATAATGGTTACTGTCTGACTGTGTACGCAGAAGAAGAAGAAGAAGAATCGCGGCGGCAAGACAACTACCCCAGATGTATAATGTTTCAATGAGATGGACTATATGCAAGGGAAACCCTACGTCCTTCATGATTCTCCACTAGCTGTCAAGTTTGCAAAAATGTAATTATCCTCCGACTCAAGTTTCCTCAGCAAACCGTTGAAAACATTGCGGGTGTGATACGGAATCCGTCCAGAGTTGATCAGCGAGCGGTGATTCGGTTTCTAACAGCTGAATGACGTCGACCAGTTGAAATTCATCGCAGAATGCAGGCAGTGTATGGTGACAAATGTGTGTCAAAGACAACAGTGAACGATGTGACGACGAAGTTTAAAGCAGGGCGTCAGTGAACGAAAGATCTTCCAAGACCAGGTCAGGGGCATATTGTTGCGTCAGAAGATGCCATCGCCAAAATTGATGCCGCAATTTTGGTGGACCGTCGGATGAGCTTATGTTCGCTGGCAGAGGAATTCGCTGTGTCGCTAGGGACAGTTCAAATGGTGGTTAGCAAGAAACTGAAGTATCTGGAGGTGTTCACAATGGGCACCGATATTTCAGTTTCTTGCTAAACACAATTTGAACTGTCCCTAGCGACACAGCGAATTTCTCTGTTAGAAACCGAATCACCGCTCGCTGATCACATTTGAACGGATTCCGTATCCCACCCAAGTTTTCAACGGTCTGCTGAGGAAACTATGAGTCGGAGGATAATGGAATTTTGCAAGCTTAACGGTTGGTACGTGCTGTTTACAACTTAAGTGACGTTATCACGCCTATCGTACGTATGTTCACTCGGTGCTGCTAGTTCCGATTTCATTTGAACAAACCTCGTATACTGTAAGCCAACCTTTTGAAACAGTATGAAAGCAACTGTAAAGTACACACATATTTCCAATATACATTTGAGATAATCTGTTATTTGTTAGATTGTGGACCCATCATTACAGCTCCAGAACCTAGGCTTCAGCCTGCAATGTTTAATGGATCAAGTGGCGTTGCTCTGGTAAAATATGTGATATCCACTCAAGAATTTGGCATACTGTTTCACATATCCGCTTATCATAGATCCCTTTTTTTAAATAACGATCCCAGTGTCACCGACTTAACCAGTAGAATATGTCGAGTACGTTAATGTACACAGAAGCATGTGGATATCCTGCTGAATTTGAAAGACATCTAGACAATAACAAAACACCCCATCTCAGAGCGTATTACATATTTGTCCTTTTTACTCATGTAGGAGCAAAGAACATGCGTATTGTATCCTGTTGTGTGTATCATTGCATTATAAGTAGTTCTGTTGTATTTTCACATGATTAGATTTGCCAGCGGCATGCACATCTTCCATGACGTTTTTAAGGACTAACATAGTTGGCTATAGTTATATTATTCTTTCAAATCTAATAAGGAGCACAGGAGTCTAAACGGAAATAGATTAGGAACAGCTGCCCCCCCCCCCCCCCCCCAATCACTTTGTGTCACACAAGCCATCAACCAGCCCTCTTCAATCAGACCTGTCCAGGGAAATGCCCTCCAGTTCTGTCCGGCTACTCGATACTTTTATTGTATCGACATGTAGGTCTCTTCTCTATGTGCCTGTCATAAAAAGCAACTAATTAAGTTGTGCATGGTGCTAACAGCCTTTAATATGTAACAATTTACTGCAGAAACCACAACTGCAACATCACGGCAAGTACTTTCACTCAGGCTCCGTTTACAAAGTAATCTATTATATGGAACAAAGTGCAAAAGAAAACAGAAATATAGATCTGGAAAATATAGTGACTAATCCAAACATAGAAATGTTAACCTCGAAAAGCTAGTGTCTAATCCAAACATAGAAATGGGCTACTGGAAAGCCTAATGTTTAATCCAAACATAGAAATGTGAGAATGAAAAGTCTAGTGTCCAATCCAAACATAGAAATGTTGGCCTGTGATGTCTAGTGTCTAATCCAAACATGGAAAATGTGAACTTTGGAATTCTAGTGACTAATTCAAACATACATATAAATATTGGTCAGAAAAGCCTAGTATTTAACCTAAACATATAAATGTGAGTCTGTAAAGTGAAGTGTTTAATTAAAACAGCAATGTGAACCTCGAAAGTCTGTCTGACCCAAAAAGAGAAATGTGAGCCTTTAAAGTCTTGTATCTAATCCAAACAGAAATGGGAACCTGGGAATTCTAGTGTCTAATTCAAACATAGAAATGTCCTGAAAAGTCTAGTGTGTCCAAAGATTTAAATGCTAGTATTGAAAAGACTTGGCTAATCGAAATCGAAACACATCCATTAGGAATGCACCGAATATGGTTTTGCGCTATTCAGTCGAATATGGATTTAGGCCTGTAACTTTCGGAGAATACAAATACGGATACCAATAGTGAATAAACGTTTGGTATAAAAAGTCACGTTCAATAGGTCCACATTTATTTCTTACAAAGTAATCAATCGTTGCAGATGAGCAACGCCTAATTTACAAGGATGAAAATATGTAAATTCACATGAACGCATGTGAAAGATATATGAAGAATATGTGTAAACAATTTAGAAGCTTCGGAGACGTAGCGTAATAAGAGTTTTACTGCCTTAAAAGCGGAGCCATTTCTAAGAAATAAAAAGACAAGGATGATGTTTTTGAAAAAAACAAAAACAATATAATAACTAGGAATACATATAGAAAAGTATATATATTCTTGGAAAGTGCTGTTTCCTTTCTATCTTCACTGTCGTTTATATCACTGTCAGTAACACTGTCAGTATCACTGTCAGTATCACTGTCAGTAACACTGTCAGTAACACAGAAACATCGTTTAAATCTGAATCACTCGAATCAATCTCATTTTCAGAAACACCGACAGAAATTTTTTAAATGAACAAAATTACATAAAACACGCCAAAAAAATTCTATATAATTCTCAAACTCCTGTGAAAACTTTCAAGGAAGCTGCCATTTAAATGCTAGAATGCACAAGAAATGAAAGAGATCATTTGATTGGCTGATATCATTTTTAGTTAGCCATACACAAGTGTTCTTTCTCAGGGACGATGGATCGGCCGCTCGCCTTTTTAGCTAACGTTAGTCGGGCCGATCATCGGCCTGTGTCGTCCTATCAAATATATGGGACATATTTTCACAAAGAAGACTTGATAGAGAAACATAAACGACGCAGGAAAGCCTGCTGTGGTTTTATTTCAAGTCACCACTACTTAAACACTAAAACTTGCATGATCACAATACAGCAAGTGTAAAACAGTACATTTATACCAACTTTGGGCTACCAATGAGAAACGTGGTCCTTCCAAAAAGCACACGAGCAGAGGATTGTAACGCGTGACATGAAATATCTAAGTCCTTTATGCTGACCGGAAAACCTAATTGCAGGTATTTAAGAACTACCTGTTGTGCTGTATACTTTTCAAGACAAAACTTATCCAATTATTTAAAAAGAATAGTTTTTAGGTAGAAGCTTTTATTTATACTAATCAATTTATTGTAGAGTACGTGAGTAATTTTTTGAATTTGTGTGCATCTTTTGTGTTTTGGTAATTGGGGTTTTTAAGACAAATATATTGGTTTTCTTTGTTGTTTAAACACAAATTAAAACTTTGATGTGGATGTGTGCATTTGCGTCTTTCATCAGTTATCATGCATATTTCTTGTATATTGTACCCCCACGGACAACCTACCTCAGGTTAAATCAGAGCTCTTAAAAAATACGCTAGATCGGTCATCTCACGAGAATGCAACCTAACTAACAACTACTGTACACTTACACCGCAAGGGGTTATTGCTGCAAGGCACGAAGAAGGACACCTGCCATATACGTATATGTTGGGATTCCAAGCTACTGTTGGTGATTTGAGTTATCGCTTGACGTGTTTTTGGTTGTAAGTTACAGTAGTTCTCCATAAATTCAGAGATGTTCTTGAGAAATGGATTGGGCTTGTCCAGAACGTGGTGTAAATGCGAGATTTCTCATTAAGCCCACCCCTTTAGCCATAACAGTATTTATTCCCACTTTATTAACCAGATTGCTGTGAAATAACCTGCATTCAGGAGCACGAAATAGGGCGAACATGTTGGCCTTCATCAATATGTTTAACCTAACCGTGTTCATTGTTTCTAGTAGACAGATATATGACATAAAGGAAAGTCTACCACAACATAGGCTTGCAAGAGGTTTGGGAAAAATAAACTCCTGATGGCTCTTGACGGCACACGTTGATGAGAAAGTAAGCAAATAAAGTAAGTAACAACAAGGATGACGACATCAAAAGGATTAGTTAGTTCACATGTGTGTCGAAGCATATCTTGACATTAGATAACACTTCCGTAGCACACCTGCTATAGAATTTGCGAAATTCCATAAATAGAGAAACTAATATAACCATAAAACGTTGACCAAGTTAGTTGAGTGGAACTTACAATGGCAGAAGATTGTAACCGTACTAAGAAACAGATAAAATGACATTAATATCTTCAGCCAAAGGGGCCAACGTACGAGTGGTAGAGAAAGCAAATATGGACAGATATGGACAGATATTTTCTCTAGTATTGGTACAATTTTAGGCCCACGTGTCAATATTGTTACATTTGTGCATGGCGGCAGGAAATTATGAAAATATAAAATATAAGACCGACTGAGTGACAGAGCAGTTGGAGATACTGCCCTCGCGGATGTATGGACATGTTCCGCTTCCTGGTCTCGATACGTTACAGTCTACAAAGCTGTAATTAGCTAGCTTTATAAGCAAAGCAAGACGAACTAGTGATCCCGCCAAAGAGAAAAATATTTCCCGCTAACAAACATACTTTCAGCTTATTTGTTATAAAAACCTGGCATGAAATTTAAGTAATTTGGTTACATCAATAATTATTACTATCAGCACATTTATACAATTACTGGCGGTTGTACAATTTATTTGCACTGGAATATAATAAATAATTGCTCAAATTAGAGCATACAATTATCTGAAGGAATAGTAACCGAAACTATCGTTGTGTGAGAAAGGCGGAGAGTAAGATAGGTAAATTCGATGTCCAACAAGTGGAACTGTTAAAATCTAACAAATATGTTTGCCTTTCTTAGTAATTGTAGGTCCAGCTGCACTGTGATTCTTGGGCTTCGCTCTAATGCTAAGTTATAGTTTTTTGTATGTGCTGATTTTGATGGTTGATGTATTATCTGTGAGTGCTAATAAGCGATAAATTGGCGAGCTGGACCTAGAAAACTCAACGTGTCCATGTCTGTATGTGCTAATAAAAAAGCTGATCCTATTCAACACAAAATGTCCATTTTGTCTGTGTGTCTTAGTCGATCTGTGCATCTACAAGGACATTAGTCATTGTACAGGTTCCAACTCTTGTGCGAGTTGACAGTATCCGGGTGTATTTCTTTGCTTAGCGCGAGGGGAGCTATGAGTATTTTGTTTTGTTTTGTGCTGGCCTCATCTCGGTTTCCAGACGATTCTGTCTCGGGCACGAGTTGTCCAGTTGATGGATAACTTGTTTGCTTCAGGATCGGGAGTGTTTGCAGTTCGAGCGAATCTTGGCATCTAGTAGGGGGTCTGCCATAGGTCTTTTCTGCCGCGCAGGTGTAATACAGTGGTTGTCTGTGTGTACTGATAGTAACCGATTATTTGGCGAGCTGACACAATTATCTGGCGAGGTGACCTTATTAAACACATGCCCCTGTTTGTGGGGGCTACTAAAACCGATTATTTGGCCAGCTGATACTAGAAAACTTAAAATGTGCATGTTTGTCGGTGATAATAAAAACCGATATTTGGCAAGCGGACACTAGAAAACTCAGCCAGTCCATGTTGTGTGAAACTACTCGTGTTTTGTGCCAAATTGATAAATAGGAAATCTATCAAATGTATTATGTACAATTAATGATGACAGGTGATATCTTTCGACGAGCTTGAGCTCCGGGCTGGCAGGTTGTAGTTGCTCTATTTATATCACAGGCTGTACTGCGGAAAGGGAACCTTGCCCATAATGTCGATGCCCATCTACTTGAACAGGCTGCTGTAACACTGTTTGTTTCCATTTGCACTATATGTACCGGCCCTCTGATTAGAAAAGAGATCGCCAATGACAACCCCTGATCCATCAGCGCAGATCCCTTCAGAGCCAGCATGCCTGCTCGGGGTAGGTTTCGGGGTGCACGCATGAACTCTAATCGTCCGCTGGTCACTTTAAGACTAAATTACACGACTGGAATGAAAAATTGAAGGTCTACCGACTCTTGCAGAGTCTCCTGTGGGTCGCTGTGGTCGAGAGATAAGGCATTACTCTAGTCTCTCAATGTGATGAACAGAAACGGCGGGCGATCGAATCCGGCAAGTTTTCAAGCAACTCCTGATCTCAAGGGTGATGGGACCAGAATACCTGCATCCTGAGTTACCTCTAGTTGTCTTAACTTAACGTCTTTATACTGGTTTAGAAGACTCTGCAGAATTTGTATACAACCAGTTTCATTTACATCACCTTGCTCTAATAGCTATGCGCATCCAATATATTCTTAATGCATTTACTGTTCTTGCCCCCACTACCGCTCGTGGCAATGCATTCCAAGCATTCACCACTTTCTGACTAAAAATATATTTCCTTATATATAATCTGGACCTAAACTGGATAAAGTCTTGACTGATGTCTTGCCTCTGGTCCAAATTGGCCCTAGACCAGAGGAGTGAGGTTGATGACTAGCGCAGTTCTTCCTTACTACAATCCAAGTACAGAGCAAGTTACATCATCAAGACAAAACCGTTTGATGATGTTACCATCATTACTTGCTGCCACTAGCTAACTAATTAACTGAGGGGCTTCATCAGTATATACCATCTTACCCCCTGACAAATAACCTAAACATGCTGAATTTTCTTTATAAAATAACATTAAAGATACTGTTTGGATCCCCTTTGTATGAGATTATTAGTGAAAGTCTACATTTAAACAAAATAGAAATAGCTCGTCGAAGTCTTCATCTGTTCTTTTTGGTTTTCAAGAAAAGTAAAGAGAAATAATAATTCTAAAGTGACACTGTTGTTCGGAATGAAGTGTTGGATTTGGTTTTGCATAGCCTTTGTTTTTACGAGGATATGTGGCCAGTACGCTACTAAGTCAGGACCAATTTGCAGCTGCATTGACTGTAGCGTGTCACGACCCGTGAGAGATACCTTGCGCCTTTCCGGTCAGATTTAAAGGCTCTTAACAACTTTACCATTCAGGCGATCTAGAAGAACAGACCTTACAAATGCAATGTTCTGCCGGAAGACAAACGACTTTTCGTTTATTCTGCAGGAAGTTGTCCACTGACTTGGATTCGGGAAGCAGACTGAGGTGGGACAGGGATGCCTTCTCTCACTCTTGTCCTTGTTGGCCAGGGGCTGGATGGTGATGTCATCGGTCGAGCGAAAAGGAGCTGGTTTTCTGTTGACACTGTAGCCATAGCGGACATGGACTGCGCAGATGATGTGGAGGATGGAAGAATGTCCTACATAGCCAGATAGGATCTTACATAGAATCCTCAAGTGAAGAGAAAAATTCTTAGATCAACATACACAAGGAGAAGAGAAAATTAGAAGGAACTAAAACTAAAATTAAATTATTACACATTGATAGATGCAAAACGATCAGCCCAGGAGCGTGTTTGCTTGCCAGATGTTGTCAATGGCCTATGCACCGAAAGGAACGATGGGCTTTGATTGGTTAAATGATTGAAATTGTCCAGGTGATCAACTGCAAATCATAAGTGGTCATAGTGTGAGTTACACATGTAATTGTAGCACTATATCGTCAAAGATAGATATGGAAGTATGCAGTGCCTACCATCATCATCGTGCCATACGGATTGCTACAAAACACACGTTAGTTCCGCTTTTTGATAAAACCTAATTGTAAGGGGCCAGCTACAGTTGAAGTGAGAAACGGGGGACATATGGTGACATGCTTAGTTCTTACTAGCATACCGTCTAATACTTGATGTGAGAGAAATCAATATTTCAGCAGCTGTTATCTTACTAGCATACCGTCTAATACTTGATGTGAGAGAAATCAATATTTCAGCAGCTGTTATCCATCAGTCAAGCTTGTGTACTCATTAAACAGTGGTATGCCAGTACTACTGTAGGTACACATTGCAAAACCATAACAGACATTGTGGCAAGAGATATACATCGCCATGCATTTAAATATATTCTTTCCATATTGCATTCGTGCAAGTGTGTATGCGTTCCTAGTTTACTAAACACCAACACAAAGAATGCTTCACAAATGTGCTTCAAAGCGTTTAATAAAGGCCTATTGCTTTATGATACTAGCCGACAGCGCGTTCAGAAATAGTTGCCGTTGGATTTATATATTATCTTAATTTATTAACCTATCAAATAAAAACTTTTGGATGTACCTCAATTTCATTGCGACGTCAATGTGTAATGCATAAATATAATGTAGGCTACGTGGGTTTATCAAAACATACGTTTTCTTTGTTATTGACGCAAAATTATCGTTTACACACACTTATTTGTTATATATTTAAGTTAACTGATAGTACATAAAGAGCTGCAGGCGTATCTTCCTTTTTCATACATAGCCTTTCCAGGTTTTATGTGCATTTTCTAAACAATGTGTGCTGATGTTAGCCAAAGTTTGATCTCGTCTTTAATACTTGCTGGTGTATTGCAGTGCTACTGCGTTATGGTAGGAAGTATTTCCATTGCCAGACAAGGGGGTCTATCTAACGAATAAAGTAGTTTCTCAATCCACTATCTCAATACATAACCATTCACACTGAATGATTGTCAAGATTCTAGTTAGATTTTGAAAATAAAACCCTGAGTTCACAGTTCTTCAACGATCCATTATGTCTGCTACCTGCATGAACTGTTTTCAGTTGCTGTCTGTTACTATTTGGCACAATTCTCTATAGTACCATGTACATATTGCCATTCTTTTCATTAATATAGTTTGTATTTATCAGTGCTTCAAAATTATATCGTAATTATCTTTACAAATTGATCTAATTTGCCGTAAATATTTATTTCTAAAAGTTACTGGGTGAGGCTTTTCGTAAATGATATGTCTACCTCATGTTTGCTTGCGGAATGGGAAGGCCTCACCAATTAGTTCTTCAGTTCAGTTCAGTTCATCCCGTAACCCATCAGATCGTTGGGGCACACATGAAGACATGAAAATCCCACGCCAGCTCTCTCTGTCTGTTACCGCCTGACGTATTTCACCGTGACGAAGGCCTAACCACTCAGCGATGTTGTCCACCCATCTCTTCCTTGGACGTCCTCGCCCTCTCTGTCCCGGTACGGATCCAAAGAGTATCGAGTTGGGAATTCCGTTGGACCTCGCGACGTGCCCGCACCAGGCCATCTTAGTTGCGATGTAAATATAACATTGTCAAAGTTATCAATTTTCTTTTCTCTTCGCTTGTCTCTGGTGGTATTTGTAAAAAGCCTGGCAATTTCTATTGTCAAGAATGAGAATGATCTGTTACTAATAAGCGTCTTTCCTCTGGGTTTCATGTACGATTAAATAGAATCCTACATTTTGTCTCAGAAATATGTACACAATGTTATTGCTGTTTTGGAATTTCAACACCATTCAAATAATAAAAGCACTATATATCTCTGTTACGCCTTTACACATTGAAAAGAATTTTGGCGTTTGATAACGACGTAGTACCCTACATTTGCGGCACTTCTCAATAATTTCAGTGAGCGTTTACGGTTTTCCGTAAAAACACGCAACACCAAAGTCCATTTCCATACATCGCCGTGGGTTATTGTAGAACTCTTAACATATTTGCTTTTGTACATGCCCCAAATAAGCTAAAATGCATTCAAATTAATTAATATGACCGAAAAAATGTGACATAACGTCGATCTTACAATACCTAAAAATATATATTATTTCATCAATGTATATAACATAATTGATAAGATATTTCTTTTTTCACTGTCAGCACATATTGTTAGCATGCACTATAGCACTCTGAAAACATGTTCCAAGCCACGTGAGGTCTAAGTTTTCTTATTCTGTGAGGAAAGAAATACAAACATAATAAGCGCCATATGTGACCACATTTTATTATAATGCTCTATAAATAATAGCCTGCTGACGTTATAACTTAACTTAACGTCTTTATACTGGTTTAGAAGACTCTGCAGAGTCTGTATACAACCAGTTCCATTTACAACACCTTCCTCTAGAAGCTGTACGCATCCAATCTGTTCTTAAATGCATTGACCGTCCCAGCCTCCACCACCTCACTTGGCAATGCATTCCAAGCATTCACTACTCTCTGGCTAAAGAAATACTTCCTAATATCTAATCTGGACCTCTCCTTAGTCAACTTGTAGCTGTGCCCTCTTGTCCTTGTTGGTGGTTGTACTTGAAAAAACTTGTTATAGTCCACTTTATCCATTCCTCTGATCATCTTGTACACCTGTATTAAGTCACCACGAATTCTTCTCTCTTCTAGACACTGAAGGCCAGTTCTTTTTAATCTTTCTTCATAACTGTAATTCTGGAATCCCACTATCAGCTTTGTCGCTCTTTTTTGTATTCTCTCCAGCATGTCTATATCCCCACTCTGATAAGGACTCCACACCTGTACACAGTACTCCAATCTAGGTCTAACTAATGCTTTATACAGTTTGACTATCACTTCCTTGCTCCTATGTTTAATATTTCTTTTTATCATCCCTAACATTGCATTTGCCTTTTTTACTGCTACCTGAACTTGCTCCCTCACCTTACATATGTGATCTATTATAACCCCTAAGTCCCTTTCTTTATCTATCTTTCTAATATTGTTCTCTCCCATTCTGTAATTATGTTCCATATTGGATCTACCCATGTGGATGACTGTACATTTATCTACATTAAACTCCATTTGCCAGATTACAGACCATTCTCGAATTTTATCTAAATCCGACATCAATATATCTACTTCTGCTTTAGATGAGACACTACTGCATAGTTTCGTGTCATCAGCAAATTTTGCAATAATGGATCCCATACCTATGTCCAAATCATTTATATATATATATATCAAGAACAAAATTGGTCCCAAAACCGAGCCCTGTGGCACTCCACTTTTCACTTCACACCACTCAGAGTACTCCTTATTTATACCCACACTTTGCCTTTTTCCCGTTAACCAATTTTCAATCCATTTGGCAACTTCCCCACCTATTTCATGTGATTTTAATTTTCGAAATAATCTTTGATGAGGTACATCCACTGGCTCCCCTTTATCTAACATTTTGGTAACCGCCTCCATGAATTCTAATAGATTTGTTAAGCATGATCTCCCTCTGGTAAACCCATGCTGACTATTTCTAATTAGATTAAATTTGTCTAAATGCATTACAATGTTTTCTTTGATTATTGACTCTAACAATTTACAGACTATGCTCGTTAAGCTCACAGGTCTATAGTTTGCTGGATCTGCCTTTTTGCCCTTTTTGAAAAAGGGGATCACTCCCGCATCTTTCCAATCCCGTGGAACAATCCCTTGTGCAAGTGATTGAGAACATAATATAGCCAATGGTTTTGCTAATTGGTCTCTAATTTCAAACAGCAATTTTGGATGAATACCATCTTGACCTGGACATTTATCCACTTTCAACCCCTCCAATTTTTTAAAAACCATTTCCTCTGTAATACAGATTGATCCTAATCCTGCTGTATCCATGTCTCTTTGAAAAATATCTACAGGCTCTGGGATCTTGGAGCAGTCCTCTTTTGTGTACACTGTGCCAAAGTAGTGATTGAGTAGATTTGCTGCCTCCCTATTTTCACTTATTTTTTTTCCCGTGCTGTCTATGAGAGGGCCTACTTTGTCCTTTGATCTTTGTTTATTTCTAACATAAGAGAAGAAGCTTTTACTATCAGTCTATTTTTGCTGTTTTATTTGCTTTCTGAGATATGTTCTGCTTGTCCAAATATTTTAAATATGTTTCTTTTGATTTACCTGCCTCTATATATTTTTTCCATGCTTTATTTTTAGCTCTTCTACATTTAACTACAATTTTAGTGATCCACTTTTTACGCTTGGGGTTTACTTCCCTATATGGAACACATTCCTCTTTTAGCGTTTCGAGAACTGCTTTAAAACTCACCCACTCCTGTTCAACATCTGTTCCTCTGACAATAACTTCCCAGATTATGTGGTTCGCTGCCTCTTTCATCCTCTTAACATCTGTCTTAGAGTAGTCATATGTTCGCGTGTTTATGTTCACTTCTTTCCCTGCAATAAGATCCCATCGGATGATTTGATGGTCACTTGAGCCAAACAGTTCCCCAACGGTAACGTTTTCAATCATATTTTCCTCTGTAGTAAAAACTAGGTCGAGTATGTTTTTGCCTCTGGTGGCTGCTACGACATGTTGAATTAAAAAATTTTCAGTTATGCACTTAACAAAAGGTTTTGACTCTACAAGTGCTTCTGCCATATCCCATTTTATTTCTGGAAAGTTGAAATCCCCCATTAATAATAAATTCCTATCACTTGCCTTTACTATGCTACTAATCAGCTCCTCATCTTCCTCCTTTTGACTTGATGGACATCTATAGCACACTCCAATCACTGTTTTTTCACCCCCACTTTCTATTTCACCCCATACACTTTCATTTTTGTTACCACATGATAAATCATCTCTGCTAGTTATATTAACAGAATTTATACAGTATAATAAAACACCACCCCCCCCCCCTTAGCCTTGTATCCAACTACCCTATCCTTCCTTAACATTGTATATCCCTCTATTTCAAATTCACCATCTGCAATGTCCTCATATGCCCATGATTCTGTTAACCCTATTATATCTGGTTTTTCTTCCTCTACATACAGTTCCAATTCTTCTCTTTTATTTACAATGCTTCTCACATTTGCATTGTTATGGGATGGAACTCGCTGGGTTATAGCGACGACTGTACTAAGCGATAAACGACTTACCGATATTTTTCAAATGAGCAATATCTCAAAATAAATGCAGATTAGGAGAACTGTTAATCCTGGACTATTTTAACAATACAAATAAGGGCACATATTTATCTGACACACAGTACTATGTAGAAGAACGTGCATGGGGCCTAGATGTTAGATCCCTTGTCTGTCACGGCAAAGTCAACAGGTTCACACCTTTAGAGACGAGCTCTAGTCTACCCAACTGCAAAAGTGTGTACATAGTTTTCAGGGAAGACGAGACGGTGATAAACCTGAACTGGTCACACCAATTGGCAAGAGCTGAGACACCGACATCACATATCTCCCACACTTTATACCAGCAGATCGATATTCGTGTACATGTATCTGAACTGTGAGTGCTACAAGGAACATGTGCACCGAGACTGTTGTACAACAAGAATTAGAAGAACAACAAATAAACCATTATAAAGCCTGTCGACAAGTTCAGGTATAAGAATGATCGGTGAAGAGAGAATCCTGGCACAGACCTTCAGTTTCGTGAAAGAAATAGCACAATCCTTGACAGCAGTGTCTTCTATCAGCGTCACACATTTTTTGTGTACTTGAGAAAAGCTTATTAACAAAATTCAACATCAATACTATGACATAGTGTGCATGTGTCACTTTTATTTTTGTTAAACGATCATATTCACGTAATGTGAAAAACAAATTATTAGCATGTCCGAATACTGGCACACCGATCACAATATGAAACAGTTACGAAGGTAAATGATGACTAAGTTTCGATCTTCAATTCGCATATTTTTAGTGTGTAACTGGGGCCCAAAAGAGGAGTAAAGAATAGTAGCACTGAAGCCAGCCAGGCGTATCGTAAGTGGCGACTAAGGAGTGTTAGCAATAAACTTGTCTTCCCCGTCCTGTACAAACTTCAAACTTGCCACATAAACTTGTCTTCCCCGTCCTGTACAAACTTCAAACTTGCCACATAAACTTGTCTTCCCCGTCCTGTACAAACTTCAAACTTGCCCCATAAACTTGAATAGATAAGGGCTGATTAGCATGTAACGACTTGGCGTGTAATTGTTAAAGATCTATGCTCCATGCGAAGTTTAATATCTTTTGATTTGATAAATCAGTCAGAGAACACGATTTCTAGAGTTGATTTACAACAAGCCAGAAGTGATGAATACAGCAGCTAAAGAAATAAAAAATGTAGGGCGATGTATCTACACACATATTTAATGGTCAAACAGTAAGTAGATAACTCAGTAACCACAGGCGCATCCCTAAACAACATTAGAGCCGAGACATAAACAGTCGTAGCAATCATTGTGGAACACAACATGCAGGCCTCAGGCAAGATAATGTTACTCGCATGTTACATATAATTAAAAGTAAACAGACACCACAACAAAAAGGAACAGTTGCAGGAAACACACATGAAGAGCAGTTACAATTTAAACAGTCGGTAAATAAAGTGGATCCTTGACCAACGCATGAAACGTAGACATGAAGAGGCAAATTGGCTCGTCAAAGAAGGTGGAAACAAATCCTATACCGAAGTAAGAAGAAATATTCTCGTTCGTCCTGATTTGGGTTATTACGTACACACGTGAAGTCCATGTTTCTGGATAAAGGTTGCTGCAGTAGAGAGTTTTTCAAGGCTTCCAAACAGCTTTCTGTGAGGGTGTGTCTCCGTTGGTCAATGCTCAGTACGCATAAACGTCTTGCAGGATATATTCGAATGGCTCTGCTGCTTGTCCACATGAACACATTTGTGATGCAGTTAATTTTAGCCTGTTCACGTGACCATTCAATATGGTATGTTCCTTTCGCATGCGGAACAGAATCACTTGTGCCGCTCGATCAAGACAGTGATAGTTGTCACTCCATTTGTCCACTTTCTTTATGGCTTGAATGATGGTCTTTTCTTGGAGGGTTATTGTTCTTTCTGTTGTGTTGCTTCATCTTTAGCTAACCTGTCTACCGTCTCATTTTCTTGTATATCACACAGTGATGTCATCCACGGTAGCACTACCCTTTCTCTTGGCTTTTAGTACGCCTACGGCTTTTCTAATCTCTGGCAGCCTTTCATTCTTGAGGTCTTGCAGAAAGGACATTGCATATGCAAAGAATACAACCTGCTGACATTGGCGTGTTGTGTTCTAATAATTTATACTGCAATAATTAGCGCATGCATGTCACACGTAGTTTGAAAACACGTTTTTTAGGAGATGAAATAGTGGTTTATTGATCATTATCTGGGACAATTCTGACACCATCTGTTCAATAGAATACAAAATGACGACACACATATGTCTTTCTGAGCCACACTTATTTCCTGTACAAACTGAACACAAACATATGCTCTTTTGTGCCACACTTATCTCCAGTACAAAATGATCACAAACATATGCTCTTTTGTGCCACACTTATCTCCAGTACAAAATGACCCGACACATATGCCCTTCTGAGCCACACTTATCTCCTTAGTACAGAATGATCACAAACATATGCCCTTCTGTACCACTTATCTCCTTAGTACAGAATGACCACAAACATATGCCCTTCTAAGCCACACTTATCTCCTTAGTACAGAATGATCACAAACATATGCCCTTCTGAGCCACACTTATCTCCTTAGTACAGAATGATCACAAACATATGCCCTTCTGTACCACTTATCTCCATAGTACAGAATGACCCAAACATATGCCCTTCTAAGCCACACTTATCTCCTTAGTACAGAATGATCACAAACATATGCCCTTCTGAGCCACACTTATCTCCTTAGTACAGAATGATCACAAACATATGCCCTTCTGTACCACTTATCTCCATAGTACAGAATGACCCAAACATATGCCATTCTGTGCCACACCTACCTCCATAGTACCAACTGACCAGAAACATGTGCCCTTTCGCGCCTCACTTACCTCTTTCTCTAGCCCCTTCTGTATCTGTATGTATAGCACTGAACAGGAGTCACGCTGACGCTGATTCTCCATCCATGCAGATGTTTAATAATCGTTCAATATTTTACATTTTGCCCCATTTGTTCGTAGCAGCTAATGGAATTAGACTGAGCACAATATTAAAATTGTCTCTATCTTCACGGATTATTGTTATAGTTGTAGGCTCAACCAGATTATTGTTACAGTTGTAGGCTCAACAAGTAATTGTTACAGTTGTAGGCTCAACCAGATTATTGTTACAGTTGTAGGCTCAACCAGATTATTGTTACAGTTGTAGGCTCAACCAGATTATTGTTACAGTTGTAGGCTCAACCAGATTATTGTTACAGTTGTAGGCTCAACCAGATTATTGTTACAGTTGTAGGCTCAACCCGATTATTGTTACAGTTGTAGGCTCAACCAGATTATTGTTACAGTTGTAGGCTCAACAGGATTATTGTTACAGTTGTAGGCTCAACACGATTATTGTTACAGTTGTAGGCTCAACAAGATTATTGTTACAGTTGTAGGCTAAACCAGATTATTGTTACAGTTGTAGGCTCAACCAGATTATTGTTACAGTTGTAGGCTCAACCAGATTATTGATAGAGTTGTAGGCTCAACCAAATTATTGTTACAGTTGTAGGCTCAACCAGATTATTGTTACAGTTGTAGGCTCAACAAGATTATTGTTACAGTTGTAGGCTCAACCAGATTATTGTTACAGTTGTAGGCTCAACCAGATTATTGTTACAGTTGTAGGCTCAACACGATTATTGTTACAGTTGTAGGCTCAACCAGATTATTGTTACAGTTGTAGGCTCAACCAGATTATTGTTACAGTTGTAGGCTCAACCAGATTATTGTTACATTTGTAGGCTCAACCAGATTATTGTTACAGTTGTAGGCTCAACCAGATTATTGTTACAGTTGTAGGCTGAACAGCATTATTGTTACAGTTGTAGGCTCAACAAGATTATTGTTACAGTTGTAGGCTAAACCAGATTATTGTTACAGTTGTAGGCTCAACCAGATTATTGTTACAGTTGTAGGCTCAACCAGATTATTGATAGAGTTGTAGGCTCAACCAAATTATTGTTACAGTTGTAGGCTCAACCAGATTATTGTTACAGTTGTAGGCTCAACAAGATTATTGTTACAGTTGTAGGCTCAACCAGATTATTGTTACAGTTGTAGGCTCAACCAGATTATTGTTACAGTTGTAGGCTCAACCAGATTATTGTTACAGTTGTAGGCTCAACACGATTATTGTTACAGTTGTAGGCTCAACCAGATTATTGTTACAGTTGTAGGCTCAACAGCATTATTGTTACAGTTGTAGGCTCAACCAGATTATTGTTACAGTTGTAGGCTCAACACGATTATTGTTACAGTTGTAGGCTCAACACGATTATTGTTACAGTTGTAGGCTCAACCAGATTATTGTTACAGTTGTAGGCTCAACCAGATTATTGTTACAGTTGTAGGCTCAACAGGATTATTGTTACAGTTGTAGGCTCAACCAGATTATTGTTACAGTTGTAGGCTCAACAAGATTATTGTTACAGTTGTAGGCTCAACCAGATTATTGTTACAGTTGTAGGCTCAACAGGATTATTGTTACAGTTGTAGGCTCAACACGATTATTGTTACAGTTGTAGGCTCAACAAGATTATTGTTACAGTTGTAGGCTCAACACGATTATTGTTACAGTTGTAGGCTCAACAGGATTATTGTTACAGTTGTAGGCTCAACCAGATTATTGTTACAGTTGTAGGCTCAACCAGATTATTGTTACAGTTGTAGGCTCAACAATGAGAGGTCTATGTCCACAGCTGCTCTTTCTCTAACACATCTATTGTAACTTATAGAGCAACAATTTTCCTCCTCTTCTTGTGACCAGAGACTAATAGTTGCTCATACTGTACGTTTTGCAATCATTGTTCTTTGGCTGAAATACAATTTAAATAGGTACCAAACCGAATGTTGGAAGAAAATCAACCAACCACAAAATAATAACAACCACATGTTCGTCTAAGAGGGTCGCTAACATAGTAGACCATTATTACAGTAAAGCATTGAGATCCTTCCAACCAAATATTTTAAGTTATCGTATTTTTACAATTATTTTATATCGTTGCAACGATACCGTAGCTCATCATCATCTTCATCATCCTCATCTTCATCATCATCTTCATCATCCTCATCTTCTATCCACTTGTGTCAGACGGCGTGGGGAGGTGTAGTTGTCTGTCGTATGCCATCTTTGTCGCCGATGTTGTTGCCATTCCGTATTTCTTGACTGTCTCACTGACACCATCTATCCATACGTTACGGGGTCTGTCTCTTGCTCTGCAACCCTGGTGTCTGGTAGTGTAGATACGAGCAGCTCATTTGGTTGCATTCTTATCACGTTTTCGAACCATGTTATTCTCTTACTTTCTATGTATTTCATGCATTTTATTGCACTCACCGTTGCGTCTGATTATTTCGTTTCTCAATCTGTCCAGCCTTGTGACTCCTACAGCCTTTCTCAAACATCTCATTTCACATGCATGATTTTTATTTCCTGTGCCTTAGTGAGAGTCCATGTCTGAAACTGGTAGCAGAGAGTTGGTATAAAAGCACTATTTATCAGCTGTCTCTTTGTGTCCATTGGAATGTGTTTGTGTCTTAGTAATTGTGACAGCTGATAGGAAACCGCATTAGCATTCTATGTTATTGATTCCACCTCTCTATTTAGCCTTCCAAGTATTTGAATTCACTGACTTGTTTAAGCTCTGTACATTTTATCTGTATATTTAGTGTTTTCTCTATTCTGCTGATTTTCATTGCCTCAGTCTTTGCTGTACTAAGTTGTATTAAACAACATTAAATGAACTCTGATAATTGGATTGTTGATGACGGGTGGTGGAGGCGAGGTGGGGAAGCGAGGCGCGCGCGCACGCACGCACACACACACACACACACGACTATATATCAACCTGCTGTAGCATTATCGAGGCGACTCAAGAATACTAGACTACTGGGATCTTCAACTCAATCGACTACTAACAATTACTTCATACTATAGCTCAACAATGTGTCTGGTATTCGCTTATGTTACAAAATTGTCGATTTTAGCTACATCAAAGTTTTTGCCAATTGTTACACAAACTGCACCACTACTACCTTCCACCCACTCCATGGCCGGAGTGTGGTTCTAATATAAAAATGGGTTCACCATGGAGATCCTGTGTTACCTAACCTCTTCGCTAGTTTGGAATCGGTCATTATTTGTTTCGACTGGGAGAGCTTCGGAATCAATGTTCATGGCAGACATCTCAATCATTTTCTATTCGCAGACGACAGCATACAAACAATGAGGGAATGAGCAGGACTAGAAATAAATACATGCAAGACCAAAGTCATGCGAAACTTTCATCCATTATGATCATGTCATTCTCAATGGGAAAAACTTGTAAAGGCTCGAGTAATACTGCTATCTTGGACATCTCAACATGTAGAATAATTTAGATCCCAAACTAGCAAAGTGTCGCATGGCGGGTTTAACGAGCCTCCCGTTCATCTAGGCAGTCCTGTATGGTTGCTGGATTGTACCTTGCATATGTTCCTTTCTTCAACTTCACATGAAATGGGCTTTGCTGCTGAAACAAGGGCACTTACAAAACAGATGGAGAACAAACAAGTGACCCAGGCATTATTTGAGAAACGCATGGCCGAACTTATTCTCCGCAACCAGAAACTCCCCAATTTCGGCCTACGGCAATTATTATTGAAGGGGAATGCGGTTTGTTCACGCAAACAAGGTTAAACATCATTGGGCAGGTTAAATACGCAGAAGAAAGTATGAACGTCAGAGCATGTCTACACCAGTCTGGAATCTTCGAGGCGGAAAAATACCGTAGTATAGATCTGCAATACGTTGCACTCTACAAGATTCACGATACGTCAAATGCTTATCACTCACTGGACATCCATAGCCCAGTGCAGATCGCTGGAGTTGAAACCTGCAGGAATACAACCCACCCTGACAAACTGCTCATCAAGCAATATTATATGTAAATACATTTATACAAGATATATATAAAATCAATCAATTTCATCAATATACGAGACAAATATAATTTAGAAATGAATCTACTTGTACACGACACATAATCATAAGAAAGGAAGAGATACATGTAGACTTCACCACTGACCTTCATCGTGGCTGTTCTTGGTAGACAAGGACGATAGCAATGATACAAGGTATGCAATGACTTAACAAAATGCTGATATAATGCAATCTATGTATGACGAAAAATGATCACATAAAGGTGGTCGCTGTACAAACGCTGACACCCTCGTAGTCCACCATCGTAGTCCCCGTACTACAACAAAACATTTGATGATATTGTTTTTTTCCCCGTTTCAGTGCTGAGTGAAGTAATAGTTTCGCATTTGGGGGTCAGGTCATGGTCAATTCGTAGATGGAAACAAAACACGAGCATGAGATATTCATACGTAGCTGTGAGATGAATTCAGTGTGAGAAACACATAGGGTTCACAGAGAGGACACACAATCCTAGAGAAAAAGGTAACTACTTACAGCTTCTTGCTTAATTTCACATACTTAGAACATGACATATTTTAGTAATTTGGGATAAAAATGTCTCATCACTTATTGCCTGCCGCTTTTGGCCGGATCGTCAAACTATGTTAAATTGGTGTGGAAGATAGTTTTTTAATTTAAAAAAAAGCAATATGACAGAACGACGGAGAACAAGAAACAAGACCCAGTTAAGTACTGTTTCCGACGCTTCTGGTGATTCGAATAACCTAAAGAATAAGAATATGATTTGATATTTTATAGCTCTAGTCCCGTGGCTGCAATTCAAAGTTTAATAAATGGAGTTTTGTCTGAAAACAATTATGGACGTTATGTGAATCACTCAAATCTCCAGTTCTTGTCTATTTGAATGAAACTGAAGTTCTGGTCCACTTGGGGAGTTATCCTTCGCAGGGAGCTTAAATTGTCTTTCATGGGCTAAGTGTGTTTAATCAGTTGTTGTATCCCCGTGTTATAGAATGTATCTATTATCATCTATCCATCTGTCCCATGGTCTTATAGCCATATCTTCTTGTGTTGTCAGCGTGCAGTAGTAGTTGATGAGGTTCCATTCTCATGAGATGGCCGAGCCATCCTAGTGTCTGTCTTGAAATGTATTCAGCACACAGTGTTAGTTATTATATTTCAGATGTCATTGTTTCTATTTCTATGTTTTCTGTTGACATCAATTACTTTTCTTAGGCCATTCATTTTATACGTTATAGTTTTCTTCTTCATTATCTACGGGCCAAGTTTGGTAGCACACACAATGGCACACATACAGTGCTGACCAGTTGTTGCTTTGTTGTCATGGCGACGTTCGGGTGTTTCTTCTTCTTCGTACGCTGTCGTTCGAGTGTTTAAAGCAGCGGCAGATGTTTCTGACATCTCAGAAGAATGGGTCGCTACACATAGTCACAGGGACACAGAGGGCAAACTACAGATATCACAGATACAGGACATACACGATAGGACAGATACACATACTCTAATTAACATATATGTCCCACCAAACAAAATGCATCAATCATCCTTCTATAAAAACCTAATACGAACCACTGACCAACATTCAAGAAACCAAAATTGTATACTTGCTGGGGATTTTAACTGCACATTAAGTAGCTTAGACACATCACACAAACATACAACCAACACACAAACAACACATTTAGAAATCATATTAGACAAAAACAACCTCATAGACGCATACAGAAATTCATACCTTACAGGTACTGAAACAACCCACACAGCAAATACATACAACCATGTAACACACACTAGAATTGATAGATGTTACATACCCCGAACATACACTGTCAATAAAATACACCATTTAGACATGACCTTCTTCACAGACCATAAAGCAGTAGCTATTATAGTTAACGGTAGTCCTTTAACAAATAACCATACTCAAAATAAACACTGGAAGTTCAATAATTCCCTACTAAATAATGCAGATTTTGTCAAAAATATAACAACCCTAATAATGAACTTCGCAGTAGAACTACCTAAACAAAACCTAAACGAATATTGGGATTTATTAAAATGAACTATCCAAGACCGCGCCCAAACCATTTCTAAACTGATACATAAACAAACAAAACGAAATAGAAGTATAATTGAAGAGGCCATTAAAATGAATAAATTAATAGATAAAGATTTGCCCCAAATCCAACTCCTACGGGATGAGCTAAACAATATTAGTAACTATAAACTGCAAGGTGCACAATTCAGATGCAGAACACCAATAATTTTACCAGAAACCCGAACTCAACAGCACATTGTTGTAGAACAAAATAAACAACGCAAAAGACAAATACATAAAATTAAGGGACGACAGGACAAATATTAACAGAACCCTTCGAAATAAGACAGGCATTTCATGACTTTTATACGACACTATTCTGCAGGGGATACTGCGCAAAATAAGTGCACAAATTTCACAACCTTAACAAAAAAGACAAAGACGTAACCAATACACCCATGACCTTAGAAGACCTAAAAAAAAAACACTCAACTCCTTTTAAAGAAAAATAAAATTCTAGGCTCTGACGGCTTGACCATAGAGTTATATTTAACCATCTTTGACTGTATTGGACCCACCCTTTTACAAGTTTTAAACGAAACATTTTAAACCGCCGAATTGCCAAATAGCCTTAACCCAGCTTACGTAACCCTGATCCATAAGCCAAATAGTGACGAGCTAGAAGTAACAAATTACAGGCCAATTTCCCTTTTGAACACAGACTACAACATTTTCACCAAAGCCCTGACACTGAAAATCCAACCCATTATGCAACTTTTAATACACAAAGACCAAAAGTGTAGTGTTGAGGACAGAAAAATCAGTAAACACACCCATTTTGTACGAGATATCATCCTCTATAAATACCCAGTCCGCTATTTTATCCATTGATCAAGAAAAAGCTTTCGACAGAATCTCGCATACTTTCCTACACGAAATACTAAATAAAAATAACATCGGGATATATTTCAATAAATGGATCAAAATAAAATTTAAGACACCAGAAAGCAAATTTATAATTAATCATAATTTAACAGATAGCTTTCCTCTAACTAGGTCAGTTAGGCAAGGATTCCCATTATCCCCAACACTTTATACTCTAGTTTTAGAACCCCTACTAGAAAATATTAGGTAGGATCCAATAATAGCAGAGACCCATATACCAGGGTCAGGGGAACAAAAGCAATAGCCTACGCAGACGATACCGTCTTTTCCCCACCTAATTATAGCTCTATACGAAACATCCTAGAAACTTTTACACAATATGGCACAGCAAGCAGATCAAAAATTAACATCTCTAAATATAGTATAATGGGACTCGGCAAGTGGAAAACAAATCTGATTTTCCATTTCAATTAAACCAAGTTAGTAAAATAAAAATATATCGGATCCCATACATCTCTAACCCACTCGACCCTAATAAAGAAATGTGGGGAAAAAATCACTTTCAATGTTGAAAATAATTTAGAGAAATTCGAATTCAAAGTTTCAACCATATTTGGATGTAGTATCGTTGTTAATTCAGTTATTATACCTAAATTAATATATGTAACTAACATATTATGCTCACCCATTAACAAGATTAAAGAAATAAACATAGCAATTAGCAGGTTTATCTTTCGGAACACTGTCCATAGCATACAATATACAACTTTAATGCAGGAGAAAAACGGGCGAGGGATTGCGCTACACAGCATCTAATTTAAAATACAACCATTAAGGATTAAATTTGTACAGGAAATAATGAAACATCAAAATGAATACCCCATGTCCCCTTACTACTTGGAGCTAAGAATAATTAAATTTCGTAAACTAAATAATTCCATTCCGCATTGTTTCAAAAATATCCCTAGTTTTTATAAACAATGCCTAAAATACATTTACGGAAACGAAATACTACTTTCTCAAAACTCAGACACTATTTATACAAAACTAATATCATCACAAGAACCCCCACTTAAAGATAGAATTAAACGCGGCTACGGCTATTTCATAACAAATTACACACACACATTTTCACTAGCCTATACTAACTTAAAATACCAACCCACATTAAAGAAGTTACCTACAGATTAATTGATGGAATCACACCAATATGTAGACAGATAACAACAGTGTTAGGGCTTATAGCATCAAAATGCCAACTGTACAAAACAAACTCACAAGAGACAGAAAACTATTTATTTTTTCACTGTAAAGTAATTAGCCAACACTTTGTAAAATTATACGAATTTTAAATAAATACACACAAATAAAGGTAGACATGTTTAGAGCGATAATGCTACATACACTTCCATGGACAAACAACGACATTTTTTTTTTTTTTTTTTTTTTTATTGCGTTCGCCTTATTTCTCTAATCCCCAAGGCGGTGTGCATTGCACTGCGTTTTTATTTTGCGCCTGTCGGCCCAGTGCATCTGACTTCAGCATGCATTTTATGTAAGGGTCTGCTTCCTCCTGCATTTTCTAAGGGTTTGCTTCCCCGGGGTAACGGCCGGTGCTGAGATGGGGATCGAACCCAGCACGTTCTGGTTGTGAGCCGTGTCACTTAACCACTAGGCCACGCCGTCCCCTACAAGGACATTCAAAACAAACTATTAATAATTTTAGCAGAATTTAGATACCTGGTATGGACATGCCGAAATAAGGATCTATACTATGGGCACAACTTCAACCCAGGCAGTTTGAAAGAAAATGTGAATTGTTTGTCCAAACGCTTCACGATCTGTGAGGCGTCTGGATAAAGAACATACTTTTTGCCTGGGAGACAAGCCCCAAAGATTGGTGAGAGCGTGTACATGGATGAGTGCACACACACATGTGTATATGTATAGTAGTAGGAATGACTGTATGTGGGAATATGCATATAAATATGTCTACCTATACATATAGGTAAATAAAGTATTACGAATGTGTGCAAATACACGTGCTAAGAAGTATAAAGTATGTAAAACAGGAGTGAAAGAAAGTTGATAGATAAATGAAAGTATACACGGATACAGACACGTATGTAATGTCATGTCTCAAAAGAGATTATGTAAAAACGTTTTGATTGAATAAAAAACTTAAAATCATGTTTCTGACATCTTGTTTAAAAGGCTCTATCACGCCTTTCAGCATCCGTAAATATGCGTCCCCGGTATTTGAACTCTTGCGTCTATTTCAGTTTGACATTCTTTTCACGAATGTGATGTGTTGGTTTGCTTATCTTCAACGTTTTGTTTTTTTATATGCTAATCTTTATAGTGCATATAGTTCATCTCATTGAAACATTATATCAAGATCAACAAGCCGCTGTCCGAGTATCTGGGCAAACATCAGATTGGTTTGCAGTACAAAAGGGAGTCCGATAGGGACGTATCCTCTAACCTTAACTGTACAACATATATGCGGAATATATAATGAGAAATGTTCGAGAAGACGAAAACATTGAAAGTTTCGACCCATTTACGATTGTGGGGTACGAGATTCCAGAGTTACGATACTCAGATGACACAGGGATACTATCAAGAAGTGCAGAAGGGCTACAGCAGCTACTTTCAGCCGTTAATGGACATAGTAAAGATCAAAACCTGTTAATAAACATGAATAAAACAAAGATAATGACCACTGACAAAACACAATGTCAACATAAATTTACAGTGGGTGGTGAGGAAATAGATCAGGTCACGCATTTTCAATATCTGGGCTCCAGAATCGACAAAAATGGTTACTGCTCGAACGAAAGAAGAAGACTAGCTATGGCAGAGACTGAACAGCCTGGAGAAATTATGGCAGGGCACCAACAAAATGAAAAAAGTAAAAGTCTTGAGAGCCTGTGTTTTTCCTGTGGCAGTTTATGGATGTCAATCATGGACGATTACCAAAATTTCTAGACAAAGAATCGAATCCTTCGAGTCAAAATGTTACAGAAAAATCCTCAAAATACCATGGACAGAGAAAAAAAAACAAATGTAGACATTCAACAAGAGTTGAGCATAGAGGAGAACCGGTTTATCAATTCCATTTTGGCTGGAAAATGCAAATACTTTGGTCACATCAAGAGACATAACGGTCTAAGAGAGAACGGCGATGGAAGGTATGGTGCCAGGCAAAAGAGGAAGTGGTAGACCAAGAAGACGATGGCACCAAAATATCCAGGAATGCCTGGGTATGACTGTGGCGGAGGCTGGAGTTTTGGCTAGAGAAAGAGTTTCTGTCAGACAGACTGTGATGGGAGCGACGTTCTACAAAGGATATGCTACATGATGATGAATCTTTATATTATATATATTACAGAACTTTGTCCTTACATTTTAGGCTTCAGTGGTCTGCATACAGTAATTCATGTTCTACCCCTCCAGTGTTTGAATTTCACTCCTAGTCACGCAAATAGACATGTAATCCTAAGGTTATTTCGTAAATGTTTATGAATCCATCAGTTCTTATTACATTTTTATTTTTAAGGCACTATGCCCTAACGTTATAATTGTGTCTATAGTCATATATTGTTGTATGCCTATCTACTCTATCAAAAGCTTTCTTCAGACCTTGTAAATGTGTTGTTTAAATGTTTTTTTCGCTAACATTTTCCTAAAATGAAAAAGGTTCACGTACTTGTATATCCCATTTCCTGGCGGAATCCAAATTGAGGTTTATTCAGCTGAGGTTCAACATTTGGTTATATTCGGTTTTTTAAAGTATTCTTTTCATAGTATCTTGTTTTATTTACTGTCTGTTAGCTTCCAGATTGGTACTATTGTAACTTGTTACTAATCGTTTGGTGCTCTTTTTTATTTTCATTATCCCGTAAAGATTTGAAGCCACTTATGCCATATCTCGCGATAAACGAATTGCTTCAATTAACATGCCGTCCATACCAGTGACATATTTTTAGGACTGTTCTTTATAGATATTTCTATTTGTTTGATCAGTACATCCGGTTCTCAGTTATATTATTTTTTCTAAGGATTAACATATGCGACCCTATTTTTCAATCTCCTTGGCGCACCACGGACATCAGTCTATCACAACAATATGTATACATTATATGTGTCATAAACACGATAATGCAAAGGACAATGACAATTCCTGTTCTTCTACGATGCGAATCCTTCAAAAGGTTTGTTGTCTTTTCCAGGATATCAATACCGTTGTACTGTTGCTCCTCGAGGGGAGAGGACGTGGACCCCATCTTGTTCATCATGATCGTGTGCTGTAGGCAGTCCTAAAGTACATGTGCTACTGTGATGTTTGCAAAGTCGCATTAACAAATGTGGTGGTACCTAACTTAAATCAAATAGAAGTGAAAAAAAGCGGTAAAGTGACTTAATTGTCCTTTACTTAATTAATAATAATAATGTTCGTATAGGCATCTAAGGCCCGTTGCGTCGATCGACCACTATTATGTCCAACTGCTGAAACTTGTTCATGCGTAGTGTGTTGACAGGCAGAAGGTGGCTTCAGTCCAAGCAGGAAGACCCTTGAGTAGTGATACCTAGGCTGAATTCTGGGGGTCCAGTTAAACTGAACTTTGAACGCCATAATGGACGGGTTTCCCTTGGCTTAAGCCAAGCACAGCCGCAGCAAGATACAGCATAAAAAACATGATAACCAATTGAAAGCACATACATTCCACAAAATAAAGTCCTTGATATAACCTGGTGAAGGATTTGTCAATTCTAATTCGAACAGGAACTAGCAAACAGCAGAAAACGACACAAACACTGGAGCGAGTCGAGAGCGCAGACAGTCAGACGCAGCTATCTTACTTTTACAATTAATTGGTAAAGCTAAAAAACGAATACTAACAAATGTGAATGCCATTGTTTGTGCAGATATCCTTTAACTAACCTACCAATTGTAAATGAGGTCCTGTCTATGAGTGTCTCACTCGGACATATATTAGTGTGCTATTAGAGATTATTATTGCAATAACGAAACTGTCTGATTTTGCGTTTTCTGTCAAGAATACATGACGGACCATTGAAGTATTTACTGATTCAACTGATGGAATTAGAATTCAGTTGTCTTGCTTTATAGAACCAGTGGCCCATGATGATCTCGAACTGACCATGCCCAGGCTCTGTGAGAAAGGTCATCTGATAAACAGGTATTTTCTAACTTTTATTTATGTTTAGACTTGTTACAATTCCTCTTTACCAACATACATTTTTGAATATGGATAAATTGTAAATTTTGTTCAATTTAGAACATTTCCAATGCTCAGCAAAGCGTATGGTCTGCCATCTTATGTGAAATTGCTGGGATTTTACCAGACCGTTTTATCAGCTCTTCTGGCATGTGAACACAACAAATACATTATTTTCCAGACAAGACACGCACGCTAATATGTTGTTACGTCGGCGTAGCTATAAGTGCGAGACTTTGGCATGTCCTTATATAAACCTATTCCTCTGTGATGGATTGTATGTCCCCCAGCCTTGCTCCATGAAACCTGCGGAAATATTTGAAAATCCAACCTGAGATCTCAATGTCACATTGAAAATCACTAGGTAGACCTCCGATCCCCAAACCACTAGCTACTGACCTTAAATCTGCCTGTCACGTCGATGACCACTAAATACCACCTAAATCTCCCTGTCACATTGATGACCACTACATACCACCTTAGATCTCTGTTACGTTGATGACCACTAGCTCGCCCCTTAGATCTCCATGTCACGTTGATGACCACTAGCTCTCCCCCTTAGATCTCTGTCACGTTGATGACCACTAGCTCGCCCCCTTAGATCTCCCTGTCACGTTGATGACCACTACCTCTCCTCATTAGATCTCCATGTCACGTTGATGACCACTAGCTCTCCTCCTTAGATCTCCCTTTCACGTAGATTACACCTAGCTCTCCTCCTTAGATATCCCTGTCACGTTGATGTCCACTAGCTCTCCTCCTTAGATCTCCATGTCACGTTGACCACTAGCTCGCCTACATAGATCTCCCTATCACGTAGATTACAACTAGCTCGCCTTTTTAGATCTCCCTGTCACGTTCATGGCCACTAGCTCTCCCCATTAGATCTCCATGTCGGTTTGATACATAATTTCAGTATTTCACAATTGTTGATATTTAACGAGCATTTTTAAATAGACGTTATTGCTGTTTATATTCATCGAAGCTACTCTTGCTGAGCTGAGCTAGCTCCTGGCAACGTTTCTTTAATAGCAGGTTACAGTGGCTTTTCTAACACCCCGATGCGTACTTAAGAAGGTGGACAGGGAATCCTTCTCGCTGTTAATAGATGCTAACTATAGTTATGTCTGACTATAGGTTGATGCGATCTTGAAGGAGCACCTCTTTACTGGGTTTTTGGTTTTCCTCTGCCTTTCTTCTTCTTCTTCTTCTTCTTCGTACGCAGTCAGACAGTAACCATTATATTTTCGAAAAAAGCGGCGGTCATCCTGAGGCTGTTGCCACTGCCATAGAGCTTGTCTTGCAGTTCCACTGGTGATGGCCACATCTGCTCTCTCTGATCCTCGTATGTCGGGCAGTTCTGCAGCAGATGTTCAGCGGTCATTTTACCGGTACCGCACGGGCATTCGTCGGTACCACCTATCTTCAATTTGTTGAATAGGTGGTACCTCAGTCTATTGTGGCCAGTGCGAAGTCTGAAGACAACGACCTGCTCTCTTCGGTTCAACTGGTAATAGGCATCGTTTTTGGTGTAACCAGTATGTTCGATTTCCCATTTGGTCATGTATCTGGCTTTGATAAGCCGTTTTGACTCTTCGTACGTCATACTAGTATCTGTTTGTGGTAGTCTTGCACCTTCTCTGCCTTTCGACCTTATGATCTTATTTTCGCCCAGCCTAAGGTGGCTTTTCATGTTACATCTCCATTTGGATCGGTCTACAGCTATGTCTTCCCAAGATGTCAGATCCATGTCCAGAGCCTTCATGTCCCACTTACATGCGTCTTTAAACCGCAGCTGTTGTCGGCCAGCTGTTCTTTTACCACACGTCAGCTGTCCATATAGAATACCTTTGGGGATGCGACCGCCTTTCATACGTCGAACATGACCAAAGCCATCGAAGTCTTCATTTACGAAGGAGGGTGTATATACTTGGAAGACCGGGGCGAGAATGCACTTCCGCATTTGTCACCGTGTCTCTCCATGAAATGCCAAGAATGGATCTCATGTGCCATAGGTGAAAGGTATTGTTCCTATGCTCTTGCTTGGCATATGTTGTCCACGTTTCGCTGCCATATAGAAGCGTACTGAAGGACACAGGCATTGTAGAACTGGGACGGTCTTGGCTATAAGTTTGGAGTTTTCCCAGACAAGTGTTGTAAGACGAGAAAATATGGTTGCAGCTCTGCCAATGCGATTTTGCAATTGTCCGATTCGGAGTCTAGGGAGATCGTATCAGTTTTTCCTAACTCGGTATGTTTCTAATGACTGCTGATAGATTCCCATAAAAATACATCTTTTGGAATGTGATTTTTCTAAATACGCTTAATATTGAGCATTAAATTGTAGATTCCCAACTCGTTGATCAGACTACTGTAACACAACCTATTTCTAGCAGCAAAAACGTAAGGTAAAGATCAATATGTTTCACCTGTCCCTAACTAATTGTCGCTCTCTCGGTATATTTAGATAATAGAACCATGTACATCTCATGTGTAGATTTAGAGGAGCCAAGAACATGAACACACATAGCTACAGAAGACCATCTATCAGACAGCATTTGTAGAAGTCTTGAACTGTGTAGTAGTAGTTCTGCATTTTTGCTGCATTTCAAAATTGTGTATGACTGTATTGAACACTTTGTTAATCTTTTTTCAGACATAATATATTTGTATGTGCCATTCATCATCATCTGGTTGATCAGTCCTAAGACTGGTTGTAAGGTTGTTAAAGCTTGTCTCTTCATTTGACCTATCCTCTTTTTGGTAAGTCTACAACTGGTTGTAAGTTTTTCTAAGCATGAATATCTATTTTTTCATTTCGGTATATGTCCTTTCTTTAGTGTCTCTGAATGCCTAAGTTGTAAAGGAGTGCTGGTCGCGCCTTTCTTTTTTTCTTATGGCTCATGTCCTTTAGTATCTTTTGTGGACGACTTTCATGTCGTATATTGTGTCCCAGTTAATGTATTCTTCGTTTTTGTATCATTTTCAATATTTATATTTCACTTCTACTATCACACCACATTTCAAACGATTTCAAAATTTCCTCCTAATTCTTCTTCTTCTTCTTCTTCTTCTTCTTCTTCTTCTTCTTCTTCTTCTTCTTCTTCTTCTTCTTCTTCTTCTTCGTCTTCTTCTTCTTCTCGTTCGCCATGCTTTTCTTGTTAAATATACACGTGAAGTACTACACTTCTCTGGATAACGGTTGCGGTAGTCGGTCTGGGGTCCCAAAGAATGAATCTTTCCCTGGTACCAAATAACCTAAAGTACGCCACCACCTGTCCACGTTTAATCCTTGAAAAAAAAATAGCCAAGGACAGGACTAGATAATGATTCTCATTCAGCAAAAAAATACAACACTGACATAAAAACTCTCCTTAGGCAAACCAATTTTGAAAAGGCTCCATTTTAAGAAAAACACCAACAAACTTCTATCAAAGTTCGCTCAAAGATCGCTGCTTCGTGGACTACATACGACACTTTCACTGGTCCGTGGACAACATATAAGCAGACGTTATAAAATCTGAAAATGCCAAATTTGCGTATACGTTATAAAAAATGTATGAAACATTTTTCAATAAATATTTACTTTCCCTGAAATCAAAGATTATAAAATTGAACTTCAATCAGCACACAGGAACACACGTGACAATATTAATTCAATTTGAAGGACATTTTTGGCAAATTACCTATACAGATATGTCACATTGGGGTGTGCAGCAAAACTGTAGGAACATTAAATATTGATAGAGCAGCCATGAAATCATCAGACCGACTGTTGAATGATGACACTGCATTCACGGATTGAACTTCGTAAGGGTTGTTCGATTTTAATATGATGCCCAGTGGGGGACTACAAACAAAGAGCGGAACATTTTCCCCAGAACTGGACAAGAGTGATCTTCAGCAAACCAAATTAAGGGACTAACTTTACTTTGACAAGAAAATCTTGAGATGGATCGCCTAGTTCACGAAGGAAATAGATGTGATTATTTGCACGCGAACAACGACGAGGAAGGAGAGAATTATGTCGAGCAAGGGCACACATGAGAGGACATGGTAGGAGTGTGCATAAGCATCGAGCTACAGGAACCACAAGTATCAGTAGACTTCCCCAACTGCTGAGAAAGACAGAGAATGCCCCAGTAGTGCAAGTGACATATATTCTGTGTAGCACAAAATAACATAAAGTCAGTCTTAAGTTCCATTTCCTTTTACTGAGTTGAACTCGGTTTAGTTCAAAATGCAGATTACTAGGTCTCATTCTTATCTCATTTATTTTCATATATAAAGTAAAACAGGTCATATATGTGAAGGCTGTCAGACATTTTCATGGCATGTGCAGTCACATAGAACAATTCCTGGAATCTTGAGCTTGGCTACTAGGAAACATTGCTTGTCTGACTATGGCAATACATATTGAAATACAGCATTTCGCTTAGAGTGTTTAATTTTGTAATGTCATTTGATTGTGTTGATTCTTCAGCACGTTCCGTTACGTGAGAATATATTCGTAGGGAAGAACTCGGTACTTGCGTCTTAATTCACCCCAAACAGAATTCTATGGGTTCTAATTTCGTACATCACAAGACATTGCAATTAGGTTTAAGGGGGGGGGGGGGGGGGGGGGGGGGACTCGTCGATTTAATTTAATTTTAAATAAATAAGTAAAGAAGTAGATAAAGACATAAGTGTACAAATGAGGACTATATTTAATTTTGCGAAGGACTAGGCTATGGTTATGGTTATGTTTACGGTTAGGTTAAACTTAGGTTCAGGGTTATGGTTAAAAAACATTGTTGTTATTAGATCGTTTGGCAGTATGGAAGCTGTAAAAGCTGAATTCTACTGTCTTTATCATGGATGAACTTTGACAGATTTAAGAAAAACTCATTGCTGAGACGTCAGGAATATGTGGCAGTAGAAGCAGAAATTCTCGTCTATTCTTGCAGAATGATTTACACCTCCAACTGCAAACAATGGACTATTTTGTGAAGTCACTACCACAAAAATGATGCTAAAAATATATATTTCTTCTGTTTGGGAGTGAATTAAGACGCACGTACCAAGAACTCAATGAACGAATAGTTTATAACATAGAACAAACATCATCAATAATGACAAACTATCATCATGTTGACGATCAGCTCCTTTCCAAATCCTCTGTCATTTCAATATTGCAGTGTTTTATACAGCGCCTGCGATCCGTTCTTGGGATTAGATGGGTGGACAGAGTGGTAAATACAGAAATGCACACTCGCACCGGTCTCCCAAGCATGTACATTATCTTTAGGCAGAGAAGATTAAGATGGCTTGATCATTTTCGTCGGATCTCCAAAGATGGTCGCTTTCCCAGATATCTCATATGGACAGTTGACGAATGGTAAAAGAACAGTCGGTCGACCACAGTTGAGGTTCAAAGATGTGTGCAAGCGTAATATGAAGGCTCTGGACATGAGTCTGTCCTCCTGGGAAGACGAACTGCAGACCAATCCAAGAGGAGATATAGCCTAAATGTCCAACTCACGATTTGTGTAGAGAAGCTCTCGCAACACAGAGAAGTGAAAAGACAACGCGCAATGAGAAATATATGAATGCAAGATAAGTATATCTTATTTGTTTATCACTCCAAGTCGTATCATCCTATAGTCAGTCATAACTGGAAGGGGATATTATATATAATTTATGATATCCTAGATGTACCCAATGTATTTGTCGACCTGTTTGGTTTCCGATCTTACCTGCTGCCATAGGGTTTTTCAGTCCCGGCTTTCTAAAATTAATATATGGAAGCTGTGGCGGTACTGAAGGATTTAATCATAAATAGGTATGAGCCAGTTACCTACCTGAACAACAACGAAACAGAAGCCACGTTACGGTTCCATTATATTTTAAGTGTGTGTCCAGTGAGTGATTACTCCGTGTCAATTTCAGCACGATGCTAGCCTTCTAATCAAGCGGTCATAGGTTCGAACCAGGATCAGGATGTAGGTTTATTTTCTATCTGGTGAGAAATACAAACGAATAGTGCACATTGTATCGTAACTGCTCAGGGCAAGTGACCTTTCTTTCTCCGTCCTATACATCCTTCGACAGACACCAGCAAAGTAAAGCAAACGCTATGTTTACCTTCATTTTAAAATAATTTTAGTTTAGTTAGCATGTGTGTGTTCTTGCAAGATTTCCTCATCTGATTTCCAAGCTATCTATGACAAGCTGCGCACTTTGGTAGGAAAAACACTTCCATTACCTATGTTTGCTTATCTGTTTGCTTACTCAATGTCAAATATTAACACAGTATTGATCAATCGAGACACCACAGGTAAGGTTTTTTTCTGTCTTTGCCATGTTCTGCTCTGTAGATACGTTTTCCTAATAATTTGTTTTAGTGCTTTCATACACAATTCCTAGGAAACAAAAACTGCCAGACTGAAAAAGAAAGGAGAGATACTACCCTAAGCTTTATATCGAAAAGCTACCCAAGCATGGACTGGACCCATGCATACACCGACGGTTCTGTAACAAACACTACACAGAACGGAGGGGCAGGAGCATTCCTGAACCTACCAAATGGCAGAAAAATTACACTGTCATTCGCTACTGGTAAGTACACAAGCAATTTCAGAGCGGAGGCAGAGGCACTGAGGGCGGCAGTGGAAGAAATGGTGACACACAAAGAAAATGAAAGCCATATAGTCCTGCTTACAGATGCTCTCGCCGTAGTAACAGCGCTAAAAAGCCAGAAAAACACTGAGCTTAATGACTTAAGAGCAGCACTCTGCAAACTGTGCCAGCAGTCCGCACCAAAAAGGGTAGTGGTACATTGGGTCCCATCACACTGCAACATCCAAGGCAACGAGGAGGCAGACAGACTGGCAAAAGAAGGTGCAAGACTACCACAAACAGATACTAGTATGACGTACGAAGAGTCAAAACGGCTTATCAAAGCCAGATACATGACCAAATGGGAAACCGAACATACTGGTTACACCAAAAACGATACCTATTACCAGTTGAACAGAAGAGAGCAGGTCGTTGTCTTCAGACTTCGCACTGGCCACAATAGACTGAGGTACCACCTATTCAACAAATTGAAGATAGGTGGTACCGACGAATGCCCGTGCGGTACCGGTAAAATGACTGCTGAACATCTGCTGCAGAACTGCCCGACATACGAGGATCAGAGAGAGCAGATGTGGCTATCACTAGTGGAACTGCAAGACAAGCTCTATGGCAGTGGCGACAGCCTCAGGATGACCACCGCTTTTTTTCGAAAAAATAATGGTTACTGTCTGACTGCGTACGAAGAAGAAGAAGAAGAAGAAGATACACAATTCCTTTCTTTATTCTTTAGCATCATGTACTATGAGCATTGTTTTTATACTCCCCCCCCCCCCCCTTTTAATTACATTTCCTTCCACCTGCATCTCGCGTGTAATGGCGATGATGATTTTCCGTTTAGTTTCACACGGATCATAGGAAACCACTAAAATCGGTTTTAACAGGAAGCAAAGTATCCGAGTATTTGCAACGGCGGTTTTGTAGCGGTAGTTGTTCAGGATTGTGTCTGCCAGCCGCAAGTTTTTTTAAAATGGTGTTTACATTAAGATAAATGCAAGCGTTGGCATTCTCATGACATGGAAGATAACAAGTACAAAACATACTTTAAAAAAGGATAGTTCACACACACACACTGTCACAGATTTGCTTAGGGAAGTTATTCAAATACCAACCGCCGCCAAATCCAGACCGAATGGCGCTGTGCAAGGTTTATTTAGATCACCGGTCGACGGACAATCGTAAAAACACATGTTAGAGAAGTTCTGAAGCAATACGAGGGTGTTGCTGTAGAATGTTCTCGGTTCACGGTTGCAAGAACACAACAGAATCCAGACAGGATTCACCCAAATATTATTTTTGAAGTGCACACAATGTATCAGGAGCACTCCACTTCTAACAATGAAAAACGGCTCACAAAATCCATTTCATTGCACCTGGGAGCCTCCATATGTCCTCAGCCCCTTTCATTACTTAAAGGACCAACAGCAGAACACGAACTCCGTAGCTCCCACAGCGACTCCGAATTTTCCAACTCATTCGCCAGGTTGACTGGGAGAAGCGGTCTTATCATTTAAAAAAAAAAAAAAAAAAAACAGAACGTGTTTGGTCGGTTTAACGCCTCTTAAAAAAAAAAATAAATCTAATTCAGATGTAAGAAAATCGACATTCAAATGGTATTTGGACTGGACGGATAATTCCATAAATACTCACCTAAAAAAAACACATATCATGTTTTTAATTAACAAGATGTCCGCGTTTAGAAACGATTACTAGAGCACATTCCACTTAATTTACTGAGACGATGTCTGTGTTTAGAAACGATTATTACGTCCGTGAAAGTTTATCACAACCAAATAACTATAGGAGCAAACCATGTGTGTCTGCCTGGAACATAAAAAGATGAACGACTGGTATATATCAAACGACCAATTGTTAAATGAAATATTTGTAGTTAAAGTGATACTTTCCAAAACTAACATGCAAAGCTGATGTCAATGTGAGCCGGTTATAGATGTGGTTAAACCAAACGAAACCAGGTGAGTCAGTCATAGATGTGGGTCTAACCTAACCAAATCAGGGGAGTCAGTCATAGATGTGGGTCTAACCTAACCAAATCAGGTGAGACGGTTATAGATGGAGTCTAAGTAAACCAAATCATATCAGACGTTTATAGATGTGGTTAAACCAAACGAAACCAGGTGAGTCAGTCATAGATGTGGGTCTAACCTAACCAAATCAGGTGAGACGGTTATAGATGGAGTCTAAGTAAACCAAATCATATCAGATGTTTATAGATGTGGTTAAACCAAACGAAACCCGGTGAGTCAGTCATAGAGGTGGGTCTTCTTCTTCTTCTTCATCGTACGCTGTTTGCAGCGATATTTACGTTGCACTGTTTTATTTTGTTAAGCCTGTGGCTCAGTGCATCCGATTTCAACAGGCGTTTCTGTAGGGTTGCCCTCCTTAGCCTTTGGCTGTCCTCAGCCTAACTGCAAGACAGGAGTTGTTTTTGGTCAGAGTTGTCTCTCTTTGGGAAGTTGTCTTACAGGACTATCGAGTCTTCCCCACTCGTGTCTATAGGGTTTGGCAATGATATGATATGATGGACTATGCACTAGTTTGTACTATCCCGGAAGAGAGGCAGTCCAGTGTGACTGTGTCTCAGGATCGTTACGTCCTGCCAGAAACGTAGGAAATGCATGTGAGTGAGGTATCTCTTTGCTCCTTGTATTTTCTCAGCTCATCTGCAGTGATGGTACGCCTAGCATTTCCCGCCACCTGGGAGGTTGTCACAATAGGGCAGAGGGTGCAATGTCCGCTGGACTGCATCTCTTCTTCGTACATTGGGATGACTGATAGCAGACAGAGGTAAAGAGCAAGGCAGGAGTGCATTTATCCAGGTGCATTTCTGCGGCTCGACCTGGCCGGGCTGAGACGCAAGCCCCAGGTTCCAGCCATGTTGTAGCCTCCCATCACAGCGGTGCTGAGATTTAGGAAGGGGCTCTGGCTTAGAGGCGTTCGGCCGTAGTCCCTCAGATGGTAGCTTCGCACCATTGGCTTATCAACAAAGCACGTGGACCAAATGTCAGCGACCTGTGATTTCTCTCAAAGGAGTGCATTTGACCAGTAGACAAGCCTGGTAACGGCACGGAGATGGTGTTCGCCTGGTGTGCGGATATATCTCATGGTCAAGGGTTGAGTCTCAGCAGTTCGCAGTGAGGTAGCTGATCTACTGCTTAGGGCACCCCGACCGAAACTAAGTCTTCTACAAATGGTTCTCATCGCCGTATAGGGTGAATATCGAGCAGCTTCCGGCCCGCTTTGATCGGCGGACGGCAGAGACCTCATTCTGCGGCTAGACCAGGCGGGGCTGGAGCGGGAGCCCCAGGTCCCCACCATGTCGAAGCCTCCCTTTGCAATCGTGCTGAGCTTTTGGGCGGAATTTTGGCTTAGAGGCGTTCGGCCGTAATCCCTCACCTTGTAGCCTCGCGCCGTTGGCTTGTCAGCCTAGTACGTGAACGAAATGTCTGCGGCTCCTCTCGAGTTGAGCAGGATTACCGTAGCAACGCCCTGTCATTAGTAGGGTAAAACTGACCTGTCTTCCGAGGGTCTATTTCCAGCACCCGTTCAATATTAGACCGGACGTATCAATAGGGGGCTTTTTAGTTTGCCAATGGCCAAGTTTCTGGAACCTACGATTTCTGCAGGGTTAAGACCAGATTACCACAGCAGAGGCTCTTTCATTAGGGAGTTAAGAGACTGACCTGTCTTCTGTGGGTCTAATACCAGCACATGTTCACTATTAGACCCCACGAAGGTGCTCTTGATTTGACAGTCATTCTACAGTATTTGCGTGTTAAATCAATTTAAGCAACAGGCTCCACTCCTGGTAGTGCTCTTCCGTCAATTCCTTAATCAAACAATGAATGCAGACCAACCGAGCCACAGAGGGCATAACCCCAGATTTCCGAGGTTTTAAATCCAGCACCCGTTCCATATTAGACCCAAGGAAAGTGGTCTCGGCTTGTCAGTCATTTCAGTGTTGGCCGTGTTGAGTAAAATTAAGCCACAGGCTCCACTCCTGGTGGTGCCCTTCCGTCAATTCCTTTAAGTTTCAGCTTTGCAACCATACTTCCCCCGGATCCCAAACACTTTGGTTACCCGGAAGCTGCCCGCAGAGTCATCGAAGCAACTCCTCCTGATCGCTTGTCGGCATCGTGTTTATGGTCAGAACTACGACGGTATCTGATCGTCTTCGCACCTCTGACTTTCGTTCTTGATTAATGAAAACATTCTTGACAAATGCTTTCGCAGTAGCTCGTCTTGCGGCGATCCAAGAATTTCACCTCTAACGCCGCAATACGAATGCCCCCGTTTGTCCCTGTTAATCATTACTTCCAGTTCCGAAAACCAACAAAATAGAACCGAGGTCCTATTTCATTATTCCATGCACCATTATTCAGGCAGCCGAGGCCTGCTTTGAACACTCTAATTTTTTCAAAGTAAACGCGCCGGCCACCCAGGACGCTCAGCGAAGAGCACCCGTGGGAGAGAGCCGGCAGATGGTAGGGCAGGAGACAACGGGCAGTAAACCGGCGCGAGCTGGACCGCCCGCCTGCTCCTGAGATCCAACTACGAGCTTTTTAACTGCAACAACTTTAATATACGCTATTGGAGCTGGAATTACCGCGGCTGCTGGCACCAGACTTGCCCTCCAATAGATCCTCGTTAAAGGGTATAAAGTGTACTAATTCTAATTACGGGGCCTCGAAAGAGTCCCGTATTGTTATTTTTCGTCACTACCTCCCCGTGCCGGGAGTGGGTAAGTTGCGGGCCTGCTGCCTTCCTTGGATGTGGTAGTCGTTTCTCATGCTTCCTCTCCGGAATCGAAACCTGATTCCCCGTTACCCGTTACAAACATGGTAGGCATGGCACGTACCATCGACATTTGATAGGGCAGAAATTTGAAAGATGCGTCTTCAGCACATGAGGCCATGCGATCAGCGCAAAGTTATCCAGAGTCACCAGTGAGGACGCTGCAACCCTGCGAGGGGAAACGACGATTGGTTTTGAACTAATAAAAGCGCTCTTTCCGCGAGGGTCGGAGCTTGGTAAGCATGTATTAGCTCTAGAATTGCCACAGTTATCCAAGTAGGATCGTGTCATCTAAGGAACCTCAACTGATTTAATGAGCCATTCGCAGTTTCACCGTGAGACAGTGTGAACTTAGACATGCATGGCTTAATCTTTGAGACAAGCATATGACTACTGGCAGGATCAACCAGATATCTGTCGGAGACGTAAGTACCGCACACACCGGTCGGCGGAGGACGGGTCTGTAAAAAGCCTCACTGGGACGGCCGCAGGGACCGACTGACGAACGGACGGTTGTTCCCCCCGTCCCTCACTCCGTAGACCTAGGACCGCCTGACAGGGGCCCCTACACGCACCAGACAACCGACCGACCGGGCTCGCTCGAGGAGGGATGGCAGCGCTCTGTGCAGAACGGATCCCAACTACCCCGGCGATGAATTTCACTGGGACTAGAGACAATTTGGCCTGCCGCCCTGCCATTCTCCCGAGGGTTGGTAGGGAGAACACAGGGCCTTCAGGCACGATTCCTGCTTTCCATTTGCCGGTCACAAGCTCTTTGCGAGAGTCTGACCACCAGCGAGACGAACTGTCGAGCTCTGCTATAAGCTTTCGAAAAATCACCCCCGACTGTCAAAGTTTCTCGTTACGGACCAGAGCAGCGCACCTCATTGGAGGCCACGACACAAAAAACCGCTTCCCGATACTTACACGGGGAAAGGCGGGCAAGCGTTTTCCGCAAGCCCGCGCTATCGCTCCGTCTGGCGGGACTGAGATCGCTTACGAATACTGGTTGAGATTGAATCGCGGCGGCGAGACAACTACCCCAGATAGATGTGGGTCTAACCTAACCAAATCAGGTGAGACGGTTATAGATGGAGTCTAAGTAAACCAAATCATGTCAGACGTTTATAGATGTGGTCTAACCAAACTAAATCAGAAGAGACGGTTATAATTGGGGTCTAGCCAAACAAAATCATGTCAGACGTTTATAGATGTGGTCTAACATATCCAAATCAGAAGAGACGGTTATAATTGGGATCTAGCCAAACCAAATCATGTAGGGCGGTTATAGATGGGATTTAACCAAATCAAATCAGGTGAGACGGTTATAGATGAGGTTTAACCAAGCAATGTTTCATGTGAGACAGTTATAGATTAGGTCTAACCAAATCATGTGAGACGGTTATAGATTAGGTCTAACCAAATCATGTGAGACGGTTATAGATTAGGTCTAACCAAATCATGTGAGATGGCTATATATGTGGTCTAACCAAACCAGATCATGTGTGACTGTCATAGATGGGATCTAACCAAACCAAATCATGTGAGACGGTTATAGATGGGATCTAACCAAACCAAATCATGAAAGACGGTTATAGAGGGGGTCTAACCAAATCAAATCATGTCAGACGCTTATAGATGTGGTCTAATCAAACCAAATCAAGTGAGACGGTCATAGATGGGGTCTAACCAAGTCAAATAGAAAGGACGCCTACATATATGGTCTAACTAAGCCAAATCATTCACTCCATTAAGATATTACTGTTGCTATAGCTGAGAAGAAGCGGTGCTTGCTTCTAAAAAAAAAAAAAATTGACTAATGGTGAGGTTTCGAATTCCACAAGTTTCATGAGTTATGTGGTTTCATGGGAGGTGGAACCAGTCCCTGGTTATAATGGAGATTGACAAATAAAGGCCTGCAAGCATAGGAAGCGAGGGTGCGTCAAGATGCAATCTCCAAACGTGTCCGGCGAAAGCAAGGGCAACAATTGACAAAGAGCTACCTCTCTAGCGTGAAGTCCCTTGTCTTTTGAGACTGATAGAAAGCCAATTTGTGTATTTTTGGACTAAATGTGATATCGTTAGATGTTGTGTCGGTAGGACTAGATGTGGTGTCTGTTAGTATTAGATATAAGGTATGTGACGAGTAAATGTGGGGGTCAATGGTACGAATAGATGTGATGTCTCTGTGACAAGTACAAGGGGTGTCGCTTTTACGAGTAGATGTGGGGTCTCTGGTACGAACAGATGTGATGTCTCTGTGACAAGTAAATGTGGCGTCTCTGGTACGAATAGATGCTGGGCCTGTAACGAGTAGATGTAGTTTTCACTATTACAAGTAGGTTTGATGTCTTTGTGGCGAGCAGTTTTAGTGACTCTGTGACAAGTAGATGTGGGGTCTCTAGGAATAGAGTTTGTGACTGACGAGTAAATGTATGACTGTGGCGATTCTGTGCGGTTAGTCTATAACGAGTAGATTTTATATCGCTCTGACAAATAGATGTGTTATCTGTTACAAGAAGATGTCGTGTTTATTACGAATAGATGACGAATACTGGTAACTAACTGTTACTATTGCCATAGCAGCCGTTGGTATCTGTTACATACCGACACAAATGGGACGGTGTGGGCTAGTGGTTTAGCAGCGCCCCATCACAACACCGGCTGTTACTCCGGGGAAGCAAACCCTTAGAAAATGCAGGAGGAAGCAGACCCTTCAATAAAATGGATGCTGAAGTCGGATGCACTGGGCCAACAGGTGCAAAATAAAAACGTAGTGCAACGCATACCGCCTTGGGGAATAGAGAAATAAGGTGAATGCACAACAAAAAATAATAACAACAAACACAGCCACAAACTTTAACAGACTATTGCTGGTTTTTTGCTGGTATTATTTAGAAAAATGCAGGATTACCTCTATCTGATCATTCTAAAGTCATTTTTTACAGAATGCATCCCGTCATATGATGAATACTCACTTTGTTTATATAGATCTAGAAGTTATGAGGTATTAATGCCAGGTGTTGCACTTTTATCTAAAAAGTAAAAATTAAAAAAATATCAATAAAGTTTCACATATTCAAGCAAACATTTCTTGTGCACATACTCGTATTATGAGTCATTATGAACGCAGCCATGCGAATGTTAAAACAGCACACGCCCTTTTGAATGTCACATATTTATTTGCATAGAGACATATTATGATCTTACAGTTAATCACATGGAATGTTTGATACGAAACGTACGCCCTTATTTAAGTTTAGGGCAATATACACAAAATACAAAATGATTTATAGCATAAAGAACTATCAACTGTGAAAGGAGATGTGCTTCAGTTTGATGAAGAACTACCAACTGTGGAGATGTGCTTCAGTTTGATGAAGAACTACCAACTGTGGAAGGAGATGTGCTTCAGTTTAATGAAGAACTACCAACAGTAGAGATGTGCTTCAGTTTGATGAAGAACTACCAACTGTGGAGATGTGCTTCAGTTTGATGAAGAACTACCAACTGTGGAAGGAGAAGTGCTTCAGTTTGATGTAGAACTACCAACAGTAGAGATGTGCTTCAGTTTGATGAAGAACTACCAACTGTGGAGATGTGCTTCAGTTTGATGAAGAACTACCAACTCTGGAAGGAGATGTGCTTCAGTTTGATGAAAAACTACCAACTCTGGAAGGAGATGTGCTTCCGTTTGATGAAGAACTACCAACTGTGGAGATGTGCTTCAGTTTGATGAAGAACTACTAACTGTGGAAGGAGATGTGCTTCAGTTTGATGAAGAACTACCAACAGTAGAGATGTGCTTCAGTTTGATGAAGAACTACCAACTGTGGAGATGTGCTTCAGTTTGATGAAGAACTACCAACTGTGGAAGGAGATGTGCTTCAGTTTGATGTAGAACTACCAACAGTAGAGATGTGCTTCAGTTTGATGAAGAACTACCAACTGTGGAGATGTGCTTCAGTTTGATGAAGAACTACCAACTCTGGAAGGAGATGTGCTTCAGTTTGATGAAAAACTACCAACAGTAGAGATGTGCTTCAGTTTGATGAAGAACTACCAACTGTGGAGATGTGCTTCAGTTTGATGAAGAACTACCAACTGTGGAAGGAGATGTGCTTCAGTTTGATGAAGAACTTCCAATTGTGAAAGGAAATGTGCTTCAGTTTGATGAAGAACTACCAACAGTAGAGATGTGCTTCAGTTTGATAAAGAACTACCAACTGTGGAAGGAGATGTGCTTCAGTTTGATAAAGAACTACCAACTGTGGAAGGAGATGTGCTTCAGTTTGATGAAGAACTTCCAATTGTGGAAGGAAATGTGCTTCAGTTTGATGAAGAACTACCAATTGTGGAGGGAGATGTAATACACTTTGATGAAGACCTACCAATTGTGGAGGGAGATGTAATACACTATGATGAAGACCTACCAATTGTGGAAGAAGATGTGCTTCACTATGATGAAGATGACTGAAGAGGTGATCGCACCATATACAACTTCTCTTTTTACTTAAGTAAAATACAGACACGCTGGTGTAGTCATTGACCTTTACAACCTCTTGTACTGATCGTGTTTGGTCTAAACGCTGCTGAAGGTGTTCATAACTTTTTAGACCCGTATCGATATGTTTCCTTTTCACCTTGCCATCAATGTTGGCTGCTCTTCAGATAGCGTGCTCCGGATAAGATGGTAGTTTTCTGTCTGGTGGGCATAGCAATGATGTCCCTTTATGTTTTGACTCCTCTTATATACGTTTACTGGTCGTGATGTTTGCGCACATCTTTTTCTATCTATATTTTGCTGTAAAACCACATTTTTATAGTCTTCATTTCAAGTTGTTGAATTGGGGCAATAATACATAAGGATGGAACTTCTTCTTCTTCTTCTTCGTACGCAGTCAGACAGTAACCATTATTTTTTCGAAAAAAGCAGCCGTCATCCTGAGGCTGTCGACACTGCCATAGAGCTTGTCTAGTGTTGCCACTGGTGATGGCCACATCTGCTCTCTCTGATCCTCGTATGTCGGGCAGTTTTGCAGCAAGTGCTCAGCGGTCATTTTCCCGGTACCACACGGACATTCGTCGGTGCCACCTATCTTCAATTTGTTGAATAGGGGGTACCTAAGTCTATTGTGGCCAGTGCGAAATCTGAAGACCACGACCTGCTCTTTTCTGTTCAACTGGTAATGGGCATCGTTTTTGGTGTAACCAGTATGTTCGGTTTCCCATTTGGTCATGTATCTAGCTCTAATAAGCCGTTTTGACTCTTCGTATGTCATACTAGTATCGGGTTGTGGTAGTTTTGCATCTTCTTTTGCCAGTCTGTCTGCCTCCTCGTTTCCTTTGATGTTGCAGTGAGATGGGACCCACTGCACCACTACTCTTTTTGGTGCGGCCTGCTGGCATAGTTGACAGAGTACTGCTCTTTAATCATTAAGTTCAGTATTTTTCTGGCTTTTCAGTGCTGTGACTACGGCCAAGGCATCTGTAAGCAGGACTATATGGCCTTCATTCCTTTTACCTATCACCATTTCTTCCACTGCCGCCCTCAGTGCCTCTGCCTCCGCTCTGAAATTGCTTGTGTATTTTCTAGTAGCGAATGACAGTGCTATTTTTCTGCCATTTGGTAGGCTCAGGAATGCTCCTGCCCCTCCGTACCGTGTTGTATTTGTTACGGAACCGTCGGTGTATGCATGGGTCCAGTCCATGCTTGGATAGTTTTCCGTAATGTAACTCAGGGTAGTATCTCTTCTTTCTTTTTCAGACTGGCAGTTTTTGTTTCTAATACCTGGTATACTTTCTACCACCTCAGGAAATATATGCTGCCTCCAGGTAGGTTCTCGTACATTAGGGATGGGCTTTGGTGTTGTTAGTGCGTTCATGGGGTTTTCGTGCATCTTTGCTTTGGCTATTTCTGCAACGTTTCTTCGCTTTAGTTTCCCACTTCCGAAATTGTTTAGTCTCTGGCGCATTGGATGGTCAGTCAGTCTTCGGAGTTTCTCTTACTGCAGCTGGCCTCTGCAGTCTCTTCTATCGGTCATGGATTGCAGTTTTGTAATCTTTTCAAGTTCTACAATTGGCGTTGACTTCATGCCTCCTGTTATAACTCTCATGGCTTGGTTTTGAAGTTTGCTAACTTTATCGAAGTTCGCCTTTGCTGCTGTTGTCCATGCCGCAATGCCATACTCAAGAACTGGTCTCACTCTTCCAGTGTACAGTTTCTTTAATATACTTTCGTCTGCTCCCCAGCTTGTGCCAGCAAGTTTCCTCATGATTGCCATTCTTTCTCTGGCTCTCATTCGGTTTCTCTCGATCTGACTTTTCCATGTCATGCGCCGATCAAATGTGACTCCCAGATAGTTTGGGTTGTCGTTTGGCTATAGGTATTTGCCGTTTAGACTTAATTTGGTGTTTTGGGGTTTGATTGAAAGCGAGAATATTGTACATGTGGTCTTCTCCTCATTTAATTTGACCAGCCATGAGTTCGCCCACTCTTCTAGCGATGTTAGGGCCTGCTGCATCCGATTTCTTGCTATGGTGAGATTCTTTTCAGAGGTCCACATAGCCAGATCGTCTGCAAACATTGAGCTATGAACTCTTCTTGGTATATTCTCTGTAATGTCATTTATATGCACCAGGAAGAGTGTGGGTGACAGTACTCCCCTTTGGGGTACTCCCTGCTCAAGTGTCACCTTTTTGCTCATCTGCCCTTGTACTTGGACTCTGGCCGTTCTTTGTTTGAGGTAGTGGTTGATCCGCTTGTACATTTTCCCACAAACATCACTTCTTCTTAGCTTGACTCTAAGTCCATCTTTCCAGACTTTGTCAAATGCCTTTTCCAGGTCCACCCAAACCGCTCCTGTATACTTTTGCTCCTGGTAGGCATCTTCTATTTCTTGGGCTATGAGGATTACCTGGTCCTCAGTGGATCTGTGCTGTCTAAAGCCTGCTTACTGTGGAATTAGTTTCCGTTTTTCTTCCAGATACCACATCAGTCTGGTGTTTATTATACGTTCCAAGAGTTTGCCGACACAGCTCAGTAGGCTGATAGGCCTGTATCCATTTGGATCAGTTTTGTCTTTTCCTTTCTTTGGTACTGGTACAAGTACTGCGTCTTTCCATGCCTGGGGTACAATACCCCTTTTCCAGCTTTGGTTCAGGACTGATAGCAGTTTCCTCTTTGCTGTTTGGCCCAGCCCCATCAGCATTTCGTTTGTTATCCCGTCTTTTCCTGGAGATTTCCTTTTCTTTAGTGTTCTCATGGCCTCTTCCATTTCGCTCATTGTTAGTTTTGCCATCATATGCTCTTCTGGTGCCATATTGATGTTGTCGTGCCCTTTTGCTCTTCATTAATGTCCGTATGCCTATCTGCAGGGACATCTGTGTGGTTCGCTTTGGCATAGTGTTCGACAAAAGCGTTTGCGGCTTTTTTTCCAGTGAGCAAGTTTTCACCCTGCTTGATGGTAATTTGTTTGTTTGACGGGGTTTCGTCATTCATGGCTCTGACTAACTTCCAGAGTTTGTTCCCTTCTTTGTCTAAGTTGATACTTTCTGTTTTTCCAACTTTCTCTTGCTGTTTGGTTTAGAGTGTATTTGTATTTCGCCGTGGCGGCTTTGAGGGCGATATTTGCCTCCATAGATTGTTCTCGCGGCTTGCATTATTGCTTTGCTTAGGCTTTCCACCATGAGCTTCATTTTGTTGTTCCGTGTGTTGATGGTTTCACACAGCCCATCTGTCAGGATTGCAAATCTGTCCCAGTCGGCTCGTTTGTAATTCCAACGTGGGAGCGGTTTTGTTTCGTGTGGGCCTACTTCCATATCGATTTCTAGCCTTATTGGCCTGTGGTCGCTACCTGCCAATTGGTTTAGCACCTGGCGGTCTATTTTATGGTGAATATACATTGTGGAGAAGGCCAAATCTGGAGTCGAGGTTGTATGCCATGTTCTAGAATAGAAGCTAGGGCTATCCTCCGGCCTATTGAATAGATGGAGATTTGTGTCTATCTCCCAATCTTCCACTTTGTCACCTCTGCTGTCTGTGTCCGAGTATCCCCATCTCTCCGAGTGGCTGTTGAAATCTCCAACTACTATGCAGTTGGAGTCTTTGACTTCCATACTCGAGAGCGATAGGTCTTTATTTGGTAGTCCGTACAGGTTGAAAATGCGGATCTTCGTCATTCGAGCCATTATGTCAACTCCTACAATTTCTGCTTGTCCCGTGGGATTGACAGCTACCGCGCTACTCGGTATGCAGTTACGGGTCCGTATCAGAACCCCTCCTTTGTGATCTTCTCTGTCCAGGCGGAAGGCCTGGTATCTTATGATTGAGATTTCATAGTTGCTATTGAGGTGCGTTTCTTGGATACATGCCACGACAATCTTACCTTCATGCAAGTGATGTGTTAGGGATAGCTTTTTGTTAATGACTCCCTCCGCATTCCACTGTAGTATTTTGAGTGTCTTGAGTTTTTGGTCAATAGAAATTGCCCCATAGCCATGTGCCTTGACTCCACGACACATGGGGGGTGATTACCAGTAGTCAAGGGTGGGCCCCTTCGAGGCATGAGGCCCGGCACTCTCGCTGCCTGGCGGGACTCCGCAGGATGAGCGCGATACGTTTTTCTGATAGGTTATACTATCATCACATTGCGATTAACATTGCACTGTTTCGTTAAGCCTGTGGCACAGTGCATCCGATTTCAACAGGCGTTTCTGTAGGGATGCCCTCCTTAGCCTTTGGCTGTCCCCAGCCTATCTGCAAGGCAGCAGTTGTTTGTGATCAGAGTTGTCTCTCTTATGGAAGTTGTCTTACAGGACTAACGAGTCTTCACTACTCGTGTCTATAGGATGCGGTGTTGATATATGAGATATGATATATGATATGGACTATGTACTGGTTTGTACTAACCCGGAAGAGAGGCAGTCCAGTGTGTCTGTATTCCAGGATCGTCACGTCCTGCCAGAACGTAGCATTAGCATGTGAGTGGGGTATCTCTTTGCTCCCTTTATTTTCTCGGCTTCTCTGCAGTGATGGTACGCCTAGCATTCCCCGCCACCTGGGAGGTTGACACAGAAGGGCAGATGTGTAATGTCCGCTAGTCTACATCTCTTCTGCGTCCATTGGTATTTCTGATAGCATACAGAGGTAGAGATCGAGGCAGATGCGCATTTAACCAGGGGACAAGCCTGGTAATGTCACGGAGATGTTGTTCACCTAGTGTGCGAATAAATCTCATGGTCATTGGTTGAGTCTCGACAGTTCACAGTGAGGTGGCTGCTCTACTGTTTTCGACACCCTGACCAAGAACTAAGTCTTATGTTAGTGGTTTCGCACCCCATCGCCGTATAGGGTGAATATCAAGCAGCTTCCGCCCGCTTTGATCGACGGATGGAAGAGACCTCTTTCTGTGGCTCGACCTGGTAGGGTTGAGGCGCGAGCCCCAGGTCCCGACCATGTCGAGGCCTCCCATTGCAGTGGTGCTGAGATTTTGGGCGGGATTCCGGCTTACAGGCGTTCGGCCGTATTCCCTCACATGGTAGCCTCGCGCCATTGGCTTATCAGCCTGGTACGTGAACCAAAATGTCTCCGGCTCCTCTAGAATTGTGCAGGATTACCGTAGCATCGCCCTGTCATTAGTAGGGTAAAACTGACCTGTATTCCGATAGTATATTTCCAGCACCCGTTCACTATTAGACCAGACGAATTAATAGAGGGCTTTTGTTTGTCAATGACCAGGTATCTGAAATCTGCGGTTTCTGTGGGGTTAAACACGATTTCCGTAGCCTTCTTTCATTAGAAGGTTAGAGAGCTGACTTGTCTTCCCTGAGTCTAATACCAGCACACGTTCACTATTAGACCCAACGAAAGTGCTCTCGATTTGTCAGTCGTTCTACAGTATTGGCGTGTTGAGTCAAATTAAGCCGCAGACTCCACTCCTGGTATTGCCCTTCCGTCAATTCCTTTAGCGAACACTGGATGCGAGACAATCAAGCTACCGAGAGGATAGCCCCAGATTTCGAGGGTCTAATTCCAGCACCCGTTCCATATTAGACCCAACGAAAGTGCTCTCGGCATGTCAATTATTTCAGTGTTTGGCCGTGTTGAGTGAAATTAAGCCGCAGGCTCCACTTCTGGTGGTGCCCTTTCGTCAATCCCAAGCATATGACTACTGGCAGGAACAACCAGATATCTGTCTGAGACGTACGAACCACACACACCGGTCGGCGGAGGACGGTTGTGTAAAAAGCCTGACTGGGACGGCCGCAGGGACCGACTGACGGACGGACGCACGGTTGTTCCCCCCGTGCCTCAGTCCGCCGATCTAAGACCGCCTGACAGGGGCCTCTACACACACCAGACGAACAACCGACCGGGTTCGCTCGGGGAGGGAGAGCAGCGCTCTGTGCAGAGCGGATCAATGGCCTCGGCGATGAATTTCACTGGGACGAGACAAGTTTCGCCTTCCGGCCTGCCCTGCTCCCGAGGGTTTGGTCGGGCTAGGACAGCGCCTTCAGGCTGTATTCCTGCTTTCATTTGCCGGTCACAAGCTCTTTGCGAGAGTCTGATCAACAGCGAGACGAACTGTCGAGCAATGCTATAAGCCTTAGAAAATTCACCACCGACTGTCAAAGTTTCTCGATACGGATTAGAGCAGCGCATCTCGGCAGAGGCCACGACACAACAAACCGCACCCCGCTACCTATACGGGGAAAGGCGGGCGAGCGTTTTCGGCAAGCGCGCGCTATCTCTCCGTCTGGCGGAACTGAGATCGCTTTACGAACACTGGTTGAGATTGAATCGCGACGGCGATACAACTACCCCAGATGGCGAACTATTTAATAGGTTAGACTCTCGTTCGTTATCGAAATTAACCAGACAAATCGCTCCACCAACTAAGAACGGCCATGCACCACCACCCACCGAATCAATAAAGAGCTATCAATATGTCAATACTTACAGTGTCCGGACCGGGTGAGTTTTCCTGTGTTGATTCAAATTAAGCCGCAGGCTCCACTCCTGTTAGTGCCCTTCCGTCAATTCCTTTAAGTTTCAGCTTTGCAACCATACTTCCCCCGGAACCCAAACACTTTCGTTTCCCGGAAGCTGCCCGCAGAATCATCGAAGCAACTTCTGCGGATCGCTAGTCAGAACTACGACGGTATCTGATCGTCTTCGCGCCTCTGACTTTCGTTCTTGATTAATGAAAACATTCTTGACAAATGCTTTCGCAGTAGCTCGTCTTCTGGCGATCCAAGAATTTCACCTCTAGCGCCGCCCTCAGTGCCTCTGCCTCCGCTCTGAAATTGCTTGTGTACTTACCAGTAGCGAATGACAGTGTTATTTGTCTGCCATTTGGTAGGTTCAGGAATGCTCCTGCCCCTCCGTTCTGTGTAGTATTTGTTACAGAACCGTCGGTGTATGCATGGGTCCAGTCCATGCTTGGGTAGCTTTTCGTTATGAAGCTTAGGGTAGTATCTCTCCTTTCTTTTTCAGTCTGGCAGTTTTTGTTTGCAATACCTGGTATATTTTCTACCACCTCTGGAAATATATCCTGCCTCCAGGTAGGTTTTCGTACAGTAGTGATGGGTTTTGGTGTTGTTAGTGCGTTTATGGGATCTTCGTGCATCTTTGCATTGGCTATTTCTGCAAAGTTTCTCCGCTTTAGTTTCCCATTTCCCAAATTGTTTTGTTGCTGGTGCATTGGATGGTCGGTCAGTCTTCTGAGTTTCTCTGACTGCAGCTGGGCTCTGCAGTCTCTTCTATCGGTCATGGATTGCAGTTTTGTAATCTTTTCAAGTTCTACAATTGGCGTTGACATCATGCCACCTGTTATAATTCTCATGGCTTGGTTTTGAAGTTTGCTAACTTTATCGAAGTTCGAACCAGAGGTAAAGCCTGGTAATGTCACAGAGATGTTGTTCGCCTGGTGTGCGGACAGATCTCAAGGTCATTGGTTGTGTCTCGACAGTTCACAGTGAGGTGGCTGCTCTACTGTTTTTGACAACCCGACCAGGAACTAAGTCTTATGTTAGTGGTTTCGCACCCCATCGCCGTATAAGGTGAGTATCAAGCAATTGTCCGCCCGCTTTGATCGGCAGACGGCAAAGACCTCTTTCTGCGGCTCTACCGGATAGGGCTGGGGCGCAAGCCCCAGGTCTCGAACATGTAGGAGCCTCCCATTGCAGTGGTGCTGAGATTTTGGGCGGGATTGCGGCTTTCAAGGGTTCGGCCGTAATCCCCCACATGGTAGCCTCGCGCCATTGGCTTATCAGCCTGGTACGTGAACCAAAGTGTATGCGGCTCCTCTCGATATGAGATGGTTTTCCGTAGCAACGCCCTGTCATTAGTAGGGTAAAACTGACCTGTCTTCAGATGGTCTATTTCCAGCACCCGTTCACTATTTGGCCAGACTATTTATTGAGGGCTTTTGTTTGTCAATGACCAGGTATTTGAAATCTGCGGTTTCTGCGGAGTTGAACACGATTTCCGTTGCATTCTTTCATTAGAGTGTTAGAGAGCTGACTTGTCTTCCGTGAGTCTAATACCAGCGTACGTTCATTATTAGAACCAAACGGTAGTGCTCTCAATTTGTCAGTCGTTCTACAGTATTGGCGTGTTCAGTCAAATTAAGCCGCAGGTTCCACTCCTGGTGGTGCCCTTCCGTCAATTCCCTTTAACGAGACAATCAAGTTACTTAGAGGGTAGCCCCATATTTTTGAGAGTCTAATTCCAGCACATGTTCACTATTAGACCCCACGAGGGTGCTCTTTTTTGACAGTCATTCTACAGTATTGGCGTGTTAAGTTAATTTAAGCCTCAGGCTCCACTCCTGATAGAGCTCTTCCGTCAATTCCTTTGTCAGAACACTGGATGCAGACCAACCAAGCCACAGGGGGCATAACCCCAAATTTCTGAGGGTCTAAATCCAGCACCAGTTCCATATTAGACCCCAGAAAAGTGGTCTCGGCATGTCAATCATTTCAGTGGTGGCCGTGTTGAGTCAAATTAAGCCGCAGGCTCCACTCCTGATGGTGCCCTTCCGTTAATTCTTTCAAGTTTCAGCTTTGCAACCATACTTCCCCCGGAACCCAAACACTTTGGTTTCCCGGAAGCTGCCCGCAGATTCATCGAAGCAACTCCTGCGGATCGCTAGTCGGCATCGTTTATGGTCAGAACTACGACGGTATCTGATCGTCTTCGCGCCTCTGACTTTCGTTCTTGATTAATGAAAACATTCTTGACAAATGCTTTCGCAGTAGCTCGTCTTGCGGCGATCCAAGAATTTCACCTCTAACGCCGCAATACGAATGCTCCCGTTTGTCCCTGTTTATCATTACCTCCAGTTCCGAAAACCAACGAAATAGAACCGAGGTCCTATTCCATTATTCCATGCACCATTATTCAAGCAGCTGAGGCCTGCTTTGAACACTCTAATTTTTTCTAAGTAAACGCGCCGGCCACCCAGTACGCTCAGCGAAGAGCACCCGTGGGAGAGAGCCGGCAGACGGTAGGGCAGGAGACAACGGGCAGTGAACCGGCGTGAGCCGGACCGCCCGCCTGCGCCTGAGATCCAACTACGAGCTTTTTAACTGCAACAACTTTAATATACGCTATTGGAGCTGGAATTACCGCGGCTGCTGGCACCAGACTTGCCCTCCAATAGATCCTCGTTAAAGGGTTTAAAGTGTACTCATTCCAATTACGGGGCCTCGAAAGAGTCCCGTATTGTTATTTTTCGTCACTACCTCCTCGTGCCGGGAGTGGGTAAGTAGCGCGCCTGCTGCCTTCCTTGGATGTTGTAGCCGTTTCTCATGCTCCCTCTCCGGAATCGAACCCTGATTCCCCGTTACCCGTTACAAACATGGTAGGCATGTCACGTACCATCGACATTTGATAGGGCAGACATTTGAAAGATGCGTCGCCGGCACATGAGGCCATGCGATCAACACAAAGTTATCCAGAGTCACCAGTGGGGACGCCGCAACCCCGCGAGGGGAAACGACGATTGGTTTTGAACTAATAAAAGCGCTCTTTCCGCGAGGGTCGGAGCTTGGTAAGCATGTATTAGCTCTAGAATTGCCACAGTTATCCAAGTAGGATCGTGTCATCTAAGGAACCTCGACTGATTTAATGATATAATGATTTAAGGATGGAGCAATACTACTGCGTCACATCGATGTAATATTACAGACGGATGGAGCAATAGTATTACATTATGTCGTTTTAATATTACAAAAGCATGAAACATTATTATTACATCACCTGAAGACAATATTACAGAAGATAAAAATACTACTACTACTACATTTAGTTTAGCAATATTACAAATTACAAATAAACTAAGATTCGGTAATGTTACAGAAAGTTAAAACATTTCCACTTCACCAATTTAAGGCAATAATCAATTAACCGATCATCAAAGCCCAACGCTGCTCTCGGAAATAGGCCATTGGCCACATCTGGCCAGCATACACGTTCCTGGTCTTATCATCTCTCTCTTTCTCTCTCTCTCTCTGTCTCTCTCTCGGTCTCTCGCTCTCCCTCCAGGTGTAACCATTTAATCGTAGTTATCTCTCAAATTCTTTTCTCCCTGTACTTTTAGGTCTACGTCTCTTTCCCTTCCTTTTGGACTCCACGTGAGAGCCTGTCTAGCTATGTTAGATGTTGCAGTATTTCTCAGTGTATGTCATATCCGGCAGGATTTTATAATCTTAATTTGCTGTTCGAGTGACTGAAGGTGGCTTTGTTTCTACTGACATCATTACTCACCATGTCCTGCCGATTTGTACCCATTACCCTTTGTATGAATCTGTTAACGTACGATTGGAGACTATGCTGTATAGTCTTGTTTGTTTTCCATGATTGGGCTCCATACAACAACACTGACTTGACACCGACGTTGATTATTTTAACTTTGTTGGGAATCTTGACTTATCTGGATCTCCATATGTTGATAAGTGCCAAGAATGCCATTTTTGTCTGTCCTATTCTGGTCTTGAAATCTGCATTTGTACTCATTGTGCTTCCCATAATAGATAAAGTCATCCACCTCTTTTAAGTGTCTAGTTATGAACAGCTTTGCGCGACAAACACTTCTCATCGTAAGCAGGAAGCATTTCCTTACGAATATCCTTGTAGAAAGTAAAACAATCCTGAAAATGCTAGAATATTTGGAAGAAGATATTGCATCAGCAGAACGTGCCGGTAGTAGACAGCGTTTATTTTCGTACACCGACATAGATCATAACTAATTTGCTGAAAGTTGGCTACAAGCGAAACAGTCTGTTTCCATCAATTTCACATTCTCCAGATTGGAGCATATAAGCGTTCCTTTTGATTTTATCGTAGGGCAGCAGCAGCAGCGAACTACTATTCATCTGTAAACAAAATGAAACTTACCATGTTCGCTGAATATCTTGTTTAGAATCAATCACGATCACTGCAGTCTTGTCGCTTTGCTAGCTTTCGTTAATTCTGTCCTCTCCATTTTCAAATGTCTTTAAAGTTCCCTTTGGGTAAGATGGGCTTGAGGTTGTTCTTCATGGCTTAACACCAACTGTTAATGCTATGGCCAGAGCGCGAATATCTCAGTCGTCAACTTCAGTCCAGGCATGGCTTTTGACCGAATCGTTGTCTAAACCACCGCGCGACCATCATTTGTCAGGAAGCTGTTAAAAATCGTGTGTAGTTAGTGTTTACAAGTGTTTACCAGACTTTACTTTCTGATAAGCGGTTATGAGTAATGAAGGGACCACGTTTGGGTAGAATTGGTTTCAACCAAACAGTGCTATCGATCTCCATATTAGTGAGCGACAAGCAGATGAATCCAAGCAGAGCATAACCGTCTGCAGACAGCCGTCCACCTTCATCAGCAAACTCTGGATATGAGGAAAGCTATTGCAAGCCATCACTTAACGTCCGTTTGAGTGCGCACAAAAAAAGTAATCCTACTCATTGTGAGTATTGACAACAATAACAACAATAACCAAACAGTGCTATAACAAACGCACAATGACTATTGCACGATGTGTGATGTTACACCACCTTTTCCGGTAGACGTGAAAATCCCGGATTGTGAACCTCACTGTTCTTGTTTTATATTATTGTTTAATAAGGAATAATAGATGCTTTCTTCGTGTTTGTTGGCTTTCATGTTTGTGCCACTATAAACGCCTAGTAAACAATGTGTTAGGGAGACAGGTGTTAACAAATAGAAAAACAACGCTGGGAAAAGATTGTGCGTCTTTAAAACATTTTGTTTTTAGTTTAATCCTTATTTTCGCTGTTCCGTTAGCTCGTGTGATCAGTCCGGTTCGCAGTCAAATTTTAGTGTCAAATTCAAGGGTAAATTGTGAACCGTGTAACTGAAACTAAAGCTGAAATCAACCGAGTGACTTGATTATTTTAACAGTGATATCCTATTTAACTTTTAGTATACCGACACTAAATCCATGTTTTTACACCGTCTGTTTCAAAATTATGTGTTTAGGTTAGAGTTACCTAACATATTTTATCATAATTTCCTTATTTTAAACATTACATTAATTTATCTCATATACAAAATGTGCAGAATTTAATAGGCTATCGTACAGAAAGAACTACTTTGTGTCTTTATACTTAAAAAATGGATAAAAAGTAATTCTCGTTTATTGTAAAAAAAAAATTTCAGTTTAAACTTCCAATAATATATCAAGCTTTGTGCATGTCTGAAGCTCCCAACATTAGTCATCACTGATAGAATATCCATTCATTTACAACATTTACAAGAAGTATCATTTTCTGTCAGTAAATACGATTTAGTTTGCATTTGTATCTTTGAAATGACATTATGAAAAAAGTGAATTAACAGTAAAAGAGGATACCCCAGTTTATCCGGCAGTACGCTGGACAGACAGTTGAAATATGGCAGCCACATTTGCAATGTTAGAAGTAAATCAACAAAGCTTTTACAGATAATCAAGACTTGTTAGTACAGATTGGGGAGATGAAAAACACACTCTTCGGCAACTCTTGGTTATGTACGACCGATGATGGACTACAGCATTCCCATACAGACCACTGTGAGTACAAATACCCTCTCATCTACTGACCGGGTGCAGATTAAAGCTCTCAGACTAATTTGTGGGGAGAGGGGGGGGGGGGTTGAGATCAACGCCTACGGCGGCGTGCGAGATGCCTAGATATCGGGAGAAAAAGGGTACTGAATGAAGCGGTAGAGAGATACAAGAGACAAGAAAATGACCATCCAAATAGGGTACAAAGAGGCACTTGGAAGCAAAAGAAAAGATTAAAGCAATTGTCCCCACTGGATGTAGCAGAAGAGGAAAGCCATATTCACCATCTACCAGAGGAGAGAGAAATGGTAAATATGTTTTTTGGACCATCTGTCACGTACAAAGATCGAGTTACAAATGAGGAAATACGAGATAGAATTACAACAGCAATAGGGCCTTTCGAAGATCTCTTGGCAACTGTCAAAAGAAGGAAACTCACTTGGTACGGTCACATATCGAGATCAAGTGGTCTTGCAAACACAATCCTCCACGGGAAGGTGCATGGCAGAAGACGAAGAGGCCGACCCAAAAAGAGATGGGAGGACAACATAAAAGAATGGACCAGTCTCCGACCAGAAGAGTCACGGGCAGCGGCATCTGAAAGAGAGGGATGGCGTGGAGTTGTGAGGATGTCTTCATGTGTGCCCCAACGACCTCACCGGTTACGGGATGACCTGACCTGACCTTGGGAAAATCGTTGCCCGCAAGTCATAAAAACACACCTGACAGAAAAGGCAGCCACCAAGGAGATTACACCTAATATCCTCAAGACATGTGCCTTGGACACTCTAGCTACACAAAATCGGCAGTTCGCGTCTATATGGATGCATCAGTTCAAATATACTTCTTTTGCAGAGTATGGTATCCATATGAAATACCAGGAATTATTCATATACCAGTTTTGTGATTCATGCGGCGAAAACCGCTCAAACCATGACGCGAATGTCGATTCTATAAAAACAGCAGTTGACATTTTGCACAGCTTGGTTTGGACGAACTGTTGCCGATGGATTTTGTGATTTTCAGTGACTCCAAGTCGGTTCTGGAGGCGCCGAAGAAGACCCCATACAAAGATAAGGAGATATTCTTGATGGGTAGGGCGATTAACAACATCATCGCTGCAAACGGAATAAATGTCACCTTGCAATGGATGTATGGATATAACAGGATACCAGGGAACCAGGGAGATGACCAGCAGATTGGCAAAAACAGGAGCCTTGAAACAACAATTAGGTAGTCCCTGCAGTAACCACACAGTAAAACAAATTATTAATAATAATACTCGGGAAATCTGGATGAACAGGTGGGCCACGGGAACAACAGGTCACAGTGTAATTATCAAAATGTCACAGCCAAAAAGTAACGATGACTTAAACTACATAGAAGAGATCAATGTGGAAAAGATTCTTACAAGCACTGCCGTTATCTGCCAACACAATGTACGGAGCAGTGAAACAATTTAAGAAGACCTGTATCTATATCAGAATAGTTGCAGAACTATTTCGGTTGCAGAAATATTGTAACATAAGGCACGTGCTTGTGAAATTATAAACATTCAAGGCTTCAGCATGATGATGATTGTTCACGGGAAGCAGGTTGGGCTATACCCGGCTTAACAACTGCCCAGAAATAGGGAAATGCGTAGGGCCTGGAAGTGCCTTGTCTGTACCTTTCCGATGTCCAGTAAGAAGTATGATGTAATTGATGCAGCCAAATAAAGCCCAACGGTAATACCCGGTAGGATGTATTCTACGTGGCGACCAGATAAACGCGCAATAGTAAAGGATAAGACAGGCCGTACCGGACACAAATCTAGAGTAGTAACCTACAACATGCAGAGCGGATTTCAACTACCCCTGCCACACCAACAAACGGAAAATACTCAATCTCTGAACTACGACGTCGTTTGACTCACTAAAACACATGCTCAGGCCTAACTGCACCTCAAGTGGCCTTGAATTCGGGGACGAAAGCCACATGTATGCTGGGAAAGGCAACCATCACATTTCTGGAGTTGGTTGTAATGTTGCCAATTGCTGCGCTACATATGTTCAATGGGTTCAAGTTGTCAGCTCCAGGATTAATAAATGAAAACTAAAAGTCAGGGGTTAGACAATGCCGCTCCTCATCATACAGTATTACGGCCCACATAATGGGTACGCCGATGGAGACATTGATATATTCTATGAAATGTTAGATACTCAGATGCGACAACCAGCGCATACAAAAATGTTCATAGGAGAAACTTTAATGTGGAAGTCGGACTGAAACAGTCAAGCGAACACTGCCTTTGGATTTTTTTCTAACTATGCAAGAAATTAAATAATGAAGGAGGGCGCTTAACTGTCATTGCGGAAATAGAAAAGCTGCAAATATGGGGGATTGGGGTGGGGTGGTGTGGAAAGGGGGGGGGGGAATCATGAATTCACCAAACTAAAATGAAAGCCGAGATTGACTATGTGATGAGTGAGGATATGAAATGTGTTACTAAAGGTAGAATTACTGCATGAGCTAAATATTAATACAAATTATTTCATTAATTTGTGCAGGATATCAATAATTGTCGGAAGAAGTTAGTAAGTAGGTCACAAACTGATATAAAAAATGAGGCTGGTAGTTTCTTAAGGTGTCATTAGGTGGCCGCAACATTTAACTTTGTGATTACTGTAGGTAGAAGATGCCAGAAGTCGAATGCACGTGCACAGCTCCGATACCAAATAGCGTCCGTGTACACACAGTGTACAGTCAAAGAACAGGACGACGTGGTGCGGTTTTATTTTGTTTTGCTGTTGTTGTTTTTGCTAAAAGACAGGGGTAGGGGGGGGGGGGGGTGGCTTTCTGCAGATGCTATTCATAAGGAAATTCATTCTGTTTACGGTAAGAAATGCTTAAGCGATGCATAACTGGGTTGATAAATATCACAAGAGCATCTGGTCTTCCTGTTCAGACTTCAACGAATGAATTTGAAATATTGATCTGAGCATGATCCTCATTGCATTGTAGGCATTCATGATTGTTTTGTCAGTGAATTATTTTGAGCTTAAATTACAATTATTGAGAGGAAAAACAGAAGCGAGAACTATAGGTTTAAACAAATTGATTGAGAAGAAGAGGATTGGGATGGGTAGGAGGGACACTTGGAACGTATCATTCTTAGCGTCTGTTGTTCGCTGCATGATGATCGTGTATTTGATTATTTGTTGTTTTTCTTCTTGTTGAATTTTGTTGAATTTTGAATTGGTGGAAACTGCTGTTGTTATTATCTCACTGCTGCTGAGCAAGCCTGCTCTTGGCAGCCCAATACCATTCTCATATAAATACAGGTCTTCTTCAGTTGTTTCACTGCTCCATACAATATGTTGACATTTGTCGGCAGTGCTTGTAAGAATCTTTACCTCATGTCGGCAAGCTGCTTGCACCTATTGAATATGTGTCTGTTTGGTCATGGTGAGAAAAGTGTCTGCACAAAGTCTGGTGCTGGGAATTGATGCGGATCAAGTGGCTACTGACTCTGATCTGTCCTATTTGGATCTGAAAGATGACACTTTGACCATTTCTATGTAGTTTATTTATTTCATCATTACTTTTTGGTTGTGCCAATTCGCTACATACACTGCGACCTGTTGTTCCCGTGGCCCAACTTTTCATCCAGATTTCCCTGGTAGTATTATTAATAATTCGTTTTACTGCAGCCTCTATCCACTTGTTGTTTAGAGTTTCCTGCTTTTGCAAATCTGTCGACCATTTCGTTTCCTGGTATCCTAAGGTGTCCATGGATCCATTGCAAGGGGACATTTATCCCATGGACAGTGATAATGTTGTTGATCGACCTCCACAGTAAGAATATATCCTTTTTATTACATAGTGTGCTTTCAGATCCGATTTGGAGTCACTAAAAATCGTGTGTATCGGTATCCTTGCGCCAAAGTCAAAATGTTGGTGCAAAATCGTAACTGCTGTTTTTATAGCCTCGCCTACGCTTCATCAGTTAAACGGTTTTTGCCGCGTGAATCACAAAACTCAATATGGACCCATCCGGGTATTTCATGTGGATACCACACCCTGCAAAAGAGGTAGATTTGAATGCTGATCCATCCGTATAGACCAGGACTGCCGATTGTGTGTAGCTAGAGACTGTCTTCGAGGCACATGTCTTCAGGATAGTAGGAGTAGTCTCCTTGGTGGCTGCCTTTTCTCTCAGGTGTGTTTTAATGACTGACAGGCAAAGATTTTACCAAGGAGGTGTCCAAAAAACATATTTTCTGTTTATCTCATCTCCTCTGGTAGATGGTAAGTATGGCTTTCTTCTTTTGCTATATCCTGTGGGGGCAGCTACTTCCGTCTTCTATTTTGTTTCTAAGTGTCCATTTGTGCCTTATTTGGGTGGCCATTTTCTTGTATCTTGTGTCTAATGCATGGGAATATGTAAGTTTGTTGGTAGGCAAGACTGATGGATTGATAGACTGATAGATAGTACCGGTAACAACTGCAGCGCAAACCAAGTCTTGCCTTGGATGAATAGAACTCTTGTTCAGACACCCTACATCATTTTGTCAGCAACACATATTCTCATATTTAGTATAGAGATGTAACATTCTCTGTGCTCATGTGTGGTACAGAGATGTAACAGCCTCCGTGCTCGTGTGTGGTACAGAGATGTAACAGCCTCTGTGCTCATGTGTGGTATAGAGATGTAAGAGCCTCTGTGCTCATGTGTGGTATAAATGTGAAAACAAGTGAACGCAAAAATGTATCAGGTCAGGTCAGGTCATCCCGTAACCAGTGATGTCGTTGGAGCACACATGAAGACATCCTCACAGCGCCACCCCACCCTTCTCTGTCAAATTGCCGCTGCCTGCGACTATTCTGGTCGGAGATTGGCCCATTCTTTTATGTTGTCTACCCATCTCTTTTTGGGACGGCCTCTTCGTCCTCTGCCATGCACCTTTCCGTGGAGGATTGTATTTGCAAGACCATTTGATCTAGATATACCAGTACCAAGCGAGTTTCCTTCTTTTGACAGTTGCCAAGAGGTCTTCAAAAGGCCCTATTGCTGTTGTAATTCTATCTCGTATTTCCTCATTTGTGACTCGATCTGTGTACGTGAGGCTTAAAAGTCTTCGGAAACATCTCATCTCCAAGGTCTGTATCCTTCGTTGAAGGTCAGCTGTAACTGTCCGTTGTCTCATGCTTGTGAGAAATGTATAGGCTGGAGTAAAGCTATCTGTAACAAGTAAACAGTGTAACAGAAGAGACATATGATATACGCACTTTAAAATAAAACATAGTTTAAACTGTGTTCGACCGCTTGTAGATACGTAAATGTGAATAGAAAACTGTTGTGGCTCTTTTATCCTACTGATCTAACTGTACTCATTTATGTATTGTCGGTGATGTCAGGCTGTAGTCCTATTCTTTGTCCTGGTCATCTTTTTCATCTTCTTTTCTATTTTTTTCCTCTTCTGTATCTTTTCGTCTTCTATTCTGCATCTCATTTCTTTTATTTTCTGTTTCCTCTTCTACCAGTTCTTCCATTCCAATAGACAATATATTATTTACTCTTTTTTATTCCTTTTATAATATTTATTTCAAAAGAAATCATAAATGATAAAAGTAACAAAGAAACAAAACTCACCCATATGCAATGTCAAGATAAACGAGAAAGAATTAAGACAAGTGTACACATTTAAAAACCTGAGAAATACAATTATGAAATGAGGAACAGGGCCAATCAGACAAACTCGGTCTTCCGGAACACGAAGACAATCTTGTGCAACATAAATCTATCGTCGGAATTGAGAAAGAGAGTTCTTGTATAGTATATCCTCTAAAATTCGACAGTGAATCATGGACAATCAGAAAAGAAGCACAAATATCACAAGAGGCAATGAAGATGTAGTTTTACAGAAGAATGTTAAGAATTCCACGAACTGCAAATAAGGCTAACAATGCAGCACTGGAAAAAACACAGACACAATGGCAACTCATTGCAACACTCAGGTCAAGGCCGTCATCCCTTTTAGGGCAAGTCACGAAAAGCGGCAGGCTGGAGAAAATTGTAACAACGGTTAAAATAGCAGGGAAGAGAAACAGATGGAGGCAGAGCGATGCATTGTTGGACAGTCTGAAGGATTGGCACGGGGGAACGATCAACAACAGAGATGATGAACGACACATGTGATAAGGTGTGGATGGAGATTCATGATCACTAACGCTAACGGGAAAGACACATTATGATAATATTTGGGAATTTGTTTCGCCAGCTTACTGTAAACACAAACATACGTGTCATACAGACAGACGCCAACCTAGTGACGTCACTGCCGTTTCAAACAGGATGGGACGACCCAAATCTGACATACCGAACAAGTTGGAGAGAATCAAAAGTCCCACTGTCACAGCAAACAGGTGAGAGCGACCTACGGGACCGTATTATCACAATGAATAGATCAGAAAGAGCCAGGAGACGCTGCAGTAACAAACAGAGTCGGGGCGAGCACTTTAGATTAAATCTCTACGATAAAGACCAGAATACCTGTGCTACCCCACCAAAAATAAACATTGACTGTTTGGTCGAGTTCCGAGCAGATTACGAGGCCGTACTTATTGATACAGCATATCTCAAGATCAGTGTATGAGCTATTAAAAGGTCGAAGAAGGGAGTTTTAATATTAATACTGTGTCACTATGTCAATAATCAAATAAATAAATAAATAATCGATGTGACTATAACACAACGATAAGGCGTTCGCCTATCAAGACATATACTAACGTATGAAACAGTGGGTATTTCAAACCCTCAAGTTTCCCACACACATAGGTCCCATGGAAGGTGATTTCGAGTTCCTAGTCCTACTGGAACTGGATGATAAACTCCGGGGGGGGGGGGGGGTTGAGGGGGGGGGGGCATATACACACTGTATACATAGCAGAACCCTTTACCGTTTAAAATCGAAAGCGCAGACTGCAAGCCGCTTTTTGGGATAAAACACTTTAACAAATAATTAAATTCTTACTCAATACGCCACCTGATTCCACCTCACCCCTCCCTCTCTCTCTCTCTCTCTGTCTCTCTCTCTCTCTCTCTGTCTTACCTCACTCCCGCCCCCATACCCAGTAAGCCGCAGAAAGTAAAATCACATAACTAGTCCTTAGATATGATAGTCTTCCGCTACCTCGCAAGCATACACCTGCCTGTTTCAATACCAGGATTTCAAATACTCAATTCATCAATGTTCTACTTATTTCTGAACCAATAGCAACCGAACAACTAATGACTAGTAAAGACATCAAACACTTGTTCAAGCTTGTTGTAATACTCTTTGTTCAATAAATAGTTCACCTTCTAGTGACTCTGTACAAAATGTAGGGGAAACAGTTATTTGAGCAACAATACAATAGATTAATGCCCACTACAAGATACTAGAGCATCAGAAGGCACATCGTTTAGACGCAGAGGATGGTAGCAAAACATTAAACTGAAGAAATGTCCAAATGCAACAATGTACAACAAAACTTATAATCCAGCCTGTTAGATAAAGGGAACAAAGCAAACATTCTATTAAAGCTGAAATAACTACTCTTATGGGTCAAGATGGCGCCGGACATGGTCGCAGTCGATTTCCCTCTTGATAAAACGGTGTTTTGTTTGTGTTTTCTATGATAACTCTCGGACTATTAGCGTGATTCCTGGATATAAATGTGCCGACTTGTGAGTTAAGCATACTAATGTGAAAGACGTGATGCAACGAAGTATATAACAGTGTATTTTTAGTCGTGAAAGATAGACATTTTCGATGGGACAAAGCGTGGCCGAAACTTGACCCGGTCAAAAGCTAGTGTCGCTCCGTGCTGTATCGTGACCCAGATAACGAAGTATGAACACTGAAACGAAGGAGGTCATCCTGACCCCGTCAAACATACGGTACTTCAGAAAGGAGCTCATCGCGCTTCGATCAGCACACTACGTCCCTTCAAACTCAGATCTACATCTGTTGCGTGTGCTGAAAATACACTTAACCGAGGAGGCATCGGAACTCACAAGTATACAATCAAGGAGAAAGACCAGAGGAACGAGAGGTGGAAGAAGAATACACAAACAAATGCACTCAGAAACAGATACCTCAAAGCTCCACCCCAGCGATAAAAGAAAAGAGAAGCGCTACCGAGAAAATGAGGCACACGCTGACACCATACTGTCTGCATCCGAACCATTCACTAGAAGTCTTGACAATGCCTTGCCTCTAGAACATGTTGAGTCCGGACGAGAGAGTGAGGAAGATCCTGCGCACATCTCCCTCACTATAAACACATTGCGCAACTCACGACATCACCCTACAGATCATACCCTGACTAGCAGCTCGCAACTGGCAGGGCCCCCAAACTGCAGCGGCGGAACAGGCAGAAAACGATCACGAAAACTACCCATCACGCTTGCAGCATGGAATGTCCGCACGCTACTGGACAACACCAAAGCAAACAGACCCTAACGACGGACAGCACTGATCGCCAGGGAACTGGCTAGATACAACATCTGCATAGCTGCCCTGAGCGAGACACGACTGGCAGAGGAAGGGCAGATCACAGAAGAAGGCGCTGGTTATACTTTCTTCTGGAGCGGCCGCAGCAAAGAAGAACGCAGTGAAGCTGGAGTTGGCTTTGCCATCAAGACCAACATGGTCGACAAGCTCACAAGCATGCCCAGGGGAATTAAGGACCGCCTGATTACAATCTCCCCCTAATAGGAGGGCGCCATGCAACACTCATCAGTGCATACGCACCCACAATGACAAATCCTCAGGAAACAAAAGATAAGTTTTATGAGGACCTTGAGGCGCTCATCGCTGCATTCCCCAAATCTGACAAACTGGTCATCCTCGGTGATTTTAACGCTAGGGTTGGCACAGACCATACAGACTGGAAGGGGGCCATTGGCAGACATGGTATCGGAAAATGCAATAGTAACGGACTGCTCCTTCTGAGGACATGTGCCGCAAATGAACTACTCATTACAAACACAGCTTTCCGACTACCTTTCCAAAATAGAACCACATGGATGCACCCACGGTCCCGCCACTGGCACCTCATTGACTACATTATCATCAGACGTAGGGATCGAGCGGATGCTATGGTAACGAAGAGCATGTGTGGTGCAGAATGTTGGACCGACCATCGACTTGTCACTGCCAAGCTAAACTTCAAGATCCAGCCCAAAATGCGCCCCCAGGAAAAGAAACCACCGAGGAGGCTAAATGTCTCTCAGCTGAAATACGAACCCACGAGAGGAGGCTTCCAGGAAGAGCTTGAGGGTAGACTGTCTGAGCTTCGTTTCGAAAAGAACGACATCGAAGAGAACTGGGCATCATTGAGAAACACACTCTACGATACAGCTGTTAAACACATTGGCCCACTCACGCGCAAGCATAAGGACTGGTTTGACGAGAACGATCTAGAAATACAGGGCCTTCTAGATGCAAAACATGAAGCGCACAGGGAATACCAGAGGGACACACCATCTCCGGCAGCAAAAGCTGCCTTCAATACTGCTCACAAAGCTGTCCAGACCAGGCTTAGAGAGATGCAAGACTCCTGGCTCAGCAAAAGAGCTGACGAAATTGAGATGTTCGCCGAGCGTCATGACACCAAACGGTTTTACGAGGCACTGAAAGCTCTCTACGGCCCGCAGCCTTCTAGTAATACTCCAGTTCGCAGTGCGGATGGGGTACTGCTAACAGATAAGGTTCAGATTCTAGACAGATGAGCAGACCACTTCTGCAAAATACTAAACCACCCATCGTCCATAAATGAAGAGGCCATCCGGGGAATACCGCAGGTGGAACTAAACCTGGCGTTGGATGAAGTCATTACTGAGGAGGAAGTCGACAGGGCAATCAGTTTACTATCTATAGGAAAAGCTCCAGGAGCTGATGCAATATCAGCAGAGGTATATAAGACAGCTGGCCCATCCCTCACCAGAAGGATCACTGAACTCTTCTATCACATGTGGGCAGAAGGTAAAATTCCGCAGGAGCTAAAGGACGCCTCAATCGTTCACCTGTACAAATGAAAAGGCAACCGTCAGGAATGCGACAATCATCGTGGAATATCGCTACTCTCCGTAGCAGGCAAGATCCTAACGCGCTTACTGCTAAACAGGCTCAACAAACACATTGAACAAAGCCACCACCTCCCAGAAAGCCAATGTGGATTCAGAGCCGGAAGAGGAACAGTGGACATGATTTTTGCCGCTCGCCAAGTACAAGAGAAGTGTCGAGAACAAAATCAGGCCTTGTACACCACATTTATTGATTTGACAAAGGCATTTGATACAGTAAACAGAGGAGGGCTGTGGATGATAATGTCTAAGTTTGGCTGCCCCAACAAGTTCATAACAATGGTGAAACAGCTACACGAAGGCATGTGTGTTCATGTACTGGATAGATGTGCAATCTCTAAAACGTTTCTAGTATCAAACGGAGTAAAACAAGGATGTGTACTCGCCCCGACTTTGTTCAGCATGATGTACGCGGCCACGATGACAGACGCCTTCAGATCATTGGAGCTTGGAATACCCATAAAGTACCGCACAGATGGCAAGTTACTCAATTCCAGAAGAATGAAGGCCAAAACCAAAGTGGCTGGCGACATAATCAGGGAACTTGTATTTGCTGACGATTGCGCTCTAATGAACAACTCAGAACTGAACATGCAGGTTGGAATGGACCAGTTCTCTGCCGCATGCAAAAATTTTGGCATGACCATAAATGCCAAAAAAACAGAGGTCATGTACCAAATAGCACCAGGCATGCCGTATACAAAACCAGAGACTACAGTCAGCGGGCAGACGTTGAATGCCGTAGACAAATTCACATATCTGGGCAGCACGCTGTCGAGATATGTCAGCCTAGACGATGAGGCGGCAAGAAGAATAGCAAAGGCCAGCACAGCCTTTAGTAGAATGCGTTCGATGGTCTGGGCACGTCGTGGCATCAGCGTCAAGACCAAACTCAAAGTCTACCGTGCAACCATCATTCCAACCCTACTATACGCTTGCGAAAACTAGACTGTATACTCTGGACATGCAAGGAGGTTAAACCACTTCCACACAGGTTGCCTGAGGCGAATATTCCACATCCGATGGCAAGATCGTGTCACTTACATCGAGGTTCTCTCGAGGGCTAACATGCCCAGCATCCATGCACTGCTAGAAAAAGCATGACTAGGATGGGCCAGACACCTCGTTCGTATGTCAGACGAGAGGCCCCCAAAGAAGCTTCGCTACGGCGAGCTGAGGGAGGGATGTCGCGAGAGAGGGCGCCCAAAGAAACGTTTTAAAGACGGTCTGAAGGACTCACTAAAAAGTTGCCAGATTGACATCGACACCTGGGAATGTCTTGCGCAAAACAGATCTGACTGGAGAAGCGCAGTCAAATCGGGTGTAGCTGCCGGTGAAGATGACCGTGTTGTGAAAGCCCAGAACAGACGCGAGACGCGGAAATCCCGAGCAGCGGGAACACCATCCCTTTCTACAAACCTCGTGTGCCCGATATGTAGCAGATGTTTTCGTGCCCGCATTGGCCTGTTCAGCCACATGCGCACCCACACCCAACAGGGAAATCTGTGACAAGGATGATGTCGGCGGTCCTCATCGACAACGATGGACAGCTATTAACTACTCTTTGTCAAGAAAAGATTTGTAGCAATACTAAGAATTCGAACTGGTCACTGCAGAATAAATCTGTTTAACAAATTAACACCTGGACACACCACAATCATGTGCTCGTGCTGTGGACGGTAACCAATGATAGAACATGGTTTCCAAGTTCGTTGACTCCACAAGAGAACCATAGTTACAGCATGGTCCTCTTAAAATAAATTGAGACAGTAGGGCGACAAAAAACAAAACATGAAACTGTTTGCCAAGTTCAAAAATGAAATAAATATATGTACTTGGAGGTGAAGAAGAAGAAAAGAAGGATTTAGTATGAGCTAATGGTTCGACGTGGTAAGATACTCACAATTTGTATAAACAGAGTTTGTTCCCCCTGATGGCGTCAGTCGGAAGGCTTTATAGGGCTGAGGTTGAAAGGCCATGCGACGCTGCAGCTGCCACGCGGTGTACATGCTAGTTTATGTCACCTCTGGTAGTAAAAGGTTGAACTTACCGAGGTTTTGAACCCTGACCTCTTGTTCAAGGGATATGTAATCTAACATCTTGATCATCCACTCCTAGGAACATATCATATACTCTCTCTCTCTCTCTCTCTCTCTCTCTCTCTCTCTCTCTCTTTCTGTCTACCTCTATAAAAACTGTGTAACATTTACCTAGCAAAGTCACGATGAGTCACCGCCAAACGTCACGACTAGAGCAGAGTTGAGCTGAGGAATATAAACCATTTGCTCCTACAGTCGCCACGCACTGTACAAGCTAAGTTTACATTTTACCCCCAACAGAAAAATATGTTGAACCGAGGATTTGAACGCATATCCTTGTTGTCATGAGACTAACATCTAAACCACTCTTCTCAATAGGAAATAGAGAATAAAATATCGTCCAGAGCAATTGTGCTGCTCTAGCATCTACAAAGTTCCAAGAAAATTATGCTCTTGTAAACACAACCAAAACGCTGTTACCTACATCTACATCTTTCCCACTTTGAAAAGCAGATGTTTCTCAACAACTAACGTTCCGAACTTTGATTAGAAATGTACACACACATAAGCGCAAAGATGACACATAGTTTCTAATTGTTAGTTCAGTTCATCTAATGAACTCTTGAGCTCGTTCGGGCACCCCTGCTAACACCTCCACAATCCTGCGCCGTTTCTCTCTGTCTGCGGTTGCTTCTTGTGCATTCTCAGGTTGTAGGTTAGTCCATTCATGAATGTTGTCTTCCCAACGTTTTCTCGGATGTTCACAGCTTCGCTTGCCTTGTACTGTGTCCTGTCGTACCGTATCCACAAGTCCTTTGACCTTGAGACATGTCCATACCAAGTCAGCTTTGACCTTTAGATCTTTGTGAGGAGGTCATCATATAGTTCACTTGCATTCTCGATTCTTCGTTCGTCAAACTTCATTATTTGTGGTACGGTCTTTGCAGGTGAAATTTAGGAGTCTTCTAAAACATATTATATCCATGTTCTGGATCATGCTCTGGAGGTCTACTGTAATGGTCTACGTTTCGCAGACGCAGATGAAGATCGAAAGAACTAGCGTGTGCATTAATCTGACATTTATGGCATAGATAGTCGTTTTTCCTTCTAAAAACTACAAATCTTACTAAGATTCTGAACTGATGCCTCTGCTAGAATGATGTTCAACAATGGAAAGGATGACATCGTCATGAAATTTATGAATGAAGTTCATCTGCCTTAGCAGATGCTGTAATAACTATAATGCTGATACAGCACCACTGAAACACGTATAGGAATCTCTCATATACTGCAAAATACAAGCTGAGAAGCAAGTGGTTATCTTCACATATTTTCTTGCACTAGTGAAGAGCCATCACAAAAATATGTTTACGATACTCACTTGAATGCTTGGTTCAGTGTTTTGAAGAAAAAAATACACAATCCAATGGATTCCAGCAAAGATGACGCATAACTGGTTGCGGGTTTACATTGCACTTCTGTTTTAGTTCATTATAGATGCCGCAAGACCATAGATTTGCCGGGAATTCACACTAGTCGACGACTTACACTTGTGTTCACGGAAACGTGTTGTTGTTTTCCATTTGGACTGGTTGATTCGTTCGATGTGTATGTTTTCTTCTGTTCTATTATCCTCTAATGGACATCAGCTGTATGAATAGCACTACGCGTAAACATGTGACATATTTAACGGTCTAGCTCACACGGCTGAACTTCACGAGATTGGAGCCCTTCGCCCTAGCTGAAGACAGGGTCAGTTTTGTTGTATGAAATTTAGACACAACTATAATTAACTGCCACTTGGAGAAAGATGGCCTCCGTCAGGCGAGTAGCAGCCCAAGACACACCGTTGTTCTATGGCCGAAACTGGTACTACAAACTGCAATAAAGGTGCCTCAACGACCTTCTAGGTTATGGGACTGACGATGGTGAATGGACTCCAGCCAGTCAGCCAGCTTTGCAACTAATAAGTAGATATGGCTATCAAACAAAAATGAATTCTACATCAATATGATGCAGCAACAGCTTATGAAGAGACCAAAACAATTATAAAAGCCAAACTTAGATCAAAATTGGAACGGGAGCACCCTGGTAATATACAAAAGTCATGTTGCCACAACTCACAAGACGTGGCCAAGTGATAATCTTCATATTACGTACCGGGCACAATAGATATCATACATTCAAGATTGACACTTCGGTTCTGTGTACCTGGACTCTTGCCACATGTTATTTGAACACTTGTTATAGATCTGCCAACATATATCGATAGAAAGCATGACACCGTGGCAGCAGCCTTCTTCCTTCAACGAAATACTGTATGTATATATCCAGAACTTCGAGCTAACTGCTATCTTTATTAGAGCAACAAATGCGAAGTTTAAAGACCAGCGATAAAGAAAAAGATCTTAACATTTATTTATACAATGTTGCGATATGTCTGTAGTAAAATATATCAGATCAATATAAGAACATCAAAGGAGAAGGTATTGATGGGTTAATTTAAACATTTAAACATAGAAGTGCTAATAAAGTCATTGATCATCGCTGCAGGATACTTCTTTGATTTTTCTTTGATCGAGTTCAAATATATTGCGAGTCTAGGCGTTTTCCTATAACTTATTTTAATTATAACCACGGGACTTGTTAAATTCCTCTCACGGTTATAAACATGAGTTCAATGTCTGCTGCAGTTTGAATATAGTGAGGAGTCCTTAGTACATACACACACGTGTGTTTACGGATTGGTGTTTGTGGGTTTGTGTGTGTGCGTGTGTACACGCATGAGTGTGTGTGGGTGTGCATGCATGCGCGCGGGAATGCGTGTTTGTTTATGTGTGATCCCAGAACCATACTACACTGGGTAATTCACGTGGCAGTATTGATACTTGAAGACAGAAATATAAATTGTTCAGCAAATCTAAAACCAGACACACAAATATACATCGTGTTTTAAAAACAACTAACGAACATTAGATCATGTTTTACAAGTGTGTCCACTCCACGAGCGGAGAATATGGACAGCATGCCCCTCCCCAACCTCAGTGAGGTGTATACTGGCTGGCAACGTGAGCGGCCTGAGGCAGACCACCACGTTCACTAAGGAAATGAATTACCAGGGAAAGACTGTTTTCAAGACAGTCTGGCTAACAAGATGTGGGTCGACGTGATCTCCATAGTAGTGAGAGCCAGATGAAGCCAAACATAACACTGCAGACTATATGACCGAGGATCACCTTCATCAGTACGATCGGAATGTGAGTAAAGCTAATATAAACCACCACTTAACGTCCTTTTCAGGTGGCACAGAAGAGTAAACATCATCTGGAGCCTTACACAGCAACCTCGCATGTGATGTTGGCCTTCTATAGCACCAATGTAATGTTGGCCTTCTATAGCACCAATGTAATGTTGGCCTTCTATAGCACCAAGGTGATGTTGGCCTTCTTTAGCACCAACGTGATGTTGGCCTTCTATAGCACCAATATGATGTTAGCCTTCTATAGCACCAATGTAATGTTGGCCTTCTATAGCATCAAGGTGATGTTGGCCTTCTATAGCACCAAGGTGATGTTGGCCTTCTATAGCACCAATATGATGTTAGCCTTCTATAGCACCAAGGTGATGTTGGCCTTCTATAGCACCAATATGATGTTAGCCTTCTATAGCACCAATATGATGTTGGCCTTCTATAGCACCAATATGATGTTGACCTATAGTACCAATGTGATGTTGACCTATAGCACTAATATGATGTTGACCTATAGCACCAATATGATGTTGACCTATAGCACTAATATGATGTTGACCTATAGTACCAATATGATGTTGACCTATAGTACCAATGTGATGTTGACCTATAGCACTAATATGATGTTGACCTATAGCACCAATATGATGTTGACCTATAGCACTAATATGATGTTGACCTATAGCACTAATATGATGTTGACCTATAGCACCAATATGATGTTGACCTATAGCACCAATATGATGTTGACCTATAGCACTAATATGATGTTGACCTATAGCACTAATATGATGTTGACCTATAGCACTAATATGATGTTGACCTATAGCACCAATATGATTTTGACCTATAGCACTAATATGATGTTGACCTATAGCACCAATATGATGTTGACCTATAGCACTAATATGATGTTGACCTATAGCACCACTATGATGTTGACCTATAGCACCAATATGATGATGACCTATAGGACCAATATGATGTTGACCTATAGCACCAATATGATGTTGATCTATAGCACCAATATGATGTTGACCTATATCACCAATATGATGTTGACCTATATCACCAATATGATGTTGACCTATAGTACCAGTGTGATGTTGATCTATAGCACCAATATGATGTTGACCTATAGCACCAATATGATGTTGATCTATAGCACCAATATGATGTTGACCTATAGCACCAATATGATGTTGACCTATAGCACCAATATGATGTTGACCTATAGCACCAATATGATGTTGGCCTTCTATAGCACCAATATGATGTTGACCTATAGCACCAATATGATGTTGATCTATAGCACCAATGTGATTTTTACCTATAGCACCAATGTGATGTTGACCTATAGCACCAATATGATGTTGACCTATAGCACCAATGCAATGTTGACCATCGATAGCACCAATCTGGTTTTCGTCCTCCACGTCAAAACCATTTAAGTTGTATTGTAACTTGAGCGTGGATATGATTGAGTGTAATGACCTGGTAGCTCACACATTTCATTTGTTCCATTTGTTTGTGTTGTCAACGAAGTCAATACCCTAAATTTGTTTCCTCTCACACTCTCAACCAACCGGGTTCGTATACAGCCTTGTCCAGTTTGGCGTTCACTCCTTCGCGTACGTTAAGCAACGGAAACATACTGCACTACATACATGCAAAGAAACTTGTAACAGCTAAATAGATTCGCGGTTGTAAGAAACGGCGTTCTGCAAAGGCATGCTACTTTAATAATATTTTATCAAATTGTTTCCGTCTTGCCTTGGGCAGTCTGGCAAACATAACCTGTATTTCTGCGCGCCTGTCTGGTAGGCCAGTAGAATATAGTGTACCATGTATTACATTACGTCCTCATTTACCTGTATAAGGTACATTTCTGTTTGGTTTCCTTCGTGCCACTTTCAAGGCCTCGAGAAGGTACAGCTCAGGAGAACTATTAAAGATGAAGAGGAAGTAGCGCACCCTAATTGGGGATACGAACGTGGCTTCTATTAAGAATAGTTTTCCAATTTAACTTCCTCTGCAGATTATCATATCTCAACTTGCATGTATCGCGCTGTACTGTAACTTACTGTCAATTGATTCTTTCTCCAACCCTCTGTTATCATACTCACTGACCTGGTCATTCCTTCTCCAACCCTCTGTTATACTGACCTGGTCATTCCTTCTCCAACCCTCTGTTATACTGACCTGGTCATTCCTTCTCCAACCCTATGTTATCATACTCACTGACCTGGTCATTCCTTCTCCAACCCTCTGTTATCATACTCACTGACCTGGTCATTCCTTCTCCAACCCTCTGTTATACTGACCTGGTTATTCCTTCTCCAACCCTCTGTTATCATACTCACTGACCTGGTCATTCCTTCTCCAACCCTCTGTTATACTGACCTGGTCATTCCTTCTCCAACCCTCTGTTATCATACTCACTGACCTGGTCATTCCTTCTCCAACCCTCTGTTATCATACTCACTGACCTGGTCATTCCTTCTCCAACCCTCTGTTATACTGACCTGGTCATTCCTTCTCCAACCCTCTGTTATCATACTCACTGACCTGGTCATTCCTTCTCCAACCCTCTGTTATCATACTCACTGACCTGTTCATTCCTTCTCCAACCCTTTGTTATCATACTCACTGATCTAGTATTTTCTTATTTTCTTGTTGGTTCTACTCTTTCTGAGAAGTGGATGTCAAAGTTGTTAGAATACATGTTTCTCGATCAAAGGACACGGATTTAAAACCTAGGTAAGGTATACGTTTGTTTTCTTTCGAAGGCGTAATATAAAAGAGAAATTTGAAGGGACAATCGACCCTTATTCCCCAGCTCTAAAGATACCCGCGGTGTACATTCTAGCAATTGGATTTTTAAAAGAAATATATATTTGACCTTCCCTTTAATTTGTTGTTTAATCTTTTACCTGAAGTCTGTCATATATTTGCATACACAATGTTCTGTACGTGCGATATTTCTCATTATGTATGCTTGGCCAACAATATCAGATTCCGAGGTTTATATTTTAGGACTCATATAGCTCCGACTAAAACGTGATCTCAAGTTGTTAGACCAGAGACTGAATAATATCAAGTTGTTGGACCAGAGACTGCATAATATCAAGTTGTTAGACCAGAGACTGCATAATATCAAGTTGTTAGACCAGAGTCTGCATAATATCAAGTTGTTAGACCAGAGACTGCATAATATCAAGTTGTTGGACCAGAGACCGCATAATATCAAGTTATTAGACCAAAGACTGCATAATATCACGTTATTAGTCCAAAGGTTACATTATGTCAAGTTATTAGACTAAAGGTTGCATAATGTCAAGTTATAAGATAAAAGGTTGCATAATGTCAAGTTATTAGATCAAAGACTGCATGAAGCTAATAGAACAAAGACTGCACGAATTCAACTTAATAGATAAAGGAACGCATGAAGTAAAGTTAGTATACCATGAGCCACATGAAGTAAAGTTAGTAGACCAAGGACCACATGAAATAAAGTTAATAGACCATCAGCCACATGAAGTAAAGTTAATAGACCTTGAGCGACATGAAGTAAAGTTAATAGACCATGAGCCACATGAAGTAAAGTTAATACACCATGAGCCACATGAAGTAAAGTTAATAGACGAAGGACCACATGAAGTAAGGACCACATGAAAAACACCATCGATATTATGAAATCAATTCCTTCAGTCCATAGCCTATGCAACAATAAAACAATTTTACCGTAACTGTATTGTTTATCTGTTATTACACATGGGACATTATTGGCATGAAGTCTTCCGGCAACGCCACAGCTTTTACAAGATTATTATCGGCGACTTTAATGCCAGAATAGGACCTCGCAAACATGGTGAAACCTATGTTGGACCACACTCTGGAGCAGCAAGAAACGACGCAGGTGACACACTGGCCACTTTTTGTGAATCAAATCGACTGTTCCACTGTAACAACTTTTTCCGTAAGACCACCCGCAAGAGGTACACTCATATAGAATCCAGTACACTTCATCGTCATGAAATTAACCACGTCTTGTCCAATCGTAGATCGGCAGCAGATGTCTCAGTGGTTGATTCCTTCTGCACTGGAAGCGACCATCGCCTTCTCCGTGCCAGTTTCAACTTTGATCTAAAACTTGTAAATTTCCAGAAGCAGCAATCATATCGGGGTCCAAAGACGCTCAGCCACTCCTAGATTGCTACCACCCTCGCAGCTGGCAAGCAACTCGAGGCCTCTATCGAGGTCCAGAGACGATCATCAACCCCTTGATTTCTACCACTCTCGGAGCTCGGAGTCTCTATCCACATCGACTTTGACTATGCAAATATGATTGAAACAATGACATGGATTTCAAAGGCAGCCAGTTTCCTAGCACTCACTAACACCACAAATCGCATTTCACCCGCCACTCTAAATTTTCTAGATGGCTCGTTCTCCAGACAACCACACAGTCTTCACCACCTTAAGCCAGATCTGCCGCCAAAAAATTAAAGAAGATCATGAAAACTTTCCCCTCGAACATCTACTGAACGCTGCTGAATATCGCTGAAGCATGAAATTAGTTACTCGTAGCCTTGCCGAACACCGCCAAATCATTCCTTGTCTGAAAGCTTCCGATGGGTCTCGCACAACATTCAAAGCTGGGAATGGAGTCGATAACGAAAGCATACTATACCAACCTGGTCAGTTCATCTGAACACCTCTCCCCCCACCCCCATCCAATTGCCCTACCATCCACTGTATCTCCTCTTCCAGACTTCCCGTCCTCAGAAATTCGCCATACTCTTGAGTCAATGCCATCTGAAAAATCACCAGGTGAAGATGGCATCACTGCGGAGGTCATTCGGGCTTGCCGTCTACCCCTTTATTAAGCTATAGCACAACGTTTTACACGTTATCTTTATCTGGTCAGAACACCTGCCGTCTGGCACAACTCAAGGACAACAATCTTGCACAAGAAGGGAGACAAAGACGATCTAGGAAACTATCGCCCAATTACTCTCCCCCCGGTCACTTACACGCTGTTTACAGAATGCATCCTTACCAAAGTCTGCACCACTGACGAACAGTCGCAACCAGTCAACCAGGTAGGCTTTTGGAGTCCGTACAGCACAATGGATCGTATTTCAACCTGTTGCCGCCTTATTGGGACAGCCAGAGTGTTCCAGGCGCACTTGACATAGACATCCATCGACTATAAAAAGGCTTTTGATTCGGTAAAACCACATTTTGTCTGGCGTTCACTGTTGGAACAAGGTGTCGATCCTCGTTACATCAGAGTTCGCACAAACAGTTATACAAACTGCACTACCACATTTCGTCCCTTCCAACATCCAATTGTGGTACCAATTCAAAAAAGGGTCCCCCAGAGCGATCCTATCACCGAATCTCTTCCCTGCATGTTTGGAATAAGTAATTTGCGATGCAACTAGGACACCTTAAGTATCCTAATTAACGGCAGACGCCTTAATCACTTTTGATTTGCTGATGATATAGTGCTCATCATAGTGTCAGCAGCAGAAGCCAACCAAATGATGCAGCGACTAGATGGAGAGGAGTAGAAAGTGGGTCTAGAGATGAATGTCTCGAAAACCAAAGAGTTGCGCAATCGCTTAGCCACTTGTGATCCAGTCTTCCTTGGCGAGGTACGATTAGAGGATGTCAACGAGTACATCTATCTTGGATATCTTCTCAATATCGAGAATAACCTGGAATCTGAACTGACAAGACGTCACCGCGCAGGTTGGGCAGCCTTCTCGTCTATTAACACGGGCCTGGACGGTTGTCATGACCAGGACCTACGAGCCTCCCTCTTCAACTCCACTGTACTCCCTGCGATGTACTACGGTTCCGAGATGTGGACACTAACAAAATCACTAGAGGACAAAGTTAGAGTTACCCAGGCCTTCCTTGAGAGACGCTTGGTCAGAATCGCTCTCCGAAACCAACGTATGCAATGTCTCCACAATCCTGGCATAAGACGAGTGCCCCTGGTGAAGGATGCGATAATCCATGCAGACAAGGCAAAACTTAGATGGGTAGGTCACATGTTGCAACAAAACGATGGTCGATGGAGCACACCGACAGCAGTCTGGTAGCCCCGAGGTAAGAAGAGACCGCAGGAAAGACCTCAAATGCGTTGGTAAGACTCCTTTACTGTACGCATCCGAGGCGCCTCTAGAGGAACACTTACCACGCACTGGTCTTCCGTGGTCCAAGACAGGATCTGCTGGAGACGAAGTTGGGACCCACAGCTACGCCGAGGAACGGGTCATTAAGATCTAGATCAAGATTAAGACACATAGAACGTAGTGTAAGCTAGCAACATTCTATCATCTCATCGTTGATCTGGTAGTGTAAACTATCATCATTCTGTCATCTCATCGTTGATCTGGTAATGTAAACTATCATCATTCTGTCATGATGACGTTTTATAGTAATGTAAACTATCAACATTCTATCATAATGGCGTTGAAATTGTAGTGCAAACTAGCAACATTCTATCATCGCAAAATTGATTTGGTAATGTGAACAAGCAACATTCTATCATCGCATCGTTGATATCGTAATGTAAACTAGTAACATTCTATCATCATGGCGTTGATATTGTAATATAAACTAGTAACATTCTATCACCACGGTGCTTATTCTAATTACTGCGGTCCATGATAAGAAGCATAACTTCGAGAAGTAAATTTGCCTTTCCTGAGCCATGTACTATGTAGACCCGTATTGTGTTTTAGCCACTACTGTATTCAACCTTAGAGACGTTTTGAACCCTATTTTACGTGGTCAAGAAGAAACCAGTATGACTTTCACTCCGCCAAACGCCCTTGAGTATAATCTCTAAATACATTCAAATATATTGCCCAGCATTAACTTTTGAGGAAAGCGTTGTCAGTGATCCAGAAAAGTTAGCAGTGTAGAATGAAAGATGTGCAATATGCATTAAAAGAAAAAGAGTTGTCCATATTTCTAGAATGTGTTTCCAGGTCGATGTTACATTTATTCATTCATCTGCTTTGAAATAGATAATGTAATCATTCACGTTGGTTTCTTATAAACACGCGCACGCACATGTCCCACTCCACAATGCGTGTGTGTTTAAGCGCGTGCTTGTTGGAATTTGAGTAATTACGTCTATTAGTTAGTTTTCAGGTCAACACTTGGAACCTGTTTACGTATCTTCTATAGTTAATAGTCTAGCAATGAGCTAGCTAACTGGCTGGGATATTATGTTTAATGATCTAATGTACTTGGAATACTTGGAGTTCTATTATTCAAACATGTATTTGCCTGTAGCCAGGTAACCAATGGCTTTTCGATGTACTTTTGTTGTTGTTGCAATGTTTATTTCCTGTGGCTTACTAGGCCTAGCAGAGCGTAGGGGGGGGGGGGGGGGGGGGGTACTTGGTTAGAATGTCATTTCTTTAAGTAGAAGTTTGCCCGAACAGCGGTTAACAGCTTACTCGTATAGATGTTCAACTGCCAAGGGTTCTTTTACGTGCACAACGAGTACAAGGGATCTCCTAGTATTTACATCAATCTCCAATGTGACTAGACGCTGGTCCTACCTCTATTGAGACCAGGGAACGCTTGAAACGTGTGAGACTTGAAACCTTACCGTTTCTTCTTTACGCTTCCTGAAATTTAAACGCCTTTACTTCCCAGTTTTAGCGACCCTCTAAGCGAATGTGCTAAGGGAAAACATAAAATATCCTACAAATTTGATGTATATCGTCGAATGCTTGACCTAAGGTAAAATGTTCAATGATGTAATGTACTAAGAAATAAGGCCAAAGGATCTACCCTACTAAAGTAAAACATACAATAATCTACCCCACTAATGTATAACATGAAACAATCTCCCATAAAAAAGATAAAACTACGCTACTAGGGTAAAAAGCCAAATGGTATATTCTACTAAGGTATAGAGTTTCAGATCTACCATTCAAAGATACAACGTAAAATAATATATATCCTGCTTAGGTATAACGTCCAATGATCTACCCTACAAAAGCATAACGTCCGAATATATATCCGACCAAGATACAACGTCCAATGATCTATATAATTAAGGTATAACGCGCGATAATCTACCCGACCAAGGTGTAACTTTCAATGATCTATTCAATGACAGAATAATGTCTAATGATCTACCCATCTAAGGTATAATGTCTAATGATCTATTCTACAGTTCTATTTAGCCCGGGTAGATTGGATAGCCAGGGTAGCCCGGGTAGCTTCGAACAACATTGACATTATAGAAACATACTTTCTTGTCTGCACTTATCACAAAGCAAACGTTGCTGTATACAGATCACATGTGTACCTTGGTACATTGCAGGGTCCCAAATTGGGAAGGAAATAATAATGCCACTGCCTTCTATTACGTTAGCCGTACTTAGCGACTATAAAGGGTTGTGTGTGACGCTAGCAACCTCATCAAATTAAACGTTATTTAGAAAGTACCACTGCAAGAGCACAAACATGCTTTAGTGCATGTTTCGTTAAAGGAGACCAATTACTTCTGTGACTCTGCTCCTATTGGAGCCATTCGTAGATAACTAATGTCCTAGTTTAACTCTGTCTTATTATATATATATATATATATATATATATATATATATATATATATATATATATATATATATATATACACGCACACACCACACCACACCACACCACCACACACCACACACAACACACACCACACACACACACACACACTCTGGAGTAAATTGTATCTGGTATTGGGTTTACTCTTGTGTAGACAGTTTTTTATAATTGCAAATAAATTATATGTTCCAGTACATCTCGAAAATCAAACAAATATAGTCCTGTCTTTCAGTTGATGCATGATAATCGGGGGCGCGGCTGGGAGCAGTGTAGAGTCGACGTTGATGGTATATTTCATCATCTTATGATACCAACATGCATCAGTAGACATGTAATTGAAATAGTAATTTGAGAAAAACCAGATGTAGGTTTATTGTCAATTTTTGTTTCCATTCCGCCAGTAGCAAAATATCACTCTCCTGTTCTCGATGCGAACGAGAAACACTCTCCACGTTATGTAATCAAGTACTAGCAGTTTTATTCCATCTGTTGGTTCTTAAATGTGCCACGAAATAGCATTTAGTATTTGTATCTTATAAAATATATATATATCCCATGTAATGAATGACATTTTGCGGGAATTGCTGGACAACGAAAATGTAACACAGCCAGAAGAGATCACCATGATTGGTTGAGTATGAAGCTAATGATTATAGTCACATTACAGAATAGGAAGCCAAATTAATCTACTTTTATCCTGGTTAATCCGACAATTGAACGTACTTGTGTTTATGAATAGATTTGATAACACTGACGTGTTAAGGGTGCACTTTAACTGTGTTAATATTTAAACAGGACGATATTTTCTTTAATGTTGCCTTGACCATTTCAACAGGAAAGATCTGAACAAGAAAAACATTTTGCTGTACTTGTGACTTCCTTCAGGGTTAGATCCATTCGACTATCTTCACATAAAGCAGTCAACAAATCTCACATCGGCCTACTAATGACTCCGTCATATAGTCTAATTATATGTATACTAATGACTCCGTCACATAGTCTAGCTAGATGTCTACTAATGACTCCGTCACAATGTCTAGTTAGATGTATAATAATGACTTCGTCACATAGTCTAGCTAGATGTCTAATAATGACTCACATAGTCTAGCTAGATCTATCTCTTCAAAGCATCATTGTTAACAGAACAATTTTTTTTTCAAGTAATCATAATAGGAAGGGACGACAAAGAAACAATTACATCACACAGGATTACAAGAACCTAGGGTTGCAGATGTATACTGAGCTGAAGAGATCTTCAAGAAACACAGGTTGGGCATGATCAGAAGACTTAAACACCAGTCTCTGGATTAATTCACCTTTTGATGATTTGCAATTTCAATATATTTCCTCAATTTTCAGGTCAATAAATACAAATTCAAAGTTTTAAAACTGTAATGATTTCTTAAAATAATATTTTTTGGTTAAAGTGACAACAAAAAATAACCAAAACGTAAACACAAACGAAGATCTGCCAGTATTTGGTACGTATGTTTATTGATTTTGGTGTAATACAGTAGGAGTGTTTAACCCATATATTACTAGGCGAATCAATGAATACAACCATGAATATCAATATATACTGCAAATAATAAAGCACACAGCAGATGACATATTTATTATATAATACTCATACCAGAAAAATGAGTAGAGAAATTACAAACACAATACAATACATATCATCTGAACTAAATATTCCTACATTATATATATGTTAATATAAATATTAACTAAAGCGGAAATTTTAAGCATTAGCTATTGATAGAATTCCCAACTATCATTTCCCAGTTCTATTGCCTATACACATCACACATACATCTCCTTAACTGCATCCTCAACACACCTTATCAAAAACTTCCTTACTCAAATCCCCTCAGGCGGGCGATCTGGACATACCTCGTTCACAATGTGCCCTGCGTTCACAGTATCTATTAATACAAAACTAAAACACCTATTTGAGCGATCCTGTTCTATCACTAACATTCGTACACCAGTCTATTCATCGCTTCTCTATCTAAGTCTGGGAGTTAAACATACTATCTAAATTCAGTCTCTCTCTCTCTCTCTCTCTCTCTCTCTCTCTCTCGCTCTCATCTCCTCTCCATCCAGCCTGCTGAGCTAAACTTTGTCTCGAGTTATATTCACTCAAGCAGAATCAGAGCTGACCAATGGATCTAGGGGGATGGCTCTTTTCTGTCGTTATTGGAACGAAATACTTTGCACACCTGTCATTCATCTATCGCAGCAAGATCCGCTGGCTATACGTCTGTCACTCATTCTCCCACTACCCAAATCGGAACGCCAGTGATCAGCTCCTACCTGTCCACATTCTTTGCCCCAACTCTGTTTTTCTTTGTTGAGACGGTGAGTGACCTTGACACGCATTCAGGTAGCTTTAAGCTTTAACATGTTCAGGTACTTTTGTTATCAGCAACCGCATCGCCCCTGTGCTAAACTCTCTTGCTCCGGCGGGAACTGTTATATATTCATCAGTTTTTCCTCGTATAGAGAGAAAAACAACAATAACATACCTGGATTCTGATATCGCTATATACGGTAAATGCCATCTACATCATGCAGACATATACATATATATGTAACTCATAGGGAAGCACATTATGTGTATATAGTTCATTATAATTATGTGATAGCAACACACTTACAAGTGCATTAAAAGGAAAGAAATATTGCAAATCTCTAAAACTTTTCATAAACAATATACACGATTACCCTGATTATGAACATCGAAGATGTATCTTGAGACATTAACACCAGCAGCAGTTATACAAATACTCCGTTAATCAGTTCTGGAATTATAAATAACGTACCCATACATAATATTGATGATTGACTGAAAAAAAACAGATGTACATTACTATATCTGAAAGGAGATTAGGACCAAAATTGAAAAGGCAAAAATGGCATACCTGATAATAAACAACAGAGATTGGGAGAAAAGAAAATCCATACCATATATAGAGGACTAAAAGCCAGTATCAAGTCGGTGATACTGTATGGAGCGGATGCATGGAGAACGACTAAGGCCATACAACAAAAACCCCAGTCCGTCGTTAACAGATCGCTAGGAAGTATAATGAGCAAAGTGGCAGGACATGGTGAGGAATGAAGACATACAGGAGAGGAGCCCACAACAGCCATTGGAACAGCAAATAAAAATGGGCTAGATAGTACATACTCTACAGAAGGCACAGTCCAACATATCCAGACAGGTTCTTACATACAATCCACAAGTGAAGTGAAAGAGAGTTAGACCCAATCGTACACGGAGAATAGAATGTGAGAAGGAATTAAGATGAAATAGTTGCACCCGGAGAGAGGCGGAATGGGCCGCATAGGAACTTACATACTGGCGGGATGTTGTCAGTGGCCTATAAATTGAGAAAAGTAACGGACTTTGACTGATATGATAAAAGTGTTCACGATTACCATAATTATGAACAACGAGGTTGTATCGTGAAACATTAACACCAGCTGCAGCTGTACAAATACTTCGATAGTATCTCTGGAAAGATAGACAACACACCTTATGCAGTGGGAATCAGTGATTAATGACTGACGAAACAGTCGTAAGCCACCAAGTCTGAAAGCATCTTTCACGCTGGAACAAGCTGTCATGGTTTTTATTCGTACAATACAACAAGCTCTCGTTCATGATTTTAATTGTGACCTCTACCGTTCAATCACAAAGTTCTGAAAGAACAAACTCTGGTTCGTCTAATGTTCCCAAGTTTATAACATTGCTGCTCTGATGATATTATCTTCTTGTGACATTTCCAATCCGAATTCAACGTCGACCACATGGTGTTAACGTGTGACTATATTTGAGGTTGCTCTGGGTAACCAGTTTGAATACACACTATATGAAATACAAGGATAAAGACTATCGGTGCTTCTAGCTGATCGCCTCCCAAATGTCCTCAAATACAATTTACTAGTTTCCAGATGTACTTCGATATAAGTTTTGAAGTTGTTCCATGATACACTACGTTCATTGATGTTCTAAGATACACTATGTTCAATGATGTTTCAAGGTACACTATGTCCAATGATGTTCCAAGATACACTATGTCCAATGATGTTCCAAGATACAATATGTCCATATATGTCCCTAGATATAGTCCAACTATATCCATTAATGTTTGAAGATACATTATGTTCCTTGATATCCCAAGATACATTATGTTCCTTGATATCCCAAGATACATTATGTTCCTTGATATCCCAAGATACACTATGTTCCTTGATATCCCAAGATACACTATGTTCCTTGATATCCCAAGATACACTATGTTCCTTGATATCCCAAGATACACTATGTTCCTTGATATCCCAAGATGCACTATGTTTCTTGATATCCCAAGATGCATGACGCCTTCGATGCATTTTTGCGTTGTAGGTGAGGCAGTTTATGTAACTCTTGTTTTACATAATACATCGCTTTAGCAAAGCGGTAGGCACTCTTACCCTGAAGAAATGCTGAGTTTTCCAAACTCGCAAAATTGTTAACGAACTGATCTAGAGGGAAGTTAATTCGAGTACCAATTCATCTGAGATAGACGATACACTCGGAAGTTTTTTGTACACGCTGTGCATTTAAAATAAATCTTGGCAGTTGAAAATCTAAAAGAGTAGACGAAAAAAAATGAAATGTCTCCCAATCTTGGAAAGTCATTGTCACTAAAAAGAACCAACTATGGAAAGTCTTCGGCTACCTGGCAGCAGGATTGCACCTGCATTTTTTAATACCAGGATTAGACTATTTCAAGTACGTAATACCTCACTGTCATGAGAAGAGGCGGCCTTGGAGCACGTCGTGACAACGGAAAAGATAACAGGAAAGAGAGACAGAGGAAGACCGAGACAGAAGATACTGGACAGTCTGAGGGAATGGCACGGGAGGCAATCAACAAGAGAGTTAGTAAACGACACACGTGATAGAAATGGATGAAGGTCCATGAATACAACCGCCAATCGGCATACTTTCTCTCCGTCTCCTGCTACCGCCTTGACGTCACTTCATTTTAGAAAAATATGTGTCATTACCAGGATAATGTAAATTTGTGTGTCATTAGCAGAATAATGTAAAAATGTGTGTCATTACCACAATAATGTAAAAATGTGTGTCATTACCACAATAATGTAAAAATGTGTGTCATTACCAGATTACCAGAATAATGTAAAAATGTGTGTCATTAGCAGAATAATGTAAAAATGTGTGTCATTAGCAGAATAATGTAAAAATGTGTGTTATTACCAGGATAATGTAAAAATATGTGTCATTACCAGGATAATGTAAAATGTGTATCATTATCGGGATAATGTAAAAATGTGTGTCACTACCAGGATAATGTAAAAATGTGTGTCATTACCACAATAATGTAAAAATGTGTGTCATTACCAGATTACCAGAATAATGTAAAAATGTGTGTCACTACCAGGATAATGTAAAAATGTGTGTCCTTACCAGGATAATGTAAAATGTGTCATTACCAGGATAATGTGAAATGTGTGTTATTACCAGGATAATGTAAAAATGTGTCATTACCAGGATAATGTAAAATGTGTGTCACTACCAGGATAATGTAAAAATATATGTTATTACCAGGATAATTTAAAAATGTGTCATTACCAGGATAATGTAAAATATGTGTCATTATCGGGATAATGTAAAAATGTGTGTCACTACCAGGATAATGTAAAAATATGTGTTATTACCAGGATAATGTAAAAATGTGTTTCACTACCAGGATAATGTAAAAATATGTATTATTACCAGGATAATGTAAAAATGTGTGTTATTACCAGGATGATGTAAAAGTGTGTGTCATTTCCAGAATAAAGTAAATATGTGTCATTACCTGGATGAAGTAAAAGTGTGTGTCATTTCCAGAATAAAGTAAAAATGTGTGTCGTTACCAGAACAATTTTAAAATGTGTGTCATTATCAGAATAATGTAAAAATAAAATAGGGAATGAAGAATCGGTGAGACGGTTACATCTTCGCTTAAATTATAAACATATAAATAGTGCTAGACACTGCACATGCGACTATTATAGAGCTAACACAACGCGCGGTTAGGCAATGTTTCGTACTTACATATACTGTTATGCTATAAATACATTATTTTAAAAGCAGCAAATTTGTGTAATTTCGCTGTTACTGTCTATGTCTTTCAATCACGTATATTGACGTCAATTGTGATTATTTTTACAGTAGCAAAACTGTCTGATTTCACGGGTTTTGTCAAGAATACATGCAGGGTCTTTGCCGTATTTATTGATTCTGCTGATCGACCTCGGGTTCACAGACATCTTATCTTGAACAATCGAGTGTTCTAATGTAATCTCGAAATGACCTTGACCAGGCTCTGTGAAAAAGGTCAGCTGATAAATCACTGTTTTTATTTGTGGTATCTTATCAGAAATGTTAAGAACTATACTTCTATCATCTTTATTTTTCTTGAATCTAAGTATATCTTCATTATGATTCAGTTTAGATAACTTTGTAACATTACCAATGTTCAGCAAGGCGCAATCAGATCTGTACTCTTGGGTTAAATTGTTCAGAGTTTCCAAGGCTGTTTGAAGAGCTCTTATGGCGTACGGGTCAGACTGAGGCACTGTTTTCCAGATTAAACAAGCGCACCAGTGAGCAGACACGCCAGCATCAGTACAGGTGCGAGACTTTGGTATCTCCTTGAACAAACTTATTCCTCTGTTTTTAACGTCTCCCAATCCAGCTCCATCAAATCTCAAGAAATCTGTGAAGGTCTCGTGTAGATCGAAGGGAGTTGTGAGTCGATTAACGTTAGTTCTCACATTCTTGATCAGGTCTGGATACTTATTCTCAAACCAGGGCGGGAACCGTAGACTAACATAAGGTAATCTCTCTTCCAGATTACCAGAAAATGTTCCTCTAACTGAGGCGAAACGAGCACCGTGGTCAGCCATTACCAATAGCAGAGTGTTGTTGAGATAACCTCCAGTCTCGAGGTGGTTGAGAAAACTTCTCATGTCATCGTCAGCCTATAAATAAACAGAAATGTCAGTGACTAAGATGTCAGCTGTCAAAAGAAGTCAAATAAAAAATGGTCATCAAAGAATATGCTTAACCGACAAGACATTTATTGTAAAAAACAATACACAACAAAACTATAAAAACCATACACATATACACACAATTTTTTCTTGAATACTGATAGAAAACTTATGAAAACAAATGTTAAGGTGGATATTGTTATTTGGAAAGATCTGGCATCATGCCTCAATTATGAACAAAAATGCAGTACATCAGGTAAGAATAATGGTGGATATAGGACTGCAGCTCAATAATAATTGGAACAGGCTTATTTTAAATGTAAGACATTGGCTCCAATTCATTCACATTCCAAACTGGCTTAATGCAATTGCATAATATGATTTCAGCTGCTACAGAAGATGATCAGATTTACACGGAAATGGTTAGAAATGTTCCTTGTGCTATGAAAGGTAGCAATGTGCTGCAAGAAAATGCAAGCTAAAAATGATGTTCCTAGATTCGGGAAATACCACAATAGAAAGCAGAACAAGAAGTAACAAAAATGTGTGTAAAACTGTAGGTAGTACAGGAAAATGTGTGTGAAACTGTAGGTAGTATAGGAAAAGCTCTAGAACTAAATGAGATAATCAGTTGAGATAAGCAGTTGAGCTTATCAGTTAAGATAATCATTTGAGATAAGCAGTTGAGATTATCAGTTAAGATAATCAGTTGAGATAAGCACTTGCACTCAAACAAAAGGGATGGATTTGGTCATGTTGAAATTTAATTTTTTGGACCTCAAAACAAAAGCGTCGAACACGAAACGAGTATGATATACAATTAGGAGACTGGGGAAAGTAAAATGATGTCATTGTGTTAAGTGCAGCAAGGTCAATGGTCTACGTAAATAGGTTCTTAACGTTGAGGAATATTTGGTATAGGACACCTCAGCTGCTCAGTACAACGTGGGGAGGAGGCGGGGAGGAGGTTGCGGACGCCCAGTCATCTATCCTCCGTATATTGGCCTTTTTCTTGTGCTTTTCAGCAGCGGAATAAGCGGCAACAGTTCGGGAAGAGTCTACACACACACCGAGCATGTTGATACTGCCATGAATGAGACAACCCAGATAATGACTTGGTGCCTAAAGTCAACACGTATTGAAAAATAATATCCAATTCTTTTGTATAGCACCCCCCTGGCAGCAGAGAAGTGATGCTAGAGAAGCTAAGCGATATAAACAGACCAACCATCCAAGACATCTAATATGCAGTCACCAACTGCTGAAAGCGAGAATTCAATCTAGACGTGAGGTTCCTACAAACAACACAACCTCTCCCCAGCGTTGCATCGAGAAATGGTGCGACAAACAACAGTCCTCATGGATACAGCTGGATACTGTGCTAGAAGCACTCCTACCATATCCAATATGGAGAGCCTTAAATATACTTTGGCTTGCGGTCACCCAATGCAGAAAAAATCCTAATGGATGAGATCAGAATACAGCGACAACGATATATACATGCGACGCTGTCCAGGACCAGGATCACATCATGACCTTCCCAAATCTACTACATTCGTGTACGATGGATGACCTGCTAAAGGGTACGACAAGGTCATCAGTGGGGCTGAACAATGGCCCTCTGCCGTATGACATGATGCATTGAACACGGAAAGTAAGTAAGGAAGCAACTACTCACCGTCTTTTGCCAAACAATTGAATGAAGTCCGCAAAACTTATGACGTAGAGAACGTCTTCAAAGGACGATTAATGAATGCCCTCTGCGCATTGAGGAAACATCTCTAGAACAGAGTATTTTTTTTTGTAATGTGTCGTATAAATAAGCTGTCAAGAAACAGGGCGGAGCATGTTGCGTACAGTTTAACCATTTTGACAAACGTCACGGATGTCGCAGAGAGATATGTATAAGCTAACCGTTACACCTAACCAAATCCTTAAATTTATCGCGATGTCCCCGCTGTGTTTATTTTAACAGCACATATACTGCAAGTTTGTCTAGTACATTATATTATGGCAACATTACAGAAGATTGGATTTTTGTTAACGACAGCATAATCGACGATAGCAGTGATCAATAGGTTAGAGTACACACCATATTCCATTGCTGTCTTACTGTTACTGTCATCTGATTAAACCTATTATCATCATCATAATCATGTGGCATGTCCTTTATAGAAGGTTGCTCCCATCACAGTCTGCATGAACGAAAATCTTTCCCTTGTCAGAACTCCAGTCTCCGTCACAGTGATACCCATGCATCACTTGATATCTTGGTGCCATCGTCTTCTTAGTCTAACCCTGCCTATTTTGTCTGGCACCAAACCTTCCATCCTTACAAGACCGTTGTACGTCTTGATGTTTCAGTTCATCCCGTAACCCATCAGGTCGTCGGGGCACACATGAAGACACTCCCAAAATCCCACGCCATCCCCTCTCTGTCTGTCGCCGCCTGTCGTATCTCACCGGGATGAATGCTTGACCACTCAGTGATGTTGTCCACCCATCTCTTCCTTGGACGTCCTCGCCCTCTCTGTCCCGGTACGGAACCAAAGAGTATCGAGTTGGTAATTCCGTTGGACCACGTGACGTGCCCGCACCAGGCCATCTTTCGTTTTTTGATAGCTGTGAACAGATCTTCAAAAGGACCAATAGCGTGTTCAACTCTCTTATGCATTTCTACGTTCGTGACACGATCTATATATGTAACATTTAGGAGTTTTCTATAGCACCTCATTTCCATTGCATGTATTCTGCCCTGGATATCTGCTGTAATGGTCCAGGTCTCGCATGCATACAGAAATATTGATAGCACCAAAGAGCGCATTAGTCTAACTTTTATGCCGAGGGCGAGTCGCTTGTCTTGCCATAAAGGTTTCAGCCGAGTCAGCGCCGCTGTTGTTTGTGCTATTCTTGCAATTGCCTCTGGCTTCGATCCCTCTTCACTGATCAATGATCCCAGATATTTGAAATGTTTTACCACCTCAAGTTCCTGCCCATTTGCCTCTATTATAGATTTAAACCCTGCTATGGTATTGGTCATGAACTATGTTTTATCTGCATTTATTTCCATACCAAAATTCAGGGCCGCTCTATCCAAGCCACCAATCAACTCCTGGAGTTCCCTTTATGTGCCTGCCAATACATCAAAGTATTTACAATTTCTGGCCAAAATGGAATTGATAAACCAGTTCTTCTCTATGTCTAACTTTTGTCGAATGTCTAAATTTGTATTTTTCTATGTCCAGAGCAGTTTTTTACTCTGTCTGTAACATTTTGACTCGAAGGATTATATTCTTTGTGTGGAAGTTTTGGTAATCGTCCATGATTTGCAGCCGTATGCTGTCACTGGAAAAACAAAGACTCTCAAATCCTTCACTTTTGTCATTTTGCTGGTGCTTTGCCATAATTTCTTCAGGTTGTTCAGCCTTTGCTTTGCCTTGGCTAATATTCTTCTGATTTCTTTCGAGCAGTCGCCATTTTTGTCAATTCTGGAGCCCAGATATTCAAAATTATCTATTCCTCATCACCTACTGTAAATTTATGTTCGCATTGTGTTTTGTCGGTGGTCATTATCTTTGTTTTTGTTTATATTTATAAACAGGTTTTTGATTTTTACTGTGTCCATTTACGACTTTAATTCGGTGCTCTAGCCCTTCCGCACATCTTGATAGTATCACTGTGTCGCCTGCGTATCGTAATGCTGGAATCCCGTAACCTCCAATCGTAAATGTATCAAAACTTTAATTGTTCTTGTCTCCTCTAACATTCCTCATTATACATTCCGTATATATGTTATATAGATAAAATGAGAGGATACATCCCTGTCTTTCTCACTTTTGAACTGCAAACCAATCTGATGTTTGCCCAGATACTTGGACAGCGGCTAGTTTATAATGGTATAATGTTTCAATGAGATGGATAATGGGCACAGGAAAGCCCATTTCCTTCAAATGTTCCACAGATTGTGATGTTTTACCGTATCGAAGGCCTTGGTGTAATCAATGAAACACGTGTACTGAGCTACATTAAACTCTCTACATTTTTCGTAGATATTCCTCAAGTTGAATATGTGATCATAAACTGAAGATAGGTGGCACTGACGAATGCACCTGTGGTACAGGGAAAATGATCGCTGAACATCTGCTGCAAAATTGCCCGACATACGAGGACCAGAGAAAGCACATGTGGCCATCACCAATGCCAACACTAGACAAGCTCTATGGCAGTGTCGACGGCCTCAGGATGACAACTGCTTTCTTCGAACAAATTCAAGTTGACGTCTGACAGCGTACGAAGAAGAAGAATAAGAATATGTGATCTCTGGTCTCTCTGCCTTTCATAAAACCTCCTTGGACTTCGTGAATTTCAGATTCAAACCCTTTCTCTATCCTTCTCAATAGGATCCGCAAGTGTATAATGCTAGCGTGCTGATTAGCGTGATAGTTCGGTAGCTTGTGCACAGCCTTAGAGTGCCTTTTTGGGGGAGGGGAATATAACTTGTTTTCTTCCATGCTTTTGGCCACTCTGCGCTGTGCCATATATGTTTACACAGCTTGTGAAAAACTCTAGCATTGGTCTCCCCTCCTGCTTGTATTAGCTTTGCTTGGATATCGTCATATCCTGGGGACTTTCTCTTTTTTCAGGCATTTGATTGCTGAGCGCACTTCCTCCAATATTGGTTCTTTCTCATCTTTTGGTAGGATGGTAACTGAGCGCTTTGTGCTATCGTCATACATGATTCTGCAGTACTCAATCCATCTATTCAGTATGTCTTTGGTTTCTGTTAGTGTGTTATTCTCTTTGTCATTGATACACGCGGAACCGTACGGAATTCCCTTGTCAGTATTCTAATCACCTTAAATGCATCTCTCTCCCTGCTGTAGATTTTGCTGTAGATTTGGTATGTCCTTACACGTGTCCACTATGTATCTTCTTTTATCTTATCTTTTTTTCTCTTCTAACTTTTCTTACGTGTTCAAAATAGAGATGTGGTGACTACAGTATTTTCAATGATGAAGGATCACAAACAAACTTATATTTCTTTTGTTTTTTGTTATCACCCTCGATTTGATATGTTTAAAAATGTTCTCAATAGAATTGAAGTAAAATGCCGATAGAGCTATCGGTGACAGTGTTGATGTATTTATTGAAGCAAGATGACATGTATTTATTTGCCACCGATACCTTAATTTACTGTCGACGTTTGATAAATATATTTTGCAGTTAATGGATACAACAAAACATTTGGTATCGATATTAGAGATGTTAGTTCAGATAATGAATACGATGAAACAAAAAGACTTACCATTGTTATCTTATTGTTATCATCATGGCTGAGCGGTGTATAGAAGTGGAACAAGAACTTGGGATCGTGTTTGTACATATAGAATATGTCCCGTATCCAGTTAAACCACACAGTATGCTTGGGCTCAGAGGCGTGGCAGTCAGGGGTGTACTTTTTATACGTGGGGTCTGCGGCCAGGAAAAATGGTCGCATGAAATAATCTGCAGGCGAATGCTCGAATCCAAGTAATCTGTAGTTAAAGGGGGCGATCCCAATTTGTGCATCCGCCCATGATGTGACGTAACCGTGTTTAGAAAAGTTCCTCCATAACCACGGAAAGTCGTCCACGGGTTTAGCACCTTTAAATCCTCTTCTGGCGTCCGGCAGTTCATCCTCACGTTTACCTGTCAGGATTGGAAACAAAGCCGCTGGAGTTGCGTCACCCACAATATTGTATCCTTCTAACTCAATTGCCTTGAGGTCGTTCACGATGTATTTTCGTGTATTGGGCATTCGTCTTAACCAGGACATCCTTGACATGGAGTCGAAGCCAAGAAACGCTATAGATAATCCAAGACCATTTGCTGGAGGTTTGGTTGCTCTTAAACGTTCTTTGATAGTCACGTTGACATGAACGCCAGCATGGATGTTCTCGTATGTCATGTTCTTGTCATCCCGGCATACGATTTTAAAGAAGTCAGACACTATGGGCGCGCCGTCCTGAATGCCTCCAACAGGTTGTCCAAATGAGATGTTGTAATCACCCGGACCACGAATCAAGGGATAGTAATAACACTGAACATTTTTGTGTCTTATCTTAGCGTCTTCTGAAAACCGAATTGTTCCATTTTCAACAAACACCCAATTCTTGTCTCCTTTGCACTCTATTTTATTAATTCTTTTGTAAAACCTCATCATTACCGGATCGCTGACTTCCAAAGTGGGATGAACACACGCTTGCAAATCGCTGCCATACTTTTCTTTATTCTCATCATTTAACAATTGATTGTCATCGTTATTCATATTATTCAACCTCAACAATTTGACGTTCACGACGTATCTATTGTGATGAACATACATAACCAATAGCGTTGTTGTCATAGCTACTAACAGAAACGTCTTTAGACTCAATATATATCGCCTTGAAATGGCATGAGAAGCCATAGTTATCGAGATGGAAATTTAAACTTTTAAACTTTATTTGTCTGTAGGGGAAGGAATGGGGAGTAGTTTAATTGAGTGAAGAAACTGTTTACACAAGCAACAACGGAAAATCAAATCCAGTGAAAGAAGAAAAAAAAACATAGAAAACAAATGTATGTGTGTATTTTCAACAAGAGAAAATTAGGGATAAGCTATACGCCACACCTCGAAGCTTAGTGATCAACTAGATGGCTAAAACATTTCAAGCTGCACCCCTTTTTGATTCCTCGATCTGCTTTTCGTAGATCTGCAAGTTATCGTGTAGAGGAGGCAGATCTACTTCTGTTGCTCTTTGAACTGAAGAAATAAAAATAAATACGTATTAAAACAGGTTCCATTCGAGCAAACTAATATTTGTGGTGCACATAATCCCAACAAGAGTTATTATGAACGCAGCTATTTAAATGTAAAACCAGAACACGCATTTTCAAGTATATAACTATATATATATATATATATATATATTTATCTTTCTTTTCGCTTACGTCATGCTTGTGCCTTTCAGCGTGATAGGTTATGAAGAGGTTTCTTAATTAGGCCTTAGTATGTGCTTCGTGAATGACGAGCTTTACTGCTTCTATTATTTCTGCTATCCATCTTTAACGTGGTCGGCCTTTGTCTTTGTATTCATTGTATCTGTGCAGCATTTCTTTCTCAGGGATACTATCTGGTGTTTGACGTGTCGCGTGGCCAAGTCATTTGGTTTGCTGTCTCTTGAGGAGGCCTATCACTTGTGTTGTACCTACTTGTTATCTAGTATCTTCGTTTCTGATTCTATCCATCCTTGTTACTCCAAGCATTCTGCGCAGGCATTTTATCTATGTTGCTTCAATGTTTCTTTTATCTTTGCGTATTAATGTCCCATTCTGGCACTGGTAGCACAATGTGAGTAGGAATATTATGTTGTATATCATTCTTTTTGTATTCATTGTCCCGTGTTTACATTGTTTTATCGGGGACTTTTGGTTAATGATTTGACTTGCTTTATTACATATGTGTTCTTCTTCTTCTTCTTCTGCGTACACAGTCAGACAGTAACCATTATTTTCTCGAAAAAAGCGGCGGTCATCCTGAGACTCTCGCCACTACCATAGAGCTTGTCTTGCAGTTCCACTGGCAATGGCCACATCTGCTCTCTCTGATCCTCGTATGTCGGGCAGTTCTGCAGCAGATGTTCAGTGGTCATTTTACCAGTACCGCACGGGCATTCGTCGGTACACCCTATCTTCAATTTGTTGAATAGGTGGTACCTCAGTCTGTTGTGGCCAGTGCGGAGTCTGAAGACAACGACCTGCTCTCTTCGGTTCAACTGGTAATAGGCATCGTTTTTGGTGTAACCAGTATGTTCGGTTTCCCATTTGGTCATGTACCTGGCTTTGATAAGCCGTTTTGACTCTTCGTACGTGATACTGGTATCTGTTTGTGGTAGCCTTGCACCTTCTTTTGCCAGTCTGTCTGCCTCCTCGTTGCCTTGGATGTTGCAGTGTGACGGAACCCATTGTACCACTACCCTTTTTGGTGCGGACTGCTGGCACAGTTTGCAGAGTGCTGCTCTTAAGTCATTAAGCTCAGTGTTTTTCTGGCTTTTTAGCGCTGTGACTACGGCGAGAGCATCTGTCAGCAGGACTATATGGCTCTCATTTTCACTGTTTGTTACCATTTCTTCCACTGCCGCCCTCAGTGCCTCTGCCTCCGCTCTGAAATTGCTTGTTTACTTACCAGTAGCGAATGACAGAGTTATTTTTCTGCCATTTGGTAGGTTCAGGAATGCTCCTGCCCCTCCGTTCTGTGTAGTGTTTGTTACAGAACCGTCGGTGTATGCATGGGTCCAGTCCATGCTTGGGTAGCTTTTCGTTATGAAGCTTAGGGTAGTGTCTCTCCTTTCTTTTTCAGTCTGGCAGTTTTTGTTTGCAATACCTGGTATATTTTCTACCACCTCTGGGAATATATCCTGCCTCCAAGTAGGTTTTCGTAATGATGGGTTTTGGTGTTGTTAGTGCGTTTATGGGATCTTCGTGCATCTTTGCTTTGGCTATTTCTGCAAAGTTTCTCCGCTTTAGTTTCTTAGTTCCCAAATTGTTTAGTCTCTGGTACATTGGGTGGTCCGTCAGTCTTCGGAGTTTCTCTGACTGCAGCTGGGCTCTGCAGTCTCTTCTGTCGGTCATGGATTGCAGTTTTGTAATCTTTTCAAGTTCTACAATTGGCGTTGACTTCATGCCCCCTGTTATAATTCTCATGGCTTGGTTTTGAAGTTTGTTAACTTTATCGAAGTTCGCCTTCGTTGCGGTTGTCCATGCCGCAATGCCATACTCGAGAATTGGTCTCACTCTTCCAGTGTACAGTTTCTTTAGTATGCCTTCGTCTGCTCCCCAGCTTGTGCCAGCAAGTTTCCTCATGATCGCCATTCTTTCTCTGGCTTTCATTCGGTTTCTCTCGATCTGACTTTTCCATGTCATGCGCCGATCAAATGTGACTCCCAGATAGGTTGGGTTGTCGTTTGGCTGCAGGATTTTGCCATTTAGGCTTAATTTGGTACTTTGGCGTTTTAATGAGAGACATATGTGTTCGATTTCTGTGTCTCATTTCCTAACTGGTGAGATTATGTTACCCAGGTACGTCAAATTGTTCACCTGTTTTACTTGTTGGTTTTGTATGGATATTTTTGTTTTTATTTCTTTTCTTGCAGTCGTCATAACTTCGGTTTTGATTTTCAAACTGTAAATGTTATAGACCTCATTAAGATTATTGATATGTTCCTGCAGTTGTATTTCTGAGGCTGCTATTATTACTTAGTCGAAGTTAAAGAGAAGTTAATTGAGGTTGTATCCCTCACTAATGTTGGCATTTTGCGTCTATACATGTGATAAACCGTAAAGGAGATAGTACTCAAGTGGAAAGGAAGAACATATATGAAAGTCTCCCAATTGAAGGCACAAAACAGAATAATCGTGCAAATTCACAAGAGAAAAAAATATATGTAAAGTGGGAATGTTTAAAAAGGAGCATTAGGAAAACAAACTGCATCCTACCAAATTAGAAATAACATGCAAAACAAGTATGGATGACTGAGGACATTATAAAACTTATGGAACGCCGTAAACAAGCAAAAATATTCAAATAATTATGACATGATTGATAGAAAAAATTAGACCAATATGCAAACAGACTTAAGAAATAGTTGGATGACAAATGTACAAGTACAGAAGCTATTAACGCAAAACATAACACTAAAGAACTTCATGAGGAAATAACAAAATATGTCAGAAGGACAAAAGGTGGGGGTAGTATAAAGGACAAAGGAAGAAATATGTTGTTTGAGAAAACAGAAATAACAAATAAATGGACGGAATATGTTTCTGCTGTCTTTCATGATGAAAGATGCAGTAAACCTGAAGTAAAAGATACAGCAGGACCATCAATTCTTAAATCAGAAGTTAAAAGAGCTGTACGAATATTGAAGAAAAGGAAGGCGGCTGGACCAGATGACATTATCATAGCAACGATAGAGGCACTGAAATAATTTGGTATTGATCGAGTAACAGATCTTTGCAACGACATATATGCAGAAGTTCACATGCCAGAAGACCTAACAATTTCTGAGCTCATAATGTTGCATAAGAAGACCAGGGCAGTAGATTGCGAAGATTGTAGACTTTAAGTTGAATGATCCATGTCATCAAAACACTTCTTAAAATCGTACACGAAAGAATTAAAGGAAAGACCAAGAGATCAGTACGGGGCAGTTTGGTTTTAAGCAGAACACCGGAATAAGAAAAGGATTTTTTGTATGAGAATGATTGTAGAAAAATACATGGAGATACAAAAGGACGTATATGCTTACTTCGTTGATTATACTAAAGCGTTGATTAACGGTTGATTAGATCTCTGGAGGCTATCAATCTGGACGGTAAGGATATCAAACATATCACAGGCGCGTATTTGGATCAATCAGTATCATTGAGAGCTAGAGAAGAGGCGTCACCTAGTAAAACTATTAAAAAAGGGGTTAGACTACGGTGCTTGTTCTCCCCTTGCTTGCTTAGTGTATACTCAGAGCAGATTTTCAAAGGCATAGATGACATAGCTGAATTGAATATATGAATACGTATCATCAATAATATCAGATATGCTGATGATACAATGTCAACAGCAGAGGATTCAGTACATATGCAGAATTTAATGGATAAGAGAACCAGAAAAATCAGCAATATGGATTGGAAACATCAAAAAGCCTGGCGCGAGACAGCGACAAATGGAAATCAATTACCATCAACCTCCGTTACGGAGACGGCACGATGTTGATGAAAAGTTGACATAAAGTTGTATTAAACATGAGATATATTCCACACAAAGTTGTACTAAACCGTGCCATGGTAGCTGTGCTCGTATCAGCTCTCTCTTTTCCTTCGACACCTGCATGTGCGTAATCCTCCAGTATGAACGTAATTCTCTTAAACTTTGACCGACCTATCGACTCTAATCATTGGCTACGCGCCCAACCTGATTGCACCTTCCTGATCATCCTCTTTGAATCGCTGAAAATATACACACGTAAGACACTCAGTCACTTCAGCCAGACCATCGCTTTCGTAACAGCTATGATCTCCATGGTCAGACTGCCTGTGGTCATCGTAAAAGTCCCACACTTCCCCTTGATCGTTCTCCCACCACTCTGACTTTGAGCCCTACAGTCACATGCACTCCTCAGCCCCCGGATGTCAGACCCGTCTGTATAGATAATAATTTCACCATCAGTGAATTGTTTGCTGATCAAGGCATTAACCTCAGAAACCACATCAACTGGATTCACCTGGACACTCGCTTTGTCAAGTGATACAATCACACAGAAAGTCTGCAGGAAATTCGCAGATAACTTTGTCCATTCTTCGACACGTGTTCTGTCCCCCAGCGCACAAGCCGTTTAAACCAAAACCTCAGCATGACCCATAATGATTATCCCCTTACGCGCTAAGGTGCTTTCGTTTTCCGTAACCTTTCATGCAATGGATGCCTTTCGTTCGCGCTGATGTAAAGATAAGTCCGGGTTTGACACATCTGTCGCTTAACCCTCGCAATTGGCAGGTCCAACAGAACCTGCATTGCTGTAATGTTCGTGTTTCTTGTGCGACCGAGAATGATTCTCATAGCCTCATTCTGAATGTTTTCCAGCTGCGTCTTGCTGGTCGTGAGAATTGCCAGGGCGTTCTGTATTACAGAAAGAACCAACCTATGAAATAACATGAATCGTAATCTCTGTTTGTAGTGCACCACGTCATCAGCTTCATCGCCTCGAGTCCTTTACGGGCTCTGATCATAATTTGGTCCATATGTTCTTTGTTGCTGTTGTTGTATAATGACCACAATGCATACGTTTACTATTTTTGTGCTCCCTGAAAAGGACGTTAAGTGGCTGGTTGCAGTAGCTTTCCTCACACCCCAAGCATGCTGATGAAGGGGGAGCGGGGTCATCCAGGCGGTTGTGCTATGCTTTGCTTTATCTGCATGGCGCTCACTACTATGGGGATCACATTGATCAACATCTCGTCAGCCAGGCTGCCTTGAAAACCGTCTGTTTCCAGGAAACGCTACATGGAAGAGAGATTGTGGCCTTGGTCAGTGTATTGTGACCCGACGTCATGGTCATTATGTTGCATCTGACTAGACTAGCCTCTCAGTTCCCCACGTGTTTCTTGAAACGCGGATTGCTGTCGTATAGAACTCGATAATATTTAAGTGTGTGGAATCTCTCCACTAGACTACTAAACCGTGATATATTTATCATAGTTATAACGTCACTGAGTTATATTTTACGTAATGATATACACTCAATGTAATATATTGTACACACACAACATTGTACAGAAACTATGATACTTGCCAAACACACAGGATTTACAATACAAGTACGTATTAAATATTGCATGTTATCAACTGTACAAAAACGCTGATATCTTTCACACACATAACTGTATTAACATTGTGATATATGTCAAATAAAATATGTGGTTAATCTAGCTCACCAGAGATTTATAATTATCATTCAACGGTCAATCTGCATAACGTATTCTCCAAAATGTGGTTTCAGTTCACACTAAAGTGTCCGCACTGTACAAGAAAATGCGAGTCACTGTTGACAACGTGTTGCACATATTCTTTTAAACTACACGGAAGACATACATTGATGAAAACAGTACCACACTTAATGCAGCAGTCATTGTCAATCGATCGTGTCTAGTAAGAATGATTACAGTTTAGTTCCTAACACACCGATCTGCGCTTACTTGGTTACGATTAGCGAAGTGTTAGAGCAATCGTTTTTCGCGGCACAGGTGTGGGGTCCAACTCTCGTTACTGGTAAGCTCCAGTCGCACCATCTGTATGTGGCAGATTGTTTATGGCTAGAGAATGAAAAGTAATCGAGAAAGGTAACTGGTTATTTTACTTAATAAACAAGTCATAGCTTAGTTCAGTGATTTCTCTAATAATTCGTATCCCGACTAGAGTTTACTGCTGTCTGTCTTAGCAAAAATTATACGTCTAATACTTCATGTCCCGACCAGAAGTTACAGTTGTCTGACTGCCCTTACCGCTCTTAAGGAACTATAAGGAATAGGCAAAGCAAAAACCAAATTCCAATCAAACGTTATTTACATATAGCGCAATAGGCGGATGTCAAAACCATATATTTGTGTAATTTTATGTTCTCTCCTCAAATTTGGCTTCTTTTCCGCATTCTATTCTCTGAAATCAGTGTACAACGAATGCAAAAGAAAGTATTGTTGGATTGGAAGTCATTTAGTGTTTAAATCTAAAATTGCAAGCCTTATAAATGATAACACTTGGTTATTTTTCGCTTCATATTTAGTTTAGGCATTCCAGTGTCACGAGGCACCTTTCATTAAGACTGCTTCAATAAGTCATGCAGGGGTGGTGTTTTTTAAGAAATACATTTGATATAATGATGCTGCTGACCTACCTGCCCTAAAAGCAATACATTATGACAGCGGCACAATTTTTACTTGACTTATTTTTGTTCAGTTTGAAACGGATTGAAAAAGTAGGCATTTTCCAATAGTTCATAATACACGCTCTTACGTGTCAGTAAATGAATCCATTCAGTTATGCAACATTTGAATAACGAGTAGAAACCATGACACAGAAATTACACGTTCAAAAGATATTATTTTAAAAAACTAGCTGGACCCCCATTTCTGCACCAGCCTCCATTAGCAATAACATTGTTTATGGATTAATGGCATACCTGAAAAAAAACACATGTAGCACAAAAAGTCCTGTATGAAAAGTCGAACTAGCTCGCTCAGGTGTCAAAATGTACGACCTGCCAAATGCAGTATCTGTGACAAGTAAACTACAGTGTGGGAAGAGATAGATGAGAGGCATCAGCGTCACATAAAACAAGATGTGATTTGTTGGAAAACATGCAGAAACAGAAAGGCAAATAGAATGGTTATCCCACTTGATCTCACAACAACTTGAGATTTGTGTTGTTTGAGAGCCAACTTAATCGTCTTCCTCTACCTGTTTTTCTTTTCTACTTTTTTAGATCGTCTTCTTACTTCTTTTCTTCATTTATTATTATTGTATCATGTTTCTCGTAAATTTATCATATGGGAAAGGTGTTATTCACCTAGCTGTTCTTCAAATCAGAATTGGGATTGTATTTCTAGAACTCTCAATCTGTGAACAAAAAAAAACCATATTTATGTAACAAGTTGAGGAGACGCGTGAGACCATACTGGCATTTCATTTAGTTTCAGATAAAAATGCACCTAGAAACGTGAGGTTGCACCGAACACAAAAACGCCACTGTCAATGGCAGGTGGAAACGAACACAGAAACGCCACTTTCAATGACAGGTGGAAACGAACACAGAAACGCCACTTTCAATGACAGGTGGAAACGAACACAGAAACGCCACTGTCAATGGCAGGTGGGAACGAACACAGAAACGCCACTTTCAATGACAGGTGGAAACGAACACAGAAACCCCACTTTCAATGTCTCGTGGGAACGAACACAGAAACGCCACTTTCAATGATAAGTGGAGGAACGAACAGAGAAACGCCACCTTCAATGATAAGTGGAGGAACGAACAGAGAAACGCCACCTGCAATGATAAGTGGAGGAACGAACAGAGAAACGCGACTTTCAATGATAAGTGGAGGAACGAACAGAGAAACGCCACTTTCAATGATAAGTGGGGGAACGAACAGAGAAACGCTACTTTCAATGATAAATGGGGGAACGAACAGAGAAACGCCACTTTCACTGATAAGTGGAGGAACGAACAGAGAAACGCCACCTTCAATGATAAGTGGAGGAACGAACAGAGAAACGCCACCTTCAATGATAAGTGGAGGAACGAACAGAGAAACGCCACTTTCAATGATAAGTGGAGGAACGAACAGAGAAACGCCACTTTCAATGATAAGTGGGGGAACGAACAGAGAAACGCTACTTTCAATGATAAATGGGGGAACGAACAGAGAAACGCCACTTTCAATGACAGGTGGAAAAGAACACAGAAACGCCACTGTCAATTATAGGTTGAAACCAACCCAGATTTCTCACTGCCAATTACAGGTTGGAACGAACCCAGATTTGCCACTGTCAATTACAGGTTGTAATGAACCCAGATTTGCCACTGTCAGTTACAGGTTGGAATGAACCCAGATTTGCCACTGTCAGTTACAGGTTGGAATGAACCCAGATTTGCCACTGTCAATTACAGGTTGGAATGAACCCAGATTTGCCACTGTCAATTGCAGGTTGGAATGAACCCAGATTTGCCACTGTCAATTACAGGTTGGAATGAACCCCGATTTGCCACTGTCAATTACAGGTTTGAACGAACCAAAAGACACTACTGACAAAGACCTGTTTGGGCGAACCCAGAGATACTACTGACAAAGAAAGGTTAGGGCGAACCCATAGACACCACTGACAAAGAAAGGTTAGAACGAACCCATATACACTACTGACAATGATTAGGTTGAGGTAAACTAGAGATTCCATGCCACTGTCATTTCAAACATTTTGGGTGGAGCGAATAGTTATGTTTGCTATGAATTGAATCCCCCTTTCACTCCCCGTAAGCTCAAACTGGTCTATTTGCTTTGCTCTGGGTAGAATTTAGTCCAGTTTTCATTCACAAAAAAGGATGACTCACATTTTTCAGTTAATAGAAAGCATGATAAATGTATTTTACTACATGAATATTGAGTCGATAGAGGAGCAACTTATTTTGAAACCTTCAGCAGCTTCAATTAAAATGTAATGTGAAAGCAGGCAAACGTTTTGGTGGATAATGTTTGTCTTCAAACTTTTAAAACGAATTTTTTGCATCTTGAATTTATATAATTGGGTAGAATGGAAAGGTAATACCATTGATGGGATGAATAGTGAAGTGGTTTACCCACACTTGGTCTCAACTTGCTACCTACCTCTTACCTGAGGTTCCATGCAGCTAAGCATGGCGCTACCATACCACGTGATACCCCTTCAACTGGTCAGATAAACCTGGCAAAAAGAGGAAGGGGGGTAGAGGAACACCACTCGGTGACCTAGGGCGTGTCTACATAAACTTGTTAAGTCTAGACTTGGCGGACTATACGAATGAAATGTGCATTTAAAATCGTATGTCTATCTGGCTTGACTACGTCTTGCTGCTGGGCCCACTAAGCCCGGGACAAGAAAGTGAAGTTACCAGCCTCAGCAACTCTTTTTTATATAGGTCATAATGCCTAGCTAATCACAGCCTCATGCATCACATACATATGCAATATTTCTTTCTAAGCAAGTCGATATATCGATGGGAGAGTGGTGACAGCTAATTCTGGGAGAGTAGTGACAGCTAGTGATGGGAGAGTGGTGACAGCTAGTTCTGGGAGAGTGGTGACAGCTAGTGATGGGAGAGTGGTGACAGCTAGTTCTGGGAGAGTGGTGACAGCTAGTTCTGGGAGAGTAGTGACAGCTAATAATGGGAGGGTGGTGACAGCTAGTTCTGTGAGAGTAGTGACAGCTAGTGATGGGAGAGTGGTGACAGCTAGTTCTGGGAGAGTAGTGACAGCTAGTTCTGGGAGAGTGGTGACAGCTAGTGATGGGAGGGTGGTGACAGCTAGTGATGGGAGAGTGGTGACAGCTAGTAATGGGAGGGTGGTGACAGCTAGTTCTGGGAGAGTAGTGACAGCTAGTGATGGGAGAGTGGTGACAGCTAGTAATGGGAGGGTGGTGACAGCTAGTTCTGGGAGAGTAGTGACAGCTAGTTCTGGGAGAGTGGTGACAGCTAGTTCTGAGAGAGTGGTGACAGCTAGTTCTGGGAGAGTGGTGACAGCTAGTTCTGGGAGAGTGGTGACAGCTAGTGATGGGAGAGTGGTGACAGCTAGTGATGGGAGGGTGGTGACAGCTAGTGATGGGAGGGTGGTGACAGCTAGCGATGGGAGAGTGGTGACAGCTAGTGATGGGAGAGTGGTGACAGCTAGTGATGGGAGAGTGGTGACAGCTAGTGATGGGAGAGTGGTGACAGCTAGTTCTGGGAGGGTGGTGACAGCTAGTGATGGGAGAGTGGTGACAGCTAGTGATGGGAGAGTGGTGACAGCTAGTGATGGGAGAGTGGTGACAGCTAGTTCTGGGAGGGTGGTGACAGCTAGTGATGGGAGGGTGGTGACAGCTAGCGATGGAGGGTGGTGACAGCTAGTGATGGGAGAGTGGTGACAGCTAGTTCTGGGAGAGTAGTGACAGCTAGTTCTGGGAGAGTGGTGACAGCTAGTTCTGGGAGGGTGGTGACAGCTAGTTCTGGGAGAGTGGTGACAGCTAGTTCTGGGAGAGTGGTGACAGCTAGTTCTGGGAGAGTGGTGACAGCTAGTTCTGGGAGAGTGGTGACAGCTAGTTCTGGGAGGGTGGTGACAGCTAGTGATGGGAGAGTGGTGACAGCTAGTGATGGGAGAGTAGTGACAGCTAGTTCTGGGAGAGTGGTGACAGCTAGTGATGGGAGAGTGGTGACAGCAAGTAATGGGTGAGTGGTGACAGCTAGTGATGGGAGAGTGGTGACAGCTAGTTCTGGGAGAGTGGTGACAGCTAGTGATGGGAGAGTGGTGACAGCAAGTAATGGGTGAGTGGTGACAGCTAGTGATGGGAGAGTAGTGACAGCTAGTGATTGGAGAGTAGTGACAGCTAGTGATGGGAGAGTGGTGACAGCTAGTTCTGGGAGAGTGGTGACAGCTAGTTCCGGGAGGGTGGTGACAGCTAGTGATGGGAGAGTGGTGACAGCAAGTAATGGGAGAGTGGTGACAGCTAGTGATGGGAGAGTGGTGACAGCTAGTGATGGGAGAGTGGTGACAGCTAGTGATGGGAGAGTGCTGACAGCTAGTTCTGGGAGGGTGGTGACAGCTAGTTCTGGGAGAGTGGTGACAGCTAGTGATGGGAGAGTGGTGACAGCTAGTTCTGGGAGGGTGGTGACAGCTAGTGATGGGAGAGTGGTGACAGCTAGTGATGGGAGAGTTGTGACAGCTAGTTCTGGGAGGGTGGTGACAGCTAGTGATGGGAGGGTGGTGACAGCTAGGGATGGGAGAGTGGTGACAGCTAGTGATGGGGAGTGGTGACAGCTAATTCTGGGAGGGTGGTGACAGCTAGTGATGGGAGGATGGTGACAGCTAGTGATGGGAGAGTGGTGACAGCTAGTGATGGGAGAGTGGTGACAGCTAGTTCTGGGAGGGTGGTGACAGCTAGTGATGGGAGGGTGGTGACAGCTAGTGATGGGAGAGTGGGGACAGCTAGTGATGGGAGGGTGGTGACAGCTAGTTCTGGGAGGGTGGTGACAGCTAGTAATGGGAGAGTGGTGACAGCTAGTTCTGGGAAAGGTGGTGACAGCTAGTGATGGGAGAGTGGTGACAGCTAGTGATTGGAGGGTGGTGACAGCTAGTGATGGGAGAGTGGTGACAGCTAGTGATGGGAGGGTGGTGACAGCTAGTGATGGGAGAGTGGTGACAGCTAGTTATGGGAGAGTGGGAGAAACTAGTGATGGGAGAGTGGGAGAAACTAGTGATGGGAGAGTGGGAGAAACTAGTGATGGGAAAGTGGGAGAAACTAGTGATGGGAGAGTGGTAAAAGCTAGTGATGGGAAAGCGGGGAAAACTAGTGATGGGAGAGTAGGAGAAACTAGTGATGGGAGAGTGGGAGAAACTAGTGATGGGAAAGCGGGGAAAAGTAGTGATGGGAAAGTGGGAGAAACTAGTGATGGGAGAGTGGGAGAAACTAGTGATGGGAGAGTGGTAAAAGCTAGTGATGGGAAAGCGGGGAAAACTAGTGATGGGAGAGTGGGAGAAACTAGTGATGGGAGAGTGGGAGAAACTAGTGATGAGAGAGTGGTAAAAGCTAGTGATGGGAAAGCGGGGAAAACTAGTGATGGGAGAGTGGGAGAAACTAGTGATGGGAGAGTGGGAGAAACTAGTGATGGGAGAGTGGGGGAAACTTGTTATGGGAGAGTGGGGGAAACCAGTGATGGGAGAGTGGGGGAAACTTGTTATGGGAGAGGGGGGGAAACCAGTGATGGGAGAGTGGGGGAAACTTGTTATGGGAGAGTGGGGGAAACCAGTGATGGGAGAGTGGGGGAAACTTGTTATGGGAGAGTGGGGGAAACCAGTGATGGGAGAGTGGGGGAAACTTGTTATGGGAGAGAGGGGAAACCAGTGATGGGAGAGTGGGGGAAACTTGTTATGGGAGAGTGGGGGAAACCAGTGATGGGAGAGGGGGGGAACTAGTGATGGTAGAGGGGGGGGGGAATTAGTGATGGTAGAGGGGAGGGGGGATACTAGTGATGGTAGAGGGGGGGGAACTAGTGATGGTAGAGGGGGGGAACTAGTGATGGTAGAGGGGGGGGGGAACTAGTGATGGTAGAGCGGGGGAAACTAGTCATGGTAGAGGGGGTTGGGGAAAGTAGTGATGGTAGAGCGGGGGAAACTAGTGATGGTAGAGCGGGGGAAACTAGTGATGGTAGAGGGGGGGGGGAACTAGTGATGGTAGAGGGGAGGGGGGAAACTAGTGATGGTAGAGCGGGGGAAACTAGTGATGGTAGAGCGGGGGAAACTAGTGATGGTAGAGCGGGAGAAACTAGTGATGATAGAGTGGTGAAAGATATCGATGGAAGAGCAGGAAAAGAAATCGATGGGAGAGCGGGGAAAGATATCGATGGGAGAGCGGGGAAAGATATCGATGGGAGAGTGAGGGGGGGGGGGAAGATAGCGATGGAAAGGTGGGAGGGGGGAAGATAGCAGTGGGAGAGTGGGGGGAGGGGAAGATAGCAATGGGAGAGCGGGGTGAGATAACGATGGGAGAATGGGGGAAAGAGATAGCGGTGAGGTCAGTGAGGTCGTTGGAGCAGACATGAAAACATCCTCACAACACCACGACGCCCTCCTCTATCAGCGGCCGATGCCTGTGCCTCTTCTGGTCGGAGATTGGTCCATTCTATTACGTTGTCCTCCCACCTCTTTTTGGGACGGCCTCTTCGTCGTCTGCCTTGCACCTTTCCGTGGAGGATTGTATTTGCAAGACCACTTGATCTCGATATGTGACCGTACCAAGCGAGTTTCCTTCTTTTGACAGTTGCCGAGAGGTCTTCAAAAGGCCCTATTGCTGTTGTAATTCTATCTCAAATTTCCTCATTTGTAACTCGATCTGTGTACGTGACGTATAAAAGTCTTCGGAAACAACTCATCTCCAAGGCCTGCATCCTTCTCTGAAGGTAAGCCGTAACTGTCCATGTCTCACAAGCATAGAGGAATATTGACAGGACCAGTGTACGCATTAATTTGATTTTCGTGCGTAGTGCTAACCGTTTATCTTGCCAGATTTTGTTAAGCCGTGAAAGCGCCGCTATTGTCTGTGCTTTTCTGGCCAACACCTCACATTTTGATCCTTCATCACTGACAATCGACCCTAGATATTTAATACGGTCAATCACTTCGAGTTCCTGACCATTATATTTTATCCTGCTGTTGAAGCCCTCGGCGTTGTTGGTCATTAATTTTGTCTTTCGAGCGTTTATTTCCATACCATAGTCAAGAGCTGTTTCGTAGAGCCTTCTGGCCCATTCCTGAAGTTTTGCTTCTGAACCCCCCAACCCGTCGATATCATCTGCAAAACGAAGGTTGGTAGTCGTTCGGCCCTCTATCTTGACAGTACCAACGTGACCTCCAAGTGCATCACTCATAATTCCCTCAAAAAAATATATTGAAACGAGTTGGAGAGAGTGTACACCCCTGTCTCACACCAACTGATGTGCGAAACCTGTCCCCTCGTCTCCCATTCACAAGAACTGCGCTGCACGCCGTGTCATACAGGTGTTTAAGCACCGTTATAATATTTCCGTTGATTTTATACATCCTCATGGTTGCCCATAGCACTGAAATGAAACAGAGTGATGTAAAAAGAGAGAAGGAGGAGAGTTCCAGAGTCAGATTGAGGTACCTTAAACTTCATTAACTTGTTATTTACCTTTATTGACTATATTTACATTTTTCTATTAACTGTTATCTCCCTTGATCTCAAATCCACTTGCTGTTTCTCTTTTCTTCTTATTCGTTCATGTCCTATAATTATGCTAGATATAGCGTTTCTTCGGCCCTTTTCATGGGTGTCTGACTGTTCCGAGCTCGCCGTATAGCAGGTTGCAAGCGTAGGCGCTCATCAGAAATGCCTACAACATGTCCCGTCCATCTCAACTTGACTTTTGTCAAGAAGCTCATTGATGCTAACGTGTTTGACTTGTTAATAATTTCAGAGCATGGCACTTTGTCCTGTCACCCCACCCTAATCAGCCTGCGCTAACAGCTCATGAGGAAACGATTTAGTTGTCTGGCATGTGTGCTATACGCTGTCTACGTGTGGTAGTGGAAAACTGGCTGCTCCATTTTCAATACATTTCGCAACAAGTATTATTTTTCTTATCTTTGTGATTTCAAAGCGGGAAGGAAGCCACTGCAAGCCAGCAGCTGATGCCCGTTGAATGTTGTTGAGCTCTGATCTAATCTGACAGCTTTTGATTCATGCTGTTCTGAACTGACTGCGGTAGTGATATGCAGCCTGGAAAGGTCACCATAGTTTTTAGCTATAAGCAGTTTACTGTGGGGAAGATTTTTAGTGCCTCGAGAAATGCCATACTTTCTGTTATACAGACGTTGGAGATGTAATCAGTCGTCTTATTGACTGCACGTTAAATTTTTATAAAGATGTCTCCTCCTGCATCGATTACTGCTCCGTCAAGTTACAAATTTGCATATTGTCCTTTGACTGTCCTTGCCTGTAATCATTCGATCAGCCTAAGCTTTAACTGGAGGTCATATAGGTTGGTCCTTATTTTCATTTCCCGGAAGATCTGTAAACGTGGAGATATTCTCATGGGATATTAGGGTTTCTCAAAGTTAGTTATCGTTTGCATTAATATGGGTTGATTAGAGAATTAAGGCCTGCTATATGTCTCATATCTAGCCTGCTATATGTCTCATATCTAGCCTGCTGTATTTCTCATATCTAGGTGTCAGAAAGCATATGCTGTGACGTATCAGCTTGTCACCACTGCTCAGGCACCCAAGCATCAGTTTGATAGCTGATAAACAGTATATTTATTCCGACTGTGTACTACCAGTGCCAAACATGGCCTCTGTCGAGGGTTCGTGAGAGCATAATTTCGACGTATGAAATGAATTGTTTGAGAGAAGTCATCGGTCTTACCAGGAAAGACATAATGCGGAACGAAGAAATTCGAAGTATGGTCGGCCCTACGTCTTGTGCCGAATACATTTCCAGGCAGAAAATAAGTTGGTTTGGTTATCACATGAGAATGCACTCTCATCAATATGCACTGGCGACTTACAACGCTGGTAGATCTAGTTACACGGCAAGGGGGCGGCCGCGCGGCACGAGCATAGTTGACATTAGAGTGATTGTGCAGCGACACTGGCTCACATTTGATCGACGCAATGCACTTGGCGCAGGACAGACGACTTTAGCTCCCCGTGACGTTCAACGGCACAAATGGAAAGAAAACTAACTTTGTCTCAGGTAAATAAGGCAGAATGCCTGCAGCCAGGTCAACATCATATACTTGAGGTACCTCCAGTTACCCCTAACGCGGATCTGACGAATGGCGATCAGCTGGTGCTAATAACACAAGTCCTCTTAGGTCTGCGTAGACATCATTGTATACTATGGGTTCGGTTACCCTATATAAACCTCTGACTGAGCAGGCCCTCTGATAGATGCGTCGGATGCTGGGCCCAGCGGCGTATGGGAATGTCCAGATTATCATCGAGACTTCGCCCAGTGAACACATCATGGTTAAACAAGAAACTCTTGCTTGGTTGAGACAGATGCTTCCCAACGATCACGATGGCATGTAGAGGCAGACCGAGGTGAAGATGGACAAGAGACATTACCATTACAAATGCAAAGACTCTAGCGTTGAAAGTGGCAGAGACGTGAAGAATGTCCGAGGATCGAGTGTATTGCAGATCTGATGTCATGACAGCAGCGTTCTGCAATGTAAAAAGCTACATTATGATGATGACAATAATGATGATTATGGGGATGATGTTTAGGGAGAATGTATTTATGGGAGTTATGTAAATGTCATGAAACATTAAGGAAGCTTGCTCTCTTCAAGTTGTGTCTTGGTGATCTGCAGAGTTTGGTTGCAAAGGAGAGTTTGGCAAACGATAACGGTCTCTCGCTGTTCTGACAGAGTGTACAACATTAATAGGGAAAGAGGCATTTTTGTGTATGTCAATAGTGTCTACACTTGGATGGTCTCCATCCCTTCTGTGATTATCTTTAGACTTGCATTTTGCACTTTGTTTAGAGGATCAGTGTTTGTTTTGGATGCTGTGGACCAGACTGACATGACATTTTCCAGTGCAAGTCTGACTATGCTTGTGTAGAAATACTTTTAGATAGTGCTGTTTGCCCCTAAACACCTCCCTCCCCCCCCCCCCCCCCCCCAAACAAGCGAAAACATCTCATACCACTGTGCAAACCGAAGCAGGAACCAATGAAAATCAAACACATTTTGAAACAATACTACATTTTAATCAATGTTCATTAATATATTCCACGTAAACGTTAACCACAATATTTAACTCTAGCATGTCTAAAAGATAATCAGGTCGGGAGGATTTCACCACCAAGTATTCATTTTTGGCCGATCAAATCAATCCGCAGTTTTCACAATAGGAGAACATAAAATAAGTTTTAAAATGTCTGCTTTTCAGTGGTGGAATGTATGGCGATAAACTCTTCTCAGACTAAATAGTTATCTATCTCTGTCGCTGTGAGTACAGATCACTTTATGTTTGTTCCTTTTGTATAATTCCTTCTCGCATTTGTTTATAATAATTGTTACGAGTTACTAAGTTAACAACCATGTATTAGGAAATGGAGGCCATTCTAAGTTATTAACTGAATCTTGTTGTCCCTTTCAACTTTAAAACGTATATTATGTATGGAAGCACTGTTCGCTATCTCTAAATTATACTCCGTTCAAAGCTATGTCGTCTAATAAAATAAAACTCGCAGATAGAAGAAAAAAAAATGCATGAGAAAATAGCAGAAGTTGTAGTTGTATTCTTACACATAGTTGACTTCTGACGTTCAGCACTGAATCTGTCTTCAAGCATCAGCTGTGCTAAACGAATATAATGCTGTCTACTGTGAACGATACGACTGATGGTGCTGCCACTTCTGAAATGTTGGAAAAAAACAGTTATAAAGCAGAGACATTTCATTAGTCAAGTAACAAATTATCGTGCCGAACATCCAGAATAGAAAAGTGATAACAAGACAGTATTATTTTTTCATATTTATTGTTCGTCAGAAGATATCCACATCGTGGACAATATAGTGAGATGTGTGAAGTTTTCTTTACGTAGATTACCCAGCTGAAGAGTTAGAAAATAAGAAGAGGAAAAAGAAGAAGTAGAAGAAGAAAATAAGAGAAAACAAACTAGGAAATATTACGAGATTTGCTGAGTTTTTATTGTCCTCATGCGGCCCTGGAACTGGTTTGTCCTACTGCGAATATGGTGCTGGCTTTTCCTCATGCGGCCCTGGAACTGGTTTGTCCTCCTGCGAATATGGTGCTGGCATTTCCTCACGCGGCTCTGGAACTGGTTTGTCCTACTGCTAATATGGTGCTGGCTTTTCCTCATGCGGCCCTGGAACTGGTTTGTCCTACTGCGAATATGGTGCTAGATTTTCCTCATGCGGCACTGGAACTGGTTTGTCCTACTGCGAATATGGTGCTGGCTTTTCCTCGCGCGGCCCTGGAACTGGTTTGTCCTACATCGAATATGGTGCTGGCTTTTCCTCACGCCGCTCTGGAACTGGTTTGTCCTACTGCGAATATGGTGCTGGCTTTTCCTCACGCGGCTCTGGAACTGGTTTGTTCAAGTTCGACCGTGGAGCTGGCAAATGCTTGTGTAGCCCTGGAGCTGGCAAGTGCTTGTGTAGCCCGAGAGGTGGCGTGTTTTTGTTCAACCCTGGAGCTGGCAAGTTCTTGTTCAACCCTGGAGCTGGCAAGTGCTTGTGTAGCTCTGGAGCTGGCAAGTGCCTGTGTAGCCCGGGAGCTGGCGTGTTCTTGTTCAACCCTAGAGCTAGCAAGTGCTTTTGTAGCCCTGGTACTGGCAAGTGCATGTGTAGCCCGGGAGCTGGCGTATTCTTGTTCAACCCTAGAGCTAGCAAGTGCTTTTGTAGCCCTGGTACTGGCAAGTGCATGTGTAGCCCGGGAGCTGGCGTATTCTTGTTCAACCCTAGAGCTAGCAAGTGCTTTTGTAGCCCTGGTACTGGCAAGTGCTTTTGTAGCCTATTTTAGACCTTATGCGTGAATAAATTAACTCCACCCAGCAGCGACCCGGAAAACAATTAATGACGAAATATGTAAAACGATGTTTTAAATTGCATTTGCGCATATTACATTCTTGAACCGGTTAACTGTGCTAGTTATCTTCGTTGACTGAAGACGACAACAGAAACTATAACTCATGTTTCACATTCGTATTTCTGTGTGTAAAAACAATGCATTAAGTAGCGGCTAAAAGAATGGTTTGGAAATCGTTGTTCTATCAACGTGGACAGGTATTCAAAACCACAGTAACAGTTAGGTTTATATCTATAGATAATAAAATTAAAATGTAGTCTGCACAATGCATGGCGTCTGCAGGCGAGAGCGGCGTTTATTCCCCAGTCCTATAGATTCTCCCACTGGATTCAAACATTGGAAATAAGCATCGTAAACTCAGTTAGGGTCTATATTTATGCCCAAAGATTAAGTGGATTGGTCATTTAGTCAGAAAGTAGGACCAGACCGCAGCGAGAGTATATCATATGCAGGTCTCCGGTACATGTTCAAGGGCTGGCCTGGACGTTGGTAGATAGAGGGTAGTACCTGACACACTCAAGAGGTTACACCTAACGACAGTACAAGCCTCTTCCCTAACGATAAGAAATATAAACATCCCGCCTCTCTGCGACGGCTCATAGCCAGAACAGTAAGACATCTGGCCTCTCTGCGACGGCTCATGGCCAGGACAATAGGACATCCCGCCTCTCTGCGACGGCTCATAGCCAGAACAGTAAGACATCTGGCCTCTCTGCGACGGCTCATGGCCAGGACAATAGGACATCCCGCCTCTCTGCGACAGCTCATGGCAAGGACAGTAGGACATCTGGCTTCTCTGTGACGGCTCATGGCCAGGACAATAGGACATCCCGCCTCTCTGTGACAGCTCATGGCAAGGACAGTAGGACATCCCGCATCTCTGCGACAGCTCATGGCCAGGACAGTAGGACATCCCGCCTCTCTGCGATGGCTCATGGCCAGATCAGTAGGACAGATGAAGAAGAATATGTTTTAAGGATTTCTCGGTCCTCGTGATAAACAGACTGCTAGGAATACTCACTCACTCATTCACTCACTCACTCACTCACTCACTCACATAGAAATGTAGATTTCGAGAATTGTAAATGATGGCCTAGTTTCACAACAGAGTTCCGGGCTGGAATGATGTGTGCACACTTAGTCCAATCTGAAAGAGCGATTTAGTAGCACGCAATCATGTGTGTGTGTTTATAAGACAACAAGATTTCCTGAGTGACTAGCCCTTGGGTACTAGACAGCAAAATTGGAGACTTTGTGGATTTCATTCCAACCACAGGCAGAAACCAGCAGAATTCTGCCTCTTTTCTTACTAAAAAGGTAAGCATGTACACTCAGCTAACATACACAAGGAGCTCGACTAGCTATTCTGAGAGAAATCGGAAGTGGCCAGCTCCTAGATGGTTTTATTAGTCTATAGAAAATAACAGCTTGGTTATCGCGGAGTCACGACCAAAGTCAGTCCGTCTAGCTATGAATGAGTAACTTCGTTCCAGTTGTAGAAGGCAAGACAAAGAAAGAGAGAGAGAGAGAGAGAGAGTCCTAGCAATAACTCATCATCATCACCCACGCGTCTAGTTCCCCTGGAACAAAGGACCTCCAGAAACCCATCATCATCATTCATGCGTCTAGTTCCTCCTAGAACATCGGGCCTCTAGAAACTCATCATCATCATCCATGCGTCTAGTTCACCTTAGAAAACAGGGCCTCCAGAAACGCATCGTCTTTCATCTGTCTAGTTTCCCTTGGATTCAAAAGATCATGGCGCAATCAAATCATTTTTCTTTTCATAACTTCCAGCCCGACAGACACATGCATGTGCCAGTGTTGTGAGTATCCATGAACGGTGGCACATATTCTCCAAGTCTGTCAGCGTCACGAGAGCAGCAAAATGACAGCATGTTCTTCTCAACTGAGGGATAAATTAAATGACGACTGACAGCCTATGATAGACTACCAGTTTTTCAAAGGAAACAGATATGGCCATTTAACAGTCAACAACGATGAAAACCAATCCATGACGTCAAAGTCTGCAATAGAAATACATCTGTTCTGTCTTGAACAGCCTTATTTTACCGGATCGATATTATGACAGATGTTTAAATAAAACCTTATTACATTCACTTGAACATGAAATACAAACAATATTAGCATTTCCTTTCTCATGCGCTCATATCTGTGAAAAAGTTGCGCACGTAAATATCGACAGTAAGTATCGATTATACTCCGGTATGGTTTCATATGTTAGAAAGGAGCGTTCATTAGTAATAAATACAAAGTGTACCAGTTATGTAATATAGGTGGAATTACCTCGGAAAAAATCAATCAAAAACCTTTTAGCTTCACGCGAAGCAAAGGATTCCAGCAAATACACACCAAGGCATGTTCCAGATCATGCGTTCCTATTCTGTACATGTCTTCTCTATTTCATTTATCACTGCCTGGAGCTCTCTTCTCCATTTTGCATACAGATATTATATTTCTATGACATTTTATATCAAAAAAAGACAGTGCACAAACAAAAACGTCAAGAAAAGGTACAACATTTGTAAAGGGAGTCAGACACAACATCTACAATTCACACATGTCAACTGAAATTATTTTTAAACTGAGCATATGATGGCGAACAGAAAACAGCACTTCAATAGACACTTAACAAACAGAAAGGAAGACTAGGATTATGTGGACGGTATCTGAATTCTATCATTGCAAAACAGTGGGTGTAATGAGAATGGTGAACAAACTAAAGGAAAAAAAGCGACGAGGAACTACAGGACAGTGTGAATTTACACACATACAATTTTCATAAAAAATAATAATAGATGAAGTGATTCTGAAATGATTAATGCTCAGATATTTGAAGAAGTGCATAGCTTTACAAATTTGTAGCACAACACTGGCACAGCAGATATTTGAAGAAGTGCATAGCTTTACAAATTTGTAGCACAACACTGGCACAGCAGATATTTGAAGACGTGCATAGCTTTACAAATTTGTAGCACAACACTGGCACAGCAGATATTTGAAGAAGTGCATAGCCTCACAAATTTGTAGCAAAACACTGGCACAGCAGAACGAAAAAAACCAAGTTGACAACGTCAGCATTAACAAATTCAGATTTGCTTTCAGCTTGTCAATTCAATACAGCTGTGCCAACTCTGCCTACGTATATCCAGATTAAACTGATCAACAATAATGCAACTCTGCCCAATTTAATATAACATGAACATGGTGCGTAACTAAATATTTGATAGCTAAATTGTAGCCATTCACCACCAGATGTCTGAGCCGCGAACTTTTCAGCAGATGGTCATAAATAACAATAAACAGTTTTGTAGAAGAGTACAAACCAGTAAAGTTGCAATACAGAGAGCTGGCATAGATACCACATACCTTCAAGAAATAGTTTCAAGCTATAATAAGATAACGCGATCGACTCTATTACTATGACGTTCAGGTTAAGAAGGTAGTGAGAGGAGAGAGAGAGAGAGAGAGAGAGAGAGAGAGAGAGAGAGAGGCATAGAAAGAAATGAAGAAAGAGAGAGAGATCGGAATGCTTGAGGAAAATCAGCGATAAGCAGAAATTGGGTCAAAATAAGAATTGATGGCCATGGTATTCTATTGCTGAGAATAAATAACAATCAAAGATACCACATCAAAGATTGATGGTCAGGTAAGAGGTGTAACATCTGACCTACCTGGCAAGTAACATAAAAGCAGAGAAGCAAATCAAGATGTAAACGCCAGGATACAGAAGATCATATTTGTTCTCAGCAATCTTCGGCCATTCATTTTTAACTCGCCAGCATTCTTCATGGAAAATAAGATAAGGCTATTTAACTCGAAGCGGTTCTACTACATGGCTCAGGGAGATGGCATGTGAATAAGAGTTAAATACATCCAGACAGCCGATTTTCAAGAACACAATCAATGTCGCCATCGTATATTTCAAGTTAGATTGGAAAGAACACTTTGATCAATACAATAAATGTCACACTCCCATACTTCAAGTTAGATTGGAAAGAACACTTTCATCAACACAAACACCAGGAAATTGAGAAAATAAAGTGGATATGGACATGACTTACTCTCAGAAATTAGCCGAGCAGTATAAACAGACATGCGCTGGACTGGAATTCACAGACAAATTGGCGCATAAAGAAGCCAAGAAACGGCTGGCAAGGAACTGTACAAAATGAAGTCAGATACTATGAAGATGGTACAGAGTAAGCACAGATAGAGCTCATGTATTGTGACCCCTTGTTTGATGGGGAAAAGACGGATAACTGATGACAATGACTTACATGTTCTGAAGGAATGCAAAAGTGTGTATCTGTGCTTGTGCGAGCGTATGTGAGGGCATGCATGTATGTATCCATGGTTCTGTGTTTTTGTATAAATATATACATATATATGTAATATATAGACCTGCTTACATATACATTTTCGTATTGGCGTGCATATATATGTACATATATCATATTTCAAATTGGTGTACATACAAACATACATGCATTATAATGGTGTACGCACATACTTACATTTATCGGATTGCAAGAAATAAAGTAATAGCGTGCACATAATTACGACTCTCAAATTGTTTGTGTTCTACGTCAAGAACGAATCTCCTGAACAGCACTAGGAGGTGAAGGCCGTGCACATTAGAGTGATTTCTTGTTCATGTAAATGTCTAGTAATAAATTACCCGAATTGTTATTTCCCAATAACTACCAGACACTAGTATGATTGTCTTCATCTTTTTCTTGCAGATTACCTTCAGTTGTGGTCCTTGGATCATATTCAATGATGGAATCTTCACACAAAATATCTTCCTAATTCCCATTGTGTTATTGGAATCGCAGAATTTAAAAAACACTGACAATAACTTCACTACTAATTCTTCCCTAAACTGAGTTTAACCACTAAATTGGTCGCTTTATGTTTGGTTGCTTTGGCTTTCTTGTGGTCAGCGGATGATTCCCATTAATCAATCGATCATTATTGTCTTTGCTGCGTGTAATTATTAAATCGTTTATTTACAACGTCAGGAACTTGAGAAATCCTTCGTTTCTCCTCGCATCATAACAAAATCAGTGCTAACCCTTTACAGTCTGGCCTAAGTTGATTAGATTTGTGTATTAATTCAATTACAGTCCGGTTTAATTGATTAAATTCGTGTATTAAGCATTTACAGTCCAGTCTAATTTATTAGATTAATCTAAAATTAGATTAATCATGTTACCTCACTTTCTAAGTTACTTGGCTACGAAAATCATCATAACCTGCATGCGCCTATGCGATAGTACAACTCACACCATAGCTATAAACGCTCGTGATTGGTCAACATTTGCCATCTGGTCAAACAGATAATTGAGGGTTTTCTGTTTTAAAATTCACAGCTAACAGATCGTCAACTGTGTAAACTGTGGGTACTCGCTATGCAAGCCTAGAGCAACGTCGCAAACAAAGACCAGGATGTAGGATCCTAACCAATGTTTAGCCTTACTTCAGCACATAGGTTTAAAAAATATAAACTCTCTTACCATCACCAATGCTGTCACTGTAATCACCAAGCGTTTCTTCTTGTATTCTTGGTTTCATTTACATGGCAGTCGTCCGCATAAGAACTTTGGTGGTCTTTCCCATGACCTATCAGAACTAACACTATGCTACAGTATAACTTGATGAGGTACTATATTAGAAAACATTTTTTTAACTGTCATTCTTCTTCTTCTTCTTCTTCTTCTTCTTCTTCTTCTTCTTCTTCTTCTTCTTCTTCTTCTTACGCTGTCAGACGTCAACCTTTATTTTTTCGAAAAAAGCAGCGGTCATCCTGAGGCTGTCGACACTGCCATAGAGCTTGTCTAGTGTTGCCACTGGTGATGGCCACATCTGCTTTCTCTCATCCTCGTATGTCGGGCAGATTTGCAGCAGATGTTCAGCGGTCATTCGATATTTGTCCAATTGCTGGGATAGTAGAGGGGTTTTGAAGGCTGAGAACTACAGACCGCTTCGCCACTGCTGTTGCCACGTCGTGTTCTGGATATGTTTGTTTATTTTACCCCCAACAGAAAAACAACATATGTCATACCGGGGATTCGAGCCGCTGCCCTCGGCAGGCAAGCCTCGAAATCATTCGGAACGCGCTGCTTGGTACTATATAATCAGGGTTTTACTCTGAAACCCTTGCCAGTAACGCTTCTGTACAAATGGGTCTCCTATTGGACAATATGCATGCACGCTCTGTGGTTAGGAAGGAACTAGCCCCATGCTGAATAGACATAGGATAAAGAGAACCTGCATTCACTGCATCATGACAATCGAAACCAATCGTAAAGGCACAGTGGCCCAGGACGTGACGATCCAATTGTCTGGAACTTTTGGTCATAGGTCTAGAGCCTAGGAGAACTCGGCCTAACCAGTAGACAATTGGTGGCGGTTACAGGTCTAGAGACTAGGAGAACTCGGCCTAACCAGTAGACAATTGGTGGCGGGGAATGAGCACAGTGATCCCTACCGTGCCTTCGCTACCTTGGAGTGTTGCTAATGCACCCTCTCAATTACTTAATGTCAGGACAGTGCATTTCTGGATTCTGCCTGGAGTGGGAAGAAAATTTACAGACTCACCAGCAGCTCGACAATACCAAAATATGGGAAGTACACAATTTTAAAGTTTCACAAACGAGCTCGGACGACGCCTCGGTCATCAGGGTGTGCGCTGGCAGTGGGTGACCAGGCTGCAATAGGTGAAAAATGGAATACTGGAAACAAACATAGACATACTAACACGAGAAAACCTAAGAGGAAGCCCACGCTAACACGAGATAACAAGCTTTCATTTAACCTTCTACATTTAAATATTTGTGACCTAAGAAATAAGAAGCTTGAGCTTGCCAAGGTTTTGGACAGGGTTCATGTGGCTCTCCTGCAAGAAACTTTACACAAGGAAATTGACCTGAGCTTGACAGGATACACTAGCTATGTCTGTGAGTGCACTAACTGCTGTGGCATAGTTACCTATATCCTAAATGACATTCAGGGATATGTCCCACATATAACAGCCCAACCCACAGACATACAGCAAATCAATATCTGGCACACTGGATCAAAGTACACTATAACAACATTTACAGATTTACAGGCGCCTTCCCCCCCCCCCCCCCCCAGACGACATGCAACCTGCCAGATCTGCATCAAACACAATATCATAAAACACTCCTTGCAGGTGACTTCAATGGACACTCGCCTCGTTGGGTTTACACTGACCATAACAGTACAGGACAATTTATTGAGGAGCTCTGTGATGCAACCAACATGTCCGTATTGCAGAATGCTGACTCTACCCCAACCAACATGTCCGTATTGCAGAATGCTGACTCTACCCCAACCAACATGTCTGTATTGCAGAATGCTGACTCTACCCCAACCAACATGTCCGTATTGCAGAATGCAGACTCTACCCCAACCAACATGTCCGTATTGCAGAATGCAGACTCTACCCCAACCAACATGTCCGTATTGCAGAATGCAGACTCTACCCCAACCAACATGTCCGTATTGCAGAATGCAGACTCTACCCCAACCAACATGTCCGTATTGCAGAATGCAGACTATACCCCAACCAACATGTCCGTATTGCAGAATGCAGACTCTACCCCAACCAACATGTCCGTATTGCAGAATGCAGACTCTACCCCAACCAACATGTCCGTATTGCAGAATGCAGACTCTACCCCAACCAACATGTCCGTAATGCAGAATGCAGACTCTACCCCAACCAACATGTCCGTATTGCAGAATGCAGACTCTACCCAAACCAACATGTCCGTATTGCAGAATGCTGACTCTACCCCAACCAACATGTCCGTATTGCAGAATGCAGACTCTACCCAAACCAACATGTCCGTATTGCAGAATGCTGACTATACCCCAACCAACATGTCCGTATTGCAGAATGCAGACTCTACCCTAACGCTGCTACACGGGGCTCACCTCTCTCTCAGTCAATCTGATTTGACGATCTGCTCCTCTGATTTGAAAGACTCTTGCAACCTGCAAGTTCTTGATCACAGGCCAATTCTCACCTCCGTAACCATACCCAGTAAACCATGCGACAAACAGAAAACTCGTTGGAACTTTAGTAAAGCTGAGTGGAGACTTCCAAAAATCATATGACTACCTGCTTGGTTATATTGACAGCAGCAGTGTAGAACGACTCAATAATGGGGTGACAAGAGCAATTCTAAATGCAGCATTCCAAAGCATCCCAAGGCGGCAGTAGGAAGTCGTTCAAACCATTCTACACTAAAGAAATGCAAGCTGTTTATATCTGGAAGAAATGAAGCAAGAACAGCCTTCGAGAGAGCACCATCACAAGAATCAGATCCTCTACAACAAATTATGTGCAACGGTCAAACTCACAGTAAAGAATGTAAAACATGAAAAATGGTCATCAACATGTGCGAAACTTGACTTAAAGCACAATGGGAAGAGAGCCTGGGCATTGATGGACAATTTGTCTGGAAACAGGAGGAGAACAAATCCCAAGCCAGTGATAGACGGTAGAGGAATAATAACTGAAGATCATAAAAAAGTAGTTCACGTCAAACGGTACTTTTCATCTGTGAACAGAGCAGGAAAGAATTCTGAGTTGGACAAAGAACGTCTAGGGCACTTGAAACGTCAAGAGAAAGCCCCAACCACTAGTGCCTCCTTATGTGAATATGACTTCAGTGTGCAAGAATTCCAACAAGGTCTGAAGAAATTAAAACCTAGAAAGTCTCCTGGGCCAGACAGGATCCATAATGAAATGATAACTCACCTGGGCTCATTAGGGAAAGAGACAGTCCTGAAGTTAATCAACATGACTTGGAGAAATGGACCACTCATTGGGGAAAGAAACAGTCCTGAAGTTAATCAACATGACTTGGAGAAATGGACAACTGCCCAAAGACTGGAAGAATGCGCATGTTATCCCCATCCTGACAGCCAACAAACCTCCAGAGGAACCAAAAAGCTTCCGTCCTATCTCACTAACATCATGCCTTAGAAAATTAGCAGAAAGAATGGTAAATGCACGCTTTACTGGTTCCTTGAGAGTTCAGAAAACCTTTGCCATGAACAAGCAGGCTTCTGAAAAGGTAGTTGCATAGAAGACCAGCTTTTTAGGTTACCACAGACAATTCACGGTGAGTTCAAACATAAGAAACATACAGTAGCAATCGTCTTCGACTTACAACAGGCCTATGATCGTGTATGGAAAAAAAATGTCTCTTGATGAAGTTGACTGACGTGGGGATTAGCGGAAAGCTGTACAACTGGATAGAATATGTCCTCTTTGATCGAACAATCTAGACACAGATGAACAATGCAGTCTCCTCTAAATGCGTCTTAGAGGAAGGCTTACCACAGGGCTCTGCTTTGAGCTGCACTATCTTTCTCATTTACATAAATGACCTTGCAAAGCATATCAAAGCTCAAAAGCTATGTATGCTAATGATTTGGCAATATGGCAGAGCAATGAAGATGCAGAAAGTGCAGCACAAAGATTAAACGGAGAACTGAGAAGACTGCATGAGTATTGCCAAATGTGGAAACTGAAGATAAACTGTGAAATGACTGTTTACACTATCTTTACCAATAGCCACAAAGTAGCCAAGAAAAATATCAGTTTGAGATTCGGCAAACAGAAATTGCCCAGAGAGGAAGAGCCTACATATCTTGGAGTAACTCTAGACCGACAGCTCAGTCTCAGCAAACATGTTCAAAATGTTAAAAATAAAGCATTGAGGCGGCTTCAGTTATTGAAGAGGCTCGCTGGTACAGCATGGGAATCAGACACGCATAATCTGAAAGGCTTGTATCTTGGATGTGTACGCTCTGCTTTAGAATACAGTAATGCACTCCTGACAACATGCTCACACACTAATATAGTCCCTGTACAGAGTGCAGAGCAATGTCCTGCGCCTTATTGGTGGCGCAATGATGTCAACGCCCACTGCTGCATGTGAAATTAATGTGAATGTAGAACCCCTTGAGATGCGAAGAGATGTGACTGCTATGGAAGATTATGAGAGGAGTAAAAGACCAAAGAGCAAAGACCATCCCAGTAGAAGGCTTGTAGAAAAATGGCAGCAAAAGCAATAAATAAGACAAAAGTCAGTCCTCCACCACGCTAGTAAGATTAAAGCCAGAAATCACGTCACAGATAAAAGACAAGAAACACTGAGAGCAACAAGAAATTTACCACCACATACATGTTTTAAAATGCCAGAAATTCAAACAACACTAACAGATAATACAACAAGAAGTGCTGATCCAGTCAGTCTTATGAGAGCATCACAGAGAACTATTGATACCTATCCAGAAGAATGGGTGCATGTCTATACTGGTGGATCTGCTTTTAAGGCCCCCATTAAAGCTGGATATGGAGTCTACATAGAGTATCCAGACAGAACATCTGATGAGCTATTTGATGCCTGTGGGGAGATATGTTCAAATAATGAGACAGAAATAACAGCATTGGAAGTAGCTCTGTACCACTTGAGGACTGTATTTGATGATTTCCAATCAAAAGCCCAAAGCATCGTAATCTTTAAAGACTCATTATCTGTCCTTCAAGCTCTGGAAGACGGTGGTCACTGCAGGCCTGAACTTACCCACATTTCCCAAGATGCCAACCAACTTCCCATATCCTATGAAGTCAGAATATTTATACAATGGATCTATGATCACTCAAATACACCTGGCAGTGACAAGGCAGACAGACTGGCTAAGAAGAGAGCAAGTCAAAAACAATAATACACACCAACAACTCTACAGACAGTCAAACAACTACTGAAGACTGTGAACAAGGAGGCCTGGCTGAATAGATGGGCGATGGGACATACTGGGAGAGAAATCTACAAACATATGGCCATCCCAAATCCCAAAGACAATATCAACCTCCTGAAAAGGAGAGACCAAAGCACCATTTTTCGACTTCGCACTTATCACACAACTTAACCGCCACTTGAACAGAATCCAACCAGAACATGTTCCAGAGTGCTGCCTTTGAAACTGTTGAACATCATCTTTTTGAATGTTCGGCCCTTGCGGGTGTTAGGAAAGAGCTTCTTCCTCCGAGGCCAGACAAATGGAACACTTTGTACGGAACTAAACAAAGGTTACAAACACTTGCGGATACCATTATATGGCATTGGGCCAAAGGGTAGGAGCCCATATGCCGCTGGAGCAATAACCAACATGGCAGTTGCCACTTTAACGTCTATCATTTTTTTTAAATGCCCCCGTCAATACCGTAATACTGTTTTTGATTAGATGACACATCAAAATTGTCTTTTATTTTTACAGTAAAACCATAGATCATTTTGGAAAACATGGAACGTGTTTGCTGCATGCACATTATTTCTTTGTTGAGTCTGGCTCCTTGTTCTTAGCTTCTGATTAGTGAATTGGTAGAGCATTCGATTTTCATGGCATATTGTTCAACTCCCGCTACAGGTAGCTCCAGTCGACTCAGCTGTAAATGGGTACACGGCTGACAGCCAGGGAAGAAAAAAGTCATAGATGGGAAATAGCGACACCATCTCACAAAAAGCTGCTAGAACAATGGAGGATCTAACAATTCATCCCTGGCGTCACAGTCTGCTATGATATTACATTTACCTTTACGTTGTTCTTAATTTACAATTTATATTGTAGCTTTTTCTCACTCCCATTTCTACTTGAGACGAAAGAGAACCTATTCCGTTTGTCACTTTCACTCTGCTTGCTGATCTGCCATGAGGGAATTATGTTATATCAGTAATACAGCCGCGATAGTACAGTGGTTAGTACACTGGCTCTCTAGCTGAGAAATCTGGTTTCCGTCCCCAGTTGGGGCAGAACTTTTTTCTAGATCGCGAAATGGTACTGGAGATCAACCCAGCCTAGAAAATTGGAAACCAGAACAATCTGGGCAAGTAAATATGGTGGTTTCGAAGCTGACACCATCACCAGTAATGTCCAGTTGGTCAAACAAATATGGGCCTAACACCATGTTCTCTAAATATCACAAAGGATCTGAACCCTTTGCTTTTAATACAGAACATATTCGTTCACGAACATATTTCAAAGTCTCGGCCCGCATCTCACATGCGGCCGTATCTCACATGCGAACTGTCTATGGCGTTTTATAGTGCGGTTAGCGATTATCTTCTGTCTTCTTCGGCGTTCGTCGTGACGGTTTGTTGTAGTTTATAGCGAGATTATGGAGCCGCGTAGCGCAGTGGTTAGCAAGTGGCTTCGCACCTGAGTGGTCCTGGGTTCATTCCCCAGTTGAGGCGTTAATGTTTTTTTCAGACCGGGTCGACCCAGCCTTAAATGGGTACCGGTTCAGTCCGGGAAGTAAAAGCGGCGAAGGAGAGGAGATGGCTACCGCCCTCATATAGCCGAGCCTTTGAAATGTGAGATCGCTAACACCTCACACCCCTACGGCAGTAATGCTATGGGATACTTTACTTTACTTTTTATAGCGAGATTGCGATATCTACGCCTTTTGACCGAACACATCCGATTTCAGCTGGCTTCTTTTGGTCCCATGTTTGTCTTAAGCTTATTCAGCTTGTGTTGACCGCCGCTTGGAGACGAAATAGCGTCTTGGTCAGCTGTGGTTCGCAGACCCTGATGCAAGCATTCACCTATGAGTCAATGGCTGCCGCCAGCTCATTGACATCTGAATCTTTGTCCCCGATTAGCTATTATGAGGTTTGAACAAAAATGTGGCATTATGTACAACATTAAATGTAAAGTACACTTTCGTCATTTTTCTGTGCAAACAGATATTGTAAAACACATTTTTGTTTTAAATACTCATAAAAGAAAATCGTCAAATCTGAGGATAAACACGAGGAAAGAGTGAAACGTATTTGTCTTACCAGTAACAAAGGGTCTAGTATTATTTATTATTATATTAGCAGATACTTGTGACTTAGTAAGGTATACACTGAGGGGGGTATCGTTCCTAGTTACTAACTTGTTATTTCTTCTGATTTAGTTTTAAACGTAGATTTAGTCTGATGAAGTATTAATCTGTATTAGTTTAAACTTCTATAAAAGTATGTAGCCTAAAATGAGAATGTTCGCAGAAGGAAAACAAAATTCCTGCATAAATCGGCAAATTTGTATATTTGCACAGCACTGCACGATGAAGTTCAAAGCTTAAGTTGTATTCAACAACAATAACTGTGGCTAAATATAATATAGTTACCTGCACTGGTGGTAATAGCAATAATAATATTAGTTCCCCATCGCACGTGAAGATGGCGACGGCAGGAGACCAATGCTGCGAGATGTGGTCTCTGCGAAATGTGGTCTCTGCGAGATGTGTTCTCTGTGAGATGTGGCTATTGAGATGAATCCTGGCAAGGCAGACTACGCCGCACTCGGAACACTCGTGTTAGGTGACAGCTGTGGAAAAGTCGTGCCTTCTGTTCTTCCAGGCGTGACGCTTTCCCTGAGGCTCGGCGATGGAGTTACCCTCTGCGATTTGAGCACATTGCGTGATGTAAACGCTAGGTGGAACGGTTATGTACAAGCAAATCCCACGACGTGACATCAATGTTGAAGAATTTCAGAGACACTTTCAAGAAGTCTCTGTATCGTTTCGTGTGTACTCCTAATCAGAGACTGCCTGTTCTGAGCTCACCGTATAACAGCTGCTAAGGGATGCCCTCATGTCTGTTCCGTCCATCTTATCTGGACTTTTAGCAGAGCATATGCATGCTCAACATATAGGACCACAGGTTCCCAACCTTGTTCGAGTCTCGACCCTAGTTTATACAAGCAAAGTGACCTGCGACCCCGATCAAATTAATAAAGGATTTTTAATAGTGTAAAAGATAAAGCATCGGAAATAGATTGTTTAGTATGATAAAATTCAATATAATTTTAACTTACGACATATTTCTAGATTCATCGACGCATCTGATTGGTGACATTAGCATCCGATTTATTATATTTATTATCGCGAAAATCCGCAGGAAAAGATGCGTGATTTTTTATTTTCCCAAAATTGCTTATGTAAACACTCTGAGGTCCGCGCGTTGATGTATGTGACTATGGGTCGCTTCATTGTAAACAAAATATAAAACTACTCATATTTTTTATAGGTTATAATCGAAATTTTTATTTTTATTTTTTTGCGTTCGCCTAATTTATCTATTCCCCAGTGCGTTACACTGGGGTTTTTATTTTGCGCCTGTCGGCCCAGTGCATCCGACTTCAGCATGCATTTTATGTAAGGGTCTGCTTCCTCCTGCATTTTCTAAGGGTTTGCTTCCCCGGGGTAACGGCCGGTGCTGTGATGGGGATCGAACCCAGCACCTTCTGGTTGTGAGCCGTGCCACTTAACCACTAGGCCACGCCGTCCCCTTAATCGAAATTTAAAAATTATGATATTATTCAAACTCTGAGACACCGAATAAAAATGAAAATTGCCTTAAAAGCAATATATTTTTTTAGTTTACTTTTTCATGCGGCGATCTTTCAATAAACTTTCGCGACCCCTTATGGGGTCGTGACTTATGGGTTGGGGAGCCGTGTGTATATAACTAGAATTTCAGAGTTAGGTACTTTGTCCGGTCACCTGATCCCAAGTAGCCTATGCAGACATTTCAAGTGAAAACGATTTAGCTGTCTGGCGTGCCTGCTTTATACTGACCATGTTTCACAGCAATGCAGCAGATTGAATAACACCATAGACCGACACAAAAAGATGCATTTTTAGTGCATTATAACTATGTGACATAGAATAAAAGAGGATACCATCTGGATCATGCGATTAAGCAGCCGATGATAGAACTGGTGGTTAATCTGAAAATGTGAATGATTTCCCCTTAAAGTACAGCAAATGAAATCAACGCTGGATAGCCTTGGATTATTTTCAAGTGTAACATATGCATCTTTCTTAAAGATATGAATGCAAAATATAATGCATTTGATTTATTCTTATTTCATTATAATATTTCATAATAAACGACATATCAAAGAAACTGAATATATATCAGTACTTTTGGTCTTTATTCAAAGCTAGGATCATCGTCACACAGATCAGAAAGTCCATCGTCAGTAACTTGAAACGTGTTCCCGTTATACACACTTTATTCTTGACTGTATTGTTCTACCGTCAGTTCCTTCTAAATCCGATATACCTTCCTGGTGTGCGGCACACCAGCATACCATCCTGGTGAGCGGCACACCAGCATACCTTTCTGGTGAGCGGCACACCAGCATATCTTCCTGGTGAGCGGCACACTAGCATACCTTCCTGGTGTGCGGCACACTAGCATACCATCCTGGTGTGCGACACCAGCATACCTTCCTGGTGAGCGGCACATCAGCATATACTTTCCTGGTGAGCGGCACACCAGCATACTCTGCTAGTGAACGGCACACCAGCATACGTTCCTGGTGTACATCACAAACACCATCTTAAGCATATACAGTACTTGTGTAATTGCTGTGATTCAAAATGTTGCCGACGGCTGGAAAGTAACAGTCAAGAGTTTCAACATGTTGACAAACACAGCCAGAGTAGTATGTATCGCTCCATTCGACTAGTAAAATGGCGCTCTTTTCCTCTTTAAATGTGCTATGATCCGCCCAGGATGGCGCTTATATAATATCATATGATCCTCCCAGACAGCCGCGTGACCTTGGTTCCAGCCCGCGTCTTCCCCAGATACGTAATATACAACTTCGCGGAGCGAAGTTATCGACTTTTATAATTAATAGGGGTAGCTAATTATTAATTTATTGTCCTAGTCTCCGTATTTACAATATGATTCTTCTTCTTCTTTTATTTCTTCTTCTTCTTCTTCTTCTTTTCTTTTTCTTTATCTTCTTAATCTGATGTTCGTTCTCAATCTCCTGCTACCAAGCCCTTAACAGGGCTTTGCAAGTAGCATCCAATAGTATGTCACGACTAAAAGGGGCTCCTATAGAGTGGTGGTAGATCCCTTGTTTTTCATGGCAAAAGGTTGGGGTCCACACAGGGATCAGCTTGACCTTGATCCCAGCCCGCGTCTTCCCCAGATACGTAATCGACAACTTCTCAGAGCGAAGTTATCAACTTTTATAATTAATAGTGGTAGCTAAGTATTAAATTGTTGTTGTTGTTGTCCTAGTCTGCGTATTTACAATATATAAACAGGTAGACAAATAAGACGAAACAAAAAGATGATGGATATATACAGCTTTTATTTTTGGATCAATATCACAATGACTCGCAGGTCATTTCAAGCATCGCTTATGACAATCGTCAACAGCGACAAAAGTCGTAGTTATCGATTGTATAATTAATAGGCGTAGCTTCGCGGCGCGGAAGTTATTGATTACATATTTTCAAAATTGTGTGTATTGTTGGTTGCTTTAGATGTGCGTAGCCTGACTCAGTTTGAGGTATCATTGACAAATATAGGTGTGACGCAATATGTTTCATTCAAACAAGATTGGGTATCTTTTTTCATACACCAGTCAAAGGAATTTTTGTAATGGTGGATACGACAAAACACAGGCATCAACAAAAACAACAGAACATTTTCTTTATGTAATAAAAATGTTTATTAATAACAACAGCAAATTAATTTCAAAAGACTTGTTGTTCCTATATAGTAACGGGGATAAATGCAGCCCTGTCTTATTGATCTAGTTTTTTGTATTGTGTCTGTAAGTGTGTGATTTATTATGAGTCTACTCTCTGGTTTGTTATATATTACGTTTCACAAATTTGTAAAATATTCTCCCATGTTGTTTTCTTTTAGTGTTATGTGCAGATATTCATGTGAGACCCTGTCAAAGGCTTTCTCGTGGGCTATCGATAGTATCGCTGACTGTGTGTCTTTTTCATGTGTGTATTGGATAGTGTCCCTTAAAAAATGTGCATGTTTACTGATACTTCTATTCTATACACTACATGACTGATCTTCATGGACTAGGTGTTTCATAAAGGGTGTTAGTTTGAATGTTAACGCTTTTGTTAGTATTTTGTAGTCTGTATTTAGTAAGGGGATAGGCCTATAATTTAATTATTTACTTAAGTTTTGTCTGTATCAGGTTTAGGTATTAGTGTTATGTAGGATTGATTGAAACTGTCTGGTAATGCCCTTTTCTTGGACGCCTCTTGTAAGACCCTGAGTAGGAGTGGACTCAACACGTGGAAAATATGGAGTATAATTCAGAGGTCAGGTCATCAGGGCCCGGACTCTGACCTTTATAAAGAGAATTTAGAGCGTTGGTAAGAGTCTTTAATGTTAACTGTCAACTAAGGGTCCGACTGTCTTGCTCGTTCAAGCATTTGGTGAAGGTCTCGTAGACAAATAAGACGAAACAAAAGATGATGGTGGATATATACGACTTTGTTGTTGTTGTTGATCAATATCACAATGACTCGCAGGTCATTTCAAGCATCGCTTGTGACAATCGTCAACAGCGACAAAAAGTAAACACATGTAGAAATGTAACATTCAAATGTTGATATGAAGAGGTCGATTGACAACTACTTGTACTGTCTTGTGGTCTGTGAACGTTGTGGTATTCAGAGGTTTAATTTTCGTTGTCTTTTAACTTTCGTGAATGTAAATTCTGTCTAACCGGGCTGATGTACCGTGAGCACGTGTCGTGTCTGTAAATGTTGTCTCCTTGCCCTCAGGGTATATTGTGTCTGTAAGTGTCTCTGAGGGCATGCTTGTCTAGGACTTGTTGTAAAGTGTCACTGGCTTTCCTTGTTTGTTGTCTCCTGTGATGCATCTAGTGGGTTTAGATTACAGTTGAAATCTCCCCCATTATTTTTTTGGGTCGTTCATATTGTTGGCTTAATGTAGTTTGGAGGTTTTCGTAAAATGTATTTCGTTCTGGTTTTAGTTGAGGGGGCATGTATGTTTACTAGTGTGTGTGTGTATCTTCTGGGTTGTCTTTGGTTTTTATTTGTATCATTTGTATTCTACCTTGGTTATCTCTATGTGCGTGCGTTACTTCCCACTTATCTGATGTTTGTAGCTTATGTTGCAACAGTTATGCACTAGTCTGAACGATTGTCGGTGGTTCTTTCCCAGTCAGAAGAATTAACACAGTTATTATCATTAAGGTGCCCTTGTATCTTTTTCCACACCACTTGCTCTTTTGCAGTTCAACATTAAGCAGTTTCATAGGTAGACGACAAGTCGACATGCGGACCACATCGCCAATCCATCTCAGCTGTACAGCACATATCATGTAACGGTGAGTAGGTAAAAATGTATAATATAAATATATAAGGTATCAATTGTTCAGATTAGCGAAGAACTGTTGCAGCATATACTACAGACATTAGATAAGTGGAAAGTAACGCACACACATAGAGATAACCAATGTAGAATACAAATAATACTAATAAAAAGCAAAGACAACCTAGAAGATATACACACACAAGTAAACATACATGCCCCTCCAACTAAAAGCAGAACGAAATACATTTTACGAAAACCTCCAAACCACATTAAGCCAACAATATAAACGACACAAAATGATAATGGAGGGAGATTTCAACTGTAATCTAAACCAAGTAGATGCATCACAGGGGACAACAAATAAGGAAAGCAATGACACTTTACAACACATCCTAGACAAGCATGCCCTCAGAGACACTTAGAGACACAAAGACCCCGAGGGCAAGGAGACAACATTTACAGACACAACACGTGCTCATGGTACATCAGCCAGGTTAGGCAGAATTTGCATTCACGAAAGTTACAAGACAACGAAAATTAAACCTCTAAATACTACAACGTTCACATACCACAAGGCAGTACAAGTAGTTGTTAATGAAACACACACAAACAAAAAACACACTGAATGTCTACACTGAAAATCGTATAACTCTTTATTATGAAATGACAACCTTATTAAACACATAACTATTTTAATAACAAATAACACAAAAACGACCACAACCGAAAATTTAGGGGAATATTGGGATTTACTAAAAGGAACAATTAAAGTTACAACACAAATAATATCCAAAATAATACACAAACAGACAAGGAAAAACAAATGTATCATAGAAAACGCAATCCGGCTTACAGAACTTTCGGATAGAAATGCCACACAAATTCATTTACTACAAGAAGAACTAGATAAACTGGAAAACCATAGGCTACAAGGGGCACAAATAAGGTCCAAATTTAACCAAGCAACACAAGAAATACCCAACAAACAATATCTATCAGTCGAACAAAATTAACAACGCAGTAGACAGATAGTGAACCTGAGAAAACAATCCCCCAACATCAACAAATATAGAGAATAACCAACTGATAACGAAAGAAGAGGTAACTGCAGCGGTAAAGACATTGAGAACAGGGAAGGCGACCGGTGTGTACAATATACCAGCAGAGCTCTTACAGGCAGGTGGAGAGGTAGTGGTGGAAGGCCTGACACTGATATATCGCAAAATATGAGTGACAGAAAACTGGCCGGACTTATGGACGAAATCAATCGTTATACCGCTACATAAGTCTGGAAACCTAAAGCTTTGCCAAAATGACAGAACAATAAGCCTCATTAGCCACCCTAGCTTAGTCATGCTTAGATTAATCCTCGACCGATTGAAACCCCAAGCAGAGAACCTCATTGCCGAGAGCAAGCTGGGTTCAGACATGGAATAAGCACTACAGAACATATATATAATTTAAGGCTGCTAAGCGAGAAATATCTAGACCAGCAGCAAACACTGTATCATGCCTTTGTTGATTTTAAGCAGACGTTTCATAGGGTATGGCATAAAGTGCTATGGGCAACCATAATGATGTATAATATCAACGGAAATATTATAACGGTCCTTGAACACCTGTATGACAAGGCGTCCAGTGCAGTTCTTGTGAATGGGAGGCGAGGGGACTGGTTTCGCACATAGGTTGGTGTGAGAGAGGGGTGTACACTCTCTCCAACTCTTTTCAATATAGTCCTTGCGGGAATTATGAGTGAGGCACTTGGAGGTCACGATGGTACTGTCAAGATAGGGGGTCGAACGATTACCAACCTTCATTTCACAGATGATATCGACGGGTTGCCGGGTTCAGAAGCAGATCTCCAGGAATGTGTTAGAAGACTAGCTGAAACAGCTCTTGACTATGGTATGAAGATACGCCAATGGCTTTAACAGGAGGATAATAGCTAACGGTCAGGAACTCGAAGTGGTTGACCGTTTTAAATATATTGGGTCGCTTGTCAGTGATGAAGGCTCAAAATGGGCAGTGTTGGTCAGAATATCACAGACAATAGCGGCGCTTGCACACAAAAAAGACAAGCAGCCGGATTTGTCGAAACGCGGGATTGAACACGGGACCCTCAGATCTTCAGTCTAACGCTCTCTGAGCTATTTCGCTCGCCGAAAGTTAAAACAGAAGATACAAACAATTGTAAAGTTATTTTAACCAATCTAAAATATTGTTACAGCTTTCATAGTTGTGGTATATTGTATTTATGCACAGATGGTAACGGTATCACACTAAGTAAACAAGACATAGTTACAATACATTGACCTTTATCACGGTATTAGAGGATAACTTGCTAACAGCACTAACAGAAAAACAAATATGAAATCTTTGCGCTGAAATGCCTTTATTTTCGTATTTTATTACGTTGTACAAATACTAAAGAAGACAATAAGAAGTTTACTAAACAAAAGAGTAAGAAACTCAGTAGATTTATGAATTACCCCGACTAATTCCCCAATTTAAAAAATTGATACCTTATATATTTATATTATACATTTTTACCTACTCACCGTTACATGATTTGTGCTGTACAACTGAGATGGATTAGCGATGTGGTCCGCATGTCGACTCGTCGTTTACCTATGAAACTGCTTTATGTTGAACTGCAAAAGAGCAAGAGGTGTGGAAAAAGATACAAGGGCACCTTAATTCTAATAACTGTGTTAATTCTGCTGACTAGGAAAGAACCACGACAATCGTTCAGACTAGTGCAGACCTGTTGCAACATAAGTGTAGCAGGTCTAACATTTAATATAATATGTAGCAGGTCTAACCATAGTTTTCTCTCTATCTTAATCTCATGGTACCATTTGATTTAATATATAACAGGGTTAATAGGTTAACGTTAATGTTCTATCTTAATCTTCATAACCACTAACTCTCTAAATTAAACACCAACAATACTTTTAACACAGGTAAAACACAGCATGTATTTTTCTCACACAAGTAAAATAATATGCACATCAATCAAATCGCTATTCATTCTATCATATTATACAGTTCATCAATTATTTAATTAATTCTAATGTCTCTCAAATGGTTGGTTATTATCACTTCTCTAACTGACTAAAATTACTTCTAAAGGTTCGTGCAAGTAGCACAGGTCTTACTCTAGTACTAAACTTTAACCAGGGTTCTCATCACGTGGTCGGAATCTAGCAATTGTTCTATTCACTGTCTATCTCTGTGCGTTGATATAATGGAAGTCTATCTACAAATTTCACAGTCCTCTTTCACTGTCTATCTCTGTGCGTTGATATAATGGAAGTCTATCGACAATTTCTCAGTCCTCTTTCGCTGTCTATCTCCGCTTACTAAAAAGAGATGTTTACTGGACCACTTGTCTCGTCTCTAGTAAGGCAGTCGGTGACTGCATCTGTGCTCTGTCTGCAGCTATGCTCGTATCTGCGGCTGTGCTCGTGTCTATGACAGACGACAGTGGTTGTGTTACTGTGGTTGTCAGGACGAGGAAAACCCACAAATTACAACGGTCGTCTTAGGACTACAGCTTCGTGTTGTAGCAACACGTCTCCGTCTTATGAGAATGAAGTCAGGTCACTTGAGCAAGATGTTTAGCGACGACGACTTGAACAGAACATCACACACAGACAGATTCTTACGTGTGTGTGGTCTCTCGTTGCCTTTCCGTGTTGGACTGCTTCGGTGGCTTCTAACTCTATGACTCTACTATTGTCACTCACTGGCTAAGTTCTGTAGCTTTTAGCTATCTACATGTTCTAGACTAAGTGCTACTGACTACACTGTCTGGTAGGACATCCTTGACTGCTGCTTCTGATATGTCCCCTATACTGTCTCACTCCCGTTTATAAGCTAAGTTTTTCCCGCTTTTCGATAAATGACTTTGCTTTCTTGAGTTCATTTCCCACTAACTTCATTTGAACTCGCGTGTCCCAAAGAAAGGCTGCATTGTCTTCCAAACACTGACTGCCCGCTTGTTGACGGGGATTCCCAGTTCAAACCGTGAGAATTCGACCTACAATGGTCGGCCAGCCCCAAACTTGCATTGTTTGATAGTTGAGGACCATGCCTCGTTCAATGAATTGAAACCCTCGGGCCGGGTTCTCAAGTTATGTTCGGGTACCACGAATGGTCTTTTCACGGCTTCCCTGGCTTTGGCTCGTTGTACTCCTGTAACTCTGTTACATATATCTCCCTAACCTCAAGAAAAAAAATTATATTTGACCCGTCGCATGGCGAAAGGTGCACTTTAATTTATTTTCCAATAAATAGGGTTATCAATGTTGACCCATATCCCTGTACCCAGATGCTATGCCATCATAATAAAACTGAAACCCCTCAGGTGAACCTAAAGTGCTTACAAACAATCTCTTGCTCCCAGCATTCTCCCAATAAATACTCAATCCCCCCCTTCTTTAATTCCCGTCCTTGTGAACTAACTGTCCTGAGCTGACCCTAATCGACCTTTTGCCACGGTCCCCCTATATATTGTAATTGTTAAGTCATTTTTCTCAGTACAAGGGCTTACTCCTTTTCATCTCTTTACCGAGAAAAACAAATTTCCCACATCACTACTTTACCTCTGATCATCAACCATTTTGTTTCAACAAAACCCTAATAAACACAATAAAACATCATTGAAATAATACATATATGTGACTTTTCGTAACTACGGGTAATTCAGAGTGGTTGTGGTGCCATGACTACACTGTTAGTCGCCTCATACGACCTGCTCTCAGTGTGGCAGTGGCCATATTCTCGGCTCTGTTTAAGACAGAACGCTCCCGTGTAAAAACGCAGGATTTGGTTACTGGTCACCTGAACTCCTTCTTATCTAATATGCATGAACAAAAAATATATATGCGTTACATAATTCAAATATGTATGTGTACCAATGTAGGGTATTTTCCCCATCAATCATTATGCAATAAGTACATCAACAAAATAAAACACCCCTTATATTCTGGGTGAATTCTGAGCCTAGGCACGTGCGCCGTACAAACAGCTAGTGCCACATCACACACCTCTCACTGTAGGTGCCATCCGTAAGAGCGGGTACAAACCTCCGTTCTCCATGACGCTGAAACGTATCAGGCCCATCATCTCTTTAGGACTGGTTAGCGTTGCCTGGCTACAACCATTCCATACACTGTACACACAGCATTGATTAGCCTTGCCTGGCTACCACAATCTTATACGCTGTACACACAGCATTTCGTCGAAACCAACCAAAGGAATAGGAAGCTTACTCCTTCCTAATACATAATATTGGCGGGTATATGTCATCCGCTCTCTTACAGCAACAACAACTATTCCATCAATGTTGCATTTCAACGGGTACTCTCCCGTTCTCTTTGATGCTGAAACATATCAGACCCATCATCTCTTTAGGACAGGTTAGCCTTTCTGGGCTACAACTATCAACTACGCTGTACAAACAGGATTAGTTGAAAACAAATAAAACAAATAGGAAGATTACTCTTTCCCATTATATAATGTACCTTCTGGCGGTAATAAGTCAACCACTCTCTCACAACAACAATAAATTCATCAATATTACATGTCAATGGGTACACTCCTTCGTTCTCTTGACAGATAGCAACAACAATAATAATACATTCATCAATATTACATTTATCAGCTGAATAAAACACATCTTAGTTAACAATACAAGAACAAAAATATTTTCAGCAACCAAATAAAATGGATCCACATATCCACATCAAAAGTATGATTGGATACTTGCACTTAACATACACCAGTTTGTATATGTCGGGTCTTCAAAACAACAATGAGGTAAACACATCTCATAATACATTGTACTTGACATCCACAATAGCCAAATACGCTTCTGCACTCCGAACTCTAATAGTGCCATCATTCTTTCCATCGAACTCAAGAAAGCCAGCATCACTTCCTTTTTGGCTGAAATCCCTGCCTCTATTACGTTTGTCTGGGTGGGGACAAGAGCGGGAGTGGAAGTGTGACAAATAACCTCAGCTACCCCCACATTCGTACACGCTAATTGTTCGTGGTGTCTTTGAATGGCATGTCTAGTTTGTGGTCCAGTCCCTACTTCGAGTACGTCGTCGTCACATAACCTAGCATTTATGGCTTTCATATCAGTACCAGGCTTACCTGTGCCTATATTAATTGACCTTTTCTCTACTGACTGTTCGTTCCCTTTTCTTCTTCGTTTATGGACTTCCAATTGCAGTCTTCGCTCCTTCGCTTTAACTGCCGGGTCGCTATCACCGCATTTTTCTTTCTCTCTTGGCTGCTCTCGTGTGGGGCTCATATATTAGACTGTCGTCCGGGTCAATAAACTCGGAGCCGATACTCGGCCTAGATTCTTCAGTACTATCTTCGCTCGAGTCGTCCGTAGGTTGCCCTGTCTGCTGTTCCAGTCTTGGTCCCTTTCTCTTATAATCCCTTTTTATCGCGCTCTGTGACGCACACTGTTTGTGTTTAGTTAAAGTATCATCTACGATACAATGGTAATCCCCCCTTGGACTAAAATTGTCTCCACTTTTGGGGCTACAGTTATTCCCCCTGTTCCGATCAATCTGACAGTGCACTGTCGTCTCATTGTCTCCGTCCCTCTAAAGCGCTTTCCTCGGGCATCGTAAATCGTTCTTGTCAATAATTGTGTGGTCAGTATTTTCTCTACCCTCCCCCTTACCTGGGCAGTAGTGTTTCGGTTCATCCGTGGCCACTGTTATTTCTTCTCTAATTGTCTCTCCCTCTAGCTTGCGGTTTTCTATACTCGTAATTTTCTTCAAAAGTGTATTAATGACCTGTCTGTTTTCCACCTGATATTGTTCTAATGTAGTTATTTTGATTGTCAGTGTGTCTATATTATTTTTATATTCCCTTATTTTCTCGTCCAGAGCTGTAATTCTGTCTTCTCTAACTGTCGCTATTTTGAGTACAGGTACCACTGGCATTACTAGTGCACTGTGTTGGTCCACACAGGATATATTCCTCCATAATGTGGGAACTGTTAAGTTAATAAAACACCCTGCTGAATTATGTAAGCCGAGATATTTATGACATTTCCCCCATCTGCCTCGTCTGTCAGATATTTTACCAAAATGAATAATTTGTCTGCCTTCGTTTGCGTATAAAAGAAAACATTTTGCTCCTACCTTCTCTCCTGTCCTTGTGTCTGGTGATCTACCTGAGATATATGCGTTCCCTAATCTAAGCTAGATGTCCTCGGACTCGGCACCATTTAATATCTTATATAACATATTTTATCGGAAATCTAAAGAGGAGCAATTGTAAACGTAAATTAAGTTGCACAAAGTTAATGCACAACAATGTTGCAAATTTTTGCTTTTGTTTTTGGATTTAAAATTGTCAAGGTCAATGGTAAGATAATAAAACTACATGTATTAATTTGAAACGTCAGCAAAATAAATATGGGTGTTGGGTCACCGTTGCCTAAAATGTATTTATAGAAGTTGGATTGTAAATATGGTAGCAGCTGGGCATATAGTTATCCAACTGTGTCAAATACGCAAAATCATATTCCCATCACCGTATTTAATAATGAAACTGTGAGTTTGAAGTGACGGGGTGTCATTGTTACTTACGAGGCCCAATTGACATTATATGTGTAGCACTTTGAAAGACGTGAACAAACGCGTAGGCAAATTGTAAAATGTATAAGTAACAATAATTGTTGTCAGAGATGACATTTTTCAGCGCGGAATGTTTGACATTTTAATATAAAACGACATTGTTAATTTAACATTTCTGACGATAATTGTACATCCTAAGTCACGGTATCATTTAATATGCTACATGTAGCAGGGTTAATAGGTTAACGTTAATGTTCTATCTTGATCTTCATTACCACTAACTCTCTAAATTAAACACCAACAATACTTTTAACACAGGTAAAACACAGCATGTATTTTTCTCACACAAGTAAAATAATATGCACATCAATCAAATCGCTATTCATTCTATCATATTATTCAGTTCATCAATTATTTAATTAATTCTAATGTCTCTCAAATGGTTGGTTAAGATCACTTCTCTAACTGACTAAAATTACTTCTAAAGGTTCGTGCAAGTAGCACAGGTCTTACTCTAGTACTAAACTTTAACCAGGGTTCTCATCACGTGGTCGGAATCTAGCAATTGTTCTATTCACTGTCTATCTCTGTGCGTTGATATAATGGAAGTCTATCTACAAATTTCTCAGTCCTCTTTCACTGTCTATCTCTGTGCGTTGATATAATGGAAGTCTATCGACAATTTCTTAGTCCTCTTTCGCTGTCTATCTCCGCTTACTAAAAAGAGATGTTTACTGGACCACTTGTCTCGTCTCTCGTAAGGCAGTCGTTGACTGCATCTGTGCTCTGTCTGCAGCTATGCTCGTATCTGCGGCTGTGCTCGTGTCTATGACAGACGACAGTGGTTGTGTTACTGTGGTTGTCAGGACGAGGAAAACTCACAAATCACAACGGTCGTCTTAGGACTACAGCTTCGTGTTGTAGCAACACGTCTCCGTCTTATGAGAATGAAGTCAGGTCACTTGAGCAAGATGTTTAGCGACGACGACTTGAACAGAACATCACACACAGACAGATTCTTACGTGTGTGTGGTCTCTCGTTGCCTTTCCGTGTTGGACTGCTTCGGTGGCTTCTAACTCTATGACTCAACTATTGTCACTCACTGGCTAAATGTCTGTAGCTTTTAACTATCTACATGTTCTAGACTAAGTGCTACTCACTACACTGTCTGGTAGGACAACCTTGCCAGCTGCTTCTGATCTGTTCCCTATACTGTCTCACTCCCGTTTATAAGCTAAGTTTTTCCCGCTTTTCGATAAATGACTTTGCTTTCTTGAGTTCATTTCCCACCAACTTTATTTGAACTCGCGTGTCCCAAAGAAAGGCTGCATTGTCTTCCAAACACTGACTGACCGCTTGTTGACGGAGATTCCCAGTTCAAACCGTGAGAATTCGACCTACATTGGTCGGCCAGCCCCAAACTTGCATTGTTTGATAGTTGAGGACCATGCCTCGTTCAATGAACTGAAACCCTCGGGCCGGGTTCTCAAGTTATGTTCGGGTATCACGAACGGTAATTTCAAATAATAATGGGGGAGATTTCAACGGTAATCTAAACCCACTAGATGCATCACAGGAGACAACAAACAAGAAAAGCCAGTGACACTTTACAACAAGTCCTAGACGAGCATGCCCTCAGAGACACTTACAGACACAATATACCCTGAGGGCAAGGAGACAACATTTACAGACACGACACGTGCTCACGGTACATCAGCCCGGTTAGACAGAATTTACATTCACGAAAGTTAAAAGACAACGAAAATTAAACCTCTGAATACGACAACGTTCACAGACCACAAGATGGTACAAGTAGTTGTCAATCGACCTCTTCATATCAACATATCAAGCTACGCCTATTAATTATACAATCGATAACTACGACTTTTGTCGCTGTTAACGATTGTCATAAGCGATGCTTGAAATGACCTGCGAATCATTGTGATATTGATCCAAAAATAAAAGCTGTATATATATCCATCATCTTTTTGTTTCGTCTTATTTGTCTACCTGTTTATATATTGTAAATACGCAGACTAGGACAAAAACATCAAAAATTAATACTTAGCTACCACTATTAATTATAAAAGTCGATAGCTTCGCTCTGCGAAGTTGTTGATTACGTATCTGGGGAAGACGCGGGCTGGGATCAAGGTCAAGCTGATCCCTGTGTGGACCCAAACCTTTTGCCATGAAAAACAAGGGATCTACCACCACTCTATAGGAGCCCCTTTTAGTCGTGACATACTATTGGATGCTACTTGCAAAGTCCTGTTAAGGGCTTGGTAGCAGGAGATTGAGAACGAACATCAGATTAAGAAGGTAAAGAAAAAGAAAAGAAGAAGAAGAAGAAATAAAAGAAGAAGAAGAATCATATTGTAAATACGGAGACTAGGACAATAAATTAATAATTAGCTAACCCCTATTAATTATTAAAGTCGATAACTTCGCTCCGCGAAGTTGTATATTACGTATCTGGGGAAGACGCGGGCTGGAAGCAAGGTCACGCGGCTGTCTGGGAGGATCATATGATATTACATAAGCGCCATCCTGGGCGGATCATAGGACATTTAAAGAGGAAAAGAGCGCCATTTTACTAGTCGAATGGAGCACTATATACTACTATCCAGTACCAGAAAGATTCATCAAATGTTCTAACTGAACACCCTAACCGATCTACCAGCTGCTTGTAAAGAGCAGTCAGAAAGATATGGACGTCAACACAGCCGATTGATTCTTACATTGAACCGGTCATGTCCTAAGAAAAACACCTGATACCATCACTGGAATTGCAATGATATGAATGCCAGAGGGGAAAGTGAAAGAAAGGCAACTTGATAAAGAACCATAGAAGTGGAAATGAAGGTAACGAATCAGAGCTAACAAGGTGAAGTGGAAGACGTTTGTTTCTGTCCTTAAAGGCGCCACAGGACATGATTGTCGCTGTTCGCTGTTCTAATCATTGAATAAGGATCAAAGTAGAATGCCCTCACAACTCCATCATATTGTCTAAATTGACCTCTTCATTATAAGACCACTTTCCTTGTGAAATTAGCTATTTTGTTTTAAATTTGTTTAACAATTACACCTCAAATCGCAAAGTTCACTCAAATCAAAACTCGAAGTACGAAATCTAGGAATTATATTTGTATCTAAAAACTGAAGTATGTGAAACATACGAAAGTAAATCAAGAGTTTTGTGTTTAATATATATATTTTCTTATAGAGTATAGCGTTTCTGTTATATGTAGTATCATATTAAATTGTTTTAACTTTTAACACATTTACGGTTATCAAATTTTGAAATTTGTATCTCTCGTCCCAATAATGGGCATTTGAATCCATACAAACCTATAGCTGGATTGCGCTAATGGTATGTATCGGCAAAAGACGTAAATGATAAATACATAAACATACAAATAATTGATTGAACACAGATAATATCATTACTAAGTCATTCATTTGTCATAATAACATTATGTCAAGTATGTAAGTGAAAAATGCTCGTAAATTGAAATACTAGTCTTTCATAACATAAATGGTGACAATAATAATGAAGATCAAATATGTTTAATCAAATATTACTAGCCAGATAAGCTATAAATGCAACAGGAAGACGAACAACACATAGCGATGGATACGGTGATAACAACTATCGATGACATTCAATGCAGAGGAAGTTCTCCAGCAATTGACTCATTCTGATATTTGAGAAATAATAAAATGTTTTCTTCGTCGCTTGCCCTCGTGATCTGATTGTCATTAGGATGGAATGTTGATTAACTCTAGAATACATAGTGTGACTGTCATCGTTTTATATACAAGAACAGCCAGAAAACGCACAACTCCACAACACTGAAGTAGTTTCAACTAAATCGTTCCTAATGCCTATCCACCGCATCCATGTGAAGTCTGGCAGGCGAATGACGTAATGGAATGAATTTTTGCGGGCACTTAGATGAAAATGTGTGGGAGTGTGTGCGTAGATATGTGGAGAAACGAATAATGTACTTGGATATATGCAAGGAAGTGCTTGTGAGGTATACTATGACTATTGCATATATACACAAAAAGACAACATAAAGAATATAATTACTCGCCATTATCTTTTGACTGACTTGACTGAAGTTTTCTGGATCAATTGGCCAAACGCGTAAATAGCTATTCATTGCAATTATTTGTTTCAAATTAATTGTAATCCGACTTTTTGTCAATTCGTAATTTCTATGTTCATGATATATTTGCCAATGTGTCGCTTCAATGAGAGCAGTTTAGTTCAAGTGTCATCTTCACGTCGAAGGTAAACTGAAATGTATCTTCAATTACCTTTGTCTCTTGTTTTGATTATGCAACTTGTCAGACTATTCTGTGTCCATCTGTTGATGTTTTCTTCACTAATATAGAGTTGTTTACCTCTAGTGCATTTGCTTTCGTTCCAGCAGTGTTTTCAGCAAGGTCTTATGTCTTTTTATGTAGTCAAAATAACTTAACGTTCTAACTCTGATTTCGTCAATGTATTCTTTTCGCACCCTAATTTCTACGAGACTTCCATTTTTGTTGAAATGTTTTCACGAGATGCTTCCATTCTTCTGTTCAACCACAATTTAAAGGCATCAGTTCTCTTCTCCAATCCTTTGTTCTATGCCCACCTTTCTAAGCCTTACAGTAAAGAGGAATATACATAACACACGATCACTATCATTTTTAATGTGCGAGTTGTTTGTTTAGACTTGAATATATGACTCATGTTGGTGAAAACAGATTTGGTCGTCGCTCTTTTCTTCTTGATTTCCATTTCGGATCTTCCAACTACCGTTATTACATTTCCTAGATAGGAGAAACTCTTGACCTGTTCTAGTGTTTGATCGACTACTTTTATATGTACAGTAGATTTCGAGTATACTTTGCTTGTGTGGTCGTAGTTTTCGTTTGCTCTGTGTTAATGTCCAATCTGTATACTTGACTTTATTTCTTTACTTAAATAGTCAATTCGTGTAATTCTTGTTCGTTTTTAGCCGCCAGCACTGCGGCATCGTCTTATCTGAGATTATTTTTTGATACTGCTCCCACAGTGAGTCCCGACATCTCTCTGTCGAAAAATGTGTTGTGTGTAAATGTTAAACACATAGTACCTATCATTGGGGTCGCATTCATCTTTCTACACATATATATGATCAGTAAATCCTGACGGATTTCTGTACCCGGTAGAGGTTTCTCAGTGTTCGTGTATTTTCCATCCATATCTATATTTTCTAGACATGTAAATAGTTTCTCGTGGTGAACTCTGTCATTTTGTAGTTTAAATAGCATTTAAACAATTTGTTTTGCATTCTTTATTGTTGTCTGCTCTGTTCTTAAATGAAATATTGCATCTCTTGTTCAATCGAAATCCAAAATGCTCACCCGGTACTTCGGTGTCTACTCAAGAAACGCCTTATCTTTTGTTTGCTTTTAAGCTCCATCTTAATGGTATGACTCATCAGGATGGTCTCTTTATAATCTAAACGTTCGGTTGCACGAGACGTCTTCAATCAATCAATCAATCAATCAAGCAAACCCTTAGCTTCTCTCGGTTCATAGCCCATTGACAACATCCCGCCAGCTTGCACGGGCAGCTTGTTCTGCCTCTCCAGGTGTAATCATTTAATCGTAGTTACGTCTAATACTCTCTTCTCTATGTATTTTTGGGTTTACCTTCCACCCACACACACACTCTCTCTCTCTTTCTCTCTCTCTCGCGCGCGCACGCACGCACGTACACACACACACATATACACAAACACAAACACTCTCGCTCTTTCCTTGAGGATTCCATGTAGCATGTAAGAGCTTGTCTGGTTATGTTGGACTGTGCCTTCCGCTTCGTATGTCCTATCCAGCACAATGTTTTCGCTTGATTTTTTGGTCCCGTAGATGTTGTTCCTTCCTTTCCTATAAGTCTTCAAACCTCATCATGTCCTGCTACTTGATGTCCATTATCTTTCGTAAGTGTTTTAGGTAGTGTTATCCAGACAGATGTACCAGATCGTTCAGTATAGATCATGTATTTTAGATGCCATTACACAGGTCAGTGAGTTTTTATGTCCACTCTTGAGCCTCCAATGTTTATTATTGACTGCGACAAATATTTATGTTGAATATATGTTGACATATTCCTATTACATCCTAGGGGCAAACTGAAACCACTCATTTCACTTCATGTCTTGTTTGTTTGTCGTATGATCTGTAAGTTGTTTTCGTCCGACCATAATCCCAAACGAAGGCATTGTGGCCATGACATGCGGTCCTTCTATTCTGTTGTTGCTCTGTTGCGGTCAGTGAGCCATTATTTATAGGTGTGTGTATCGACTATAACTTCTTTGCGAATTCTTTCTATATTTTTCAATCAGAAAAATTCAGGCTATTTTAACCTCTACAGGGTTGTGATTGGCATTTATGTTTGCACCTAGATAAATTGTTGGCATTGTGAAACTCATATTTTAATCCACCGGTTATCAAGGCAGTCTGATATCCTACTATATTTTCTGGGCGTTCCCACGTGTACAATAGGAGCAATCACTGCTATTTTCCTGATTACACGTAGGCCTCTCTCCAGCAACTATGTGTTCTTGCAGTAGTTGCAGGTAGTCCTTTGTTTTACGAGATACGATGTTGTATATTTGCTGCTTTTATTGCTATGTTCATATGCAAGCTCGTATATCTCTTTCTCGTTTCTATTACCTATCACGGACGTCGAGTGCTGGAATTAAATATTGCACAATAAAAGCGTCGAAGTCACAATAAATGCAAAAAGTGATAGGAAAAAGGGAAAGTGATACATTTTTCTACATTCTCGTGTAAGTAATGAAACGTATGAAAGGAGTACTAACTAATGTGCTAGCCGTTGCTTATTAGCCTATCCTGGCAATAATCTACCATCATGTAAAACGTTTGTCAATATGACTGAATTTTATAATTAAACGGCATTAGGTTATAAGTTATTTTTACAGTAGCAATACTGTCTTATTTCACGGTTTCTGTCAAGAATACATGCCGGATCGTTGCCGTATTTGTTGATTCGGCTGATCGATTTCGGGTTTACAGTCATTATGTCTCGATCATTCAAGTAGTCTAATGTGACCTCGAACTCGCCGTGACCAGGTTCTGTGAAAAAGGTCAACTGATAAATTATTTTTTCTATTTTAGATGTCTGGTCAGACATATCAACCACAAGACCTCTGTCACCCATAGTCTTTTTGAATTTCAGCACATCCTCACTTGTATACATTTTAGATAATGTTGTAACATTCCCAATGCTCAGCAGTGCGCATTCAGATCTGTACTCTTGGGTAAAATTATTTAGAGTTTCCAAAACCGTTTGGAGAGCTCTTCTGGCGTCTGGATCCGACTGTAACACTGGTTTCCATGTGAGACACGAGCACCAATGAGCAGCCACATCAGCATGGGTACAGGTGCGAGACTTGGGTATCTCCTTGAACAAACTTATTCCTCTGTTTTTAACGTCTCCCAAACCAGCTCCATCAAATCTGAGGATATCTTTGAAGGTCTCGTGCAGGTCGAAGGCAGTGGTCAATCGATTAACGTTAGTTCTCACATTCTTGATCAGGTCTGGATACTTATTCTCAAACCACGGCGGAAACCGCAGGCTAACGTATGGTAGTCTCTCTTCCAACTTGCCAGACAGAGTACCTCTCACAGCAGCAAAGCGAGCGCCATGGTCCGCCATTACCACTAGTAGGGTGTTGTTGAGAAAGCCTCCAGTCTCGAGGCTGTTGAGGAAATTTCTCAAGTCATCGTCAGCCTGCAGATAGACATAGCCATCAGTCATAAAGATGTCACATCTCAATAAGTATAAAGTAAAACAATATAATTAACAACAAAAACATTTATTGCCAGTGACAGCTATAAACAATTAAAGGTTTAGGTGGGTCCCATGGTAACAAGCCGTTGGCAATGAAGATAACTCTTCATTGACTAAGCTGCAACCTATGTGAGGTGGGGTGGCCAACTCCCTTCTTTGATGTTTATACGTACCCCAGCTCATACGACAGGTACCTATTTACAGCTGGGTAGGCTAGAGGAGTGGTCATACCAGGAACGAACCACGCCTAAGATTATTTCTGTCCGTCATGATTTAGAATCCTGGCGTGGTGTATTCTCAGTCTTAGCATGCCAGCTAACTGTCGACTACGCTACATGCTCCACAAATTATATGTATTAAAAAAATACAAAACTGCATTTTAACGATGCTAGAAAACAAGATGAAAGCATGTATGAAAGTGAATACAATTTTGTATGAGTATATCTCCCCAATACACAATTATAGCGATTCAGCCAGCGCAGTGAAATGTTTAGCCGGGACAATCTGACGTAAAGTAAAAAATATGTATCTGCAAGGATCTATATACATCTCTAACTCGTGGTATTGAGGTTCGCGTGTCGTAAAAGACGACTAATTATGGTTGGGCATAGGGCTGGCAAATTCAAAGTCCATTGCTACTAAACCGCAAGCAAACGGCTGGAATCAGGAATTCCTAAAAGTTGGATGAGGTAGCCAAATGCAGTGTTCGATCTATGCTTGAACAAAGAACTGGTCGCAGGCTTTTTTAAAAAGCTGGTTAGGATAAGCCAAATGCAGTATATGACATATGCTTCAAACTGGTTTACAAATTTTGGGTTAATTGTTGGATCAAGTAGAACCGACTGCGAACACTGTCATCTCGTTCATACCCGAAGTTGCCAAGGAGATTGTGAGACCCAGGAAACTGACGCTGAACGCTGTGGCCTCGTTCCTCACAAAATTGCCAAGGAGGTTCTGGGAAATCCTCCGTGAACACTATTTATACTGGAAGAGAAAGTCGCAACTTGAACTATAAACGATGTAGCAGAACGCAGAAATCTCATTAAAATGGAACATGATGCCGTAGAAAAATGATCGGGGGCATTACTACAACACAGTAGCCTACGACACAGAGAAGGGAATGAGGCATAACTTACAATCAGTTTACCGTGCAATTAAAACCCTAAGGGCTGATTTATCATTACACTCCAACTGCATTCCTCAGCAGATAAATAAATTCGATGGCACTCCATGTTGCTACATTGAAGAGATAACCAGAAATTAGTCTGAGCACTCAATCGGCCAACAGCTGCTCCATCTCAAGAGTCAAGGAGAGACCCCATCTTATAAAACCTTGTTAAAGTCATAGATTACGACACCACTACCATTGCAGATGTACGTCACGCCATACAGAAGTTGAACGACGGCCGAGGACCTGATGGCATAACTCCCGAGCTGTTGAAATATGCACGTGACCCCCATGAACATCATCCTGCACCAATTTCTCGCAACAGTTTGATCCCAATTACATGTTCCTGTTTCATGGAGGGACGGATTCATCATCTCCCAATATAAAGGATAATCTCTTTGGTCAGAATGTAGCAGCTACTGGCTCATTTCATTACTGCCTATCTCCAGAAAAGTCTTTGCCCAAATAATTCTTACCATATCCAACCCTTGCTCAACAGGAAGCCCCCAACAGCCTCGATTTAATGGCTGCAGTTCAATCATCGATGCCATCCTTGCACTTCCCTAATCTTGGAGATACACCGGGAATTCAACCGTACCCTCCATTTCGCTTACGCCGACCTCAAAAGTCCTTTGACTCCGTAGAAAGATATGCCTGGTAAGATGTCTTAAAACAAGTTGGGGTTCTTAAAGCACGACAATGGCTAATCTAGCAGCAATACTGAAGTAATAGTCCGCCTGGGTCATCATCTCTCGAACAGTTTTCTTACATCATCCTGTTTCCGACATTGTTATGCCACGCCAAGAACTGGTTCCTCGATCTGATGAAGATATACGACCCATGAGTCACCCTCGGACAGCTGCATGAAACCTATCTCGACTACGCATTAATCGTTGTAACACCAGGGGCACCTAGAAGACCTCTCATCTATTAGGTCTCATATTGCTGCCGAAAACGGATGTGTCGGACCGAAAAGTGCAAATATCGCAGCCAAGCTGTAAGCTAGCGACACAACGCATTCCGTTCTCCGGACTACATCCTGCTACTTGCAAAGCCCTGTTCAGGTCTTGGTAACCTGAGATTGAGAACGAACGAACGAACGAAGAAAAAGAAGAAGAAGAAGAAGAAGGAAGAAGAAGAAGAAGAAGGAAGAAGAAGAAGAAGAAGAAGAAGAAGAAGTTCTCAAATCAACACCAGGGTCACCTAGAAAACCTTACATCTATTAGGTCCCCATTTCAACACGGGCAAAAACCAAGATACGAAACCTGAGCTGCAATCTCAAACTAGCAGGCACTATTGTCCATGGCGAGCATTTGAACTCCACTGATGACTTCATTTACCTGGGCAGTAAACAAAACTCTGAGAGATTCCGTGGCGAAATGTTTAAGCCGTCGGCCTCGTGATCAGGCGACGTGGGTTCGACTCCGGACTCCACCGCATCTCGTAGTCGCCCCCTAGTCGTCTTGTCCTTGACTTGTCACTGGGGTCGGGCGACTCGAGACGATAGAATGAGGATAAAAAGTAGCGCAGGTAACCCTTACTAAAAATTGCGCTAGCTAAATAAATGATGTCATCATTGTCTACGATGGACGGCGGGCCTTTGCCTTTTTGGCAAACAAAATTCCGATGCACGAAGTCACCTGGAAATCATTCGAAGTGTCGGTCTGGCTGCCACCTCTATGAACGCCATGCATCTGGTCTGGGACCAGCAGAGGCTTTCACTTAAAATCAAACCTTTGCCGTCCCCATCCTGCTGCACGGTTCCGAAACCTCGACTATTCTGCAGGGAAATTATAAACCTTTCATATGCGCAGCCAGAGGCAAATTCATACGTTCACTGGTATGACCATGTCTCAAGCCACGAAGTAACGTCACCAATGCCAAACTTTCGCCTTGCTGAGAATGTCTCCGCACATCTACTCTTAAAGCAGGCCATGGATATCGAGGATCAGAAGCGACACTCTCCGTCATGGTCTCACCTCAGAGACCATCCATGGACAACCTGATTAGGGCAAATCTGAAAGATATCCTTATTCCATGCGATGCAGGACTCAGTCACTCACGATAAGCGGGACGGGCCCTTGCTCTCCAAGCGGACTACCTACCTCCCTACCTATGCTTCACTTAATGACTGGGATCAGGTTATTATAAAAGCTGGCTAGGGTAAATCAAATGCACTGTTGGACCTATACTTCAACACATGGAACGACATAATCATTATTTGAATTATGGACATCACTGACTGCATCGAAAAGTTAAAAGACTTTGCATGCAATATGTTCATGCCTGTAGTATGATGACAGCATATCTTCATAGTCTAGACTAGAATACCCTGCTGTAAGTTTGTTTGTTTTGGTTTTGCTTTCTTATTTTTCCTGAAGTACTGTATTCTGCGACGCGTGGTCGTCCAGTGCATCCGATTTCAGCACACATCGTGGATTTTCTTCTCATTGTTCTACGACCTTGCTGTTTTGAGAAACAAGAGTCGCGCAAGGTCACCAACGCTCCCTATATGCTAGACTATGATGATGTTTAACAAAGAAAAACAAGACAACAATGTAACAATCTAGTTTAGGAAATCCCTTGCTGACAAAGTCACGCAATAAGGTACATCATCAGGTGCCCTGTTGGTTGGCGTTAGCGATCATGGGCCTCCATCCATTCATTTCTATCACGTGTGCATTTTACCAACTCTGTTGTTGGTTGTCGCTCGTAACCTTCTCTAAGGCTGTCCATCACCTTCTCTCTCGGCCTTCCGCTGTCTCTCGTTCCTGCTATCTTTCCCGTTGTCACGCGTGCTCTACGCCGCCTCTTCTCATAACATGCACAAACAAGGATGATCGACCTGTTCTGATCCTTGCAATAAGTTGTCTTTGTGTCTGTGCCTCTTCGAGAACTGTATCATTAGTCTTCTTTGTGTTTGTGCCTCTTCGAGAACTGTATCATTAGTCTTCTTTGTGTCTGTGCCTCTTCGAGTACTGTATCATTAGTCTTCTTTGTGTCTGTGCCTCTTCGAGTATTGTATCATTAGTCTTCTTTGTGTCTGTGCCTCTTCGAGTATTGTATCATTAGTCTTCTTTGCAGTTCATGGGATCCGCAGCATTCTTCTGTAAAAGCACATCTCCGTTGCTTAAAACGATCTAAGAGCTTGCTTGCTAATTGTCTATGATTCATTCCCATATGTAAGCACTGGTTCCACGTAGCATCCAAAGACTATCTTTCTCAGTTCCAGCGACAAGGTTTTTATTGCACAATATTCCTTTCATGTTCTAGAAGACCGATTTTGCTTGAATAAGGACAATCAAACCATTATATGGTACAATTTATTTAATTATTGAGACTAACTTAAAGATGTTCTACGAACTTATTGTATTCAATTTTGATTTGGTAACTAAATCAAATTCACCCTTCTTTTATTGACAGTGCTAACATTGTGCTTGAAATGAACTAAGTTTCACTTTATGAAACTAACGTTTTTGTTAATATTTCAACTGTTTCATGTTTTTCTCCGCAGAGGTCCTGAATGGCCACAATGTATGTTGGCTAAATTATTAGTATTGCAGCATTAAACTGTTTTTCTCTATTGTAGCTTTTCAATGATTTGTATAGCTTTGGATTTACGTGGCTGTCATCTTCGTCTTCGGTGATCATCCTGAAAAGGACGTTCTGTCGCAGCTTACAGCGAGGCTGCGATATCTGCACCTGTCGGTCAGACACATCCCCTTTCAGCTAGTTTTTTGGGGCCATTCCTTTTACAGACTATAATAGTTCCGCCTATTTCCAGGGTAGCCGCTTGTAGACAGATTAGGGTCTTAGATAGCTCTGATTCGCTGACCAAGACACAAGCAGCCAGCTATGAGTGAAATTATTTTCTAATCAGGTACTTTCAGGTAGAGCGATACGGTGAGAGAAACATCAACTTTGGAGCAACTAGTAAAACAAACCAAGCAATAATAATAATAATAGGTTTGAGCTCGTGGAAAGGTGTTCGCCTCGGGTGCTGGAGGTCGTGGGTTCAAATTACGGTAGAGATATGATTTTTTAACGTGGATCATCTGGTAAAATTGTTCTCTGATCTCCGAGTAGTGAGATCGGACACCCGTGTTCAGTGGCGTGCGCACTAAAAATCCCATGGCAGTTGGAAATCGAAAAGAGCAGGCTTAACGGCACTGCTCGGGTAAAATTCAAGTTTAAATGGACTCAACTTATTCTAGAAATTCTCGTCCCAGAGAGAATATGTCGCAAAAAGGGGAATGCCTGGCTATAACATCATGTCTTGGTTATGTGGTTAACGGAGCGGCATAGATGGCTCCTAATAGACTGCGGGTCTGCTTTGCTCTAATTTGCTCTCCCACCAGCATCAATCTCAGCCTAACGGTTAGTAACAGATACTCGGATTGATATGGCAAGTCACCAGTGAATTTTCACCTGCAAAAAACAAATGCAACAAAGGAGGTCACACATCTCCGCGACGTCTAACGACACAAGTCGACTGAAGATATATTGATAGATAGACTGATGAGAAAGCTCCAAATAATTGTTACAATTGTGTATGGAAGCAATGTTGTTTACACGATCTGTGTTCCTTTGGCTGACGTGAAAAGTTCCCCCTTCCGTTATCATTTTATAATCGAGATTAATGGATGGATAACAGGCAGAAAACTTGGATAGTAGTAGATGACTATTTCACAGGATTGACGTATAGACAGTACCGAATGGTAGCAGTTCTCCGCGTCGTGTGCCTTCCGGCATACGTGGACACGTTCGGGGATTTGAACAGGCTCTAGCTTGACGCCCACTCCGCTTCCATTTCAAATGAAATTGTCACGTTCGGGAATTCATATAGACCATTCTGCGATTCTCTTGAAAGCAACATATATACCATACAGCGATTCTCTAGAAGGCAACATATATACTATGCAGCGATTCTCTTGAATGCAACATATATACCATACAGCGATTCTCTTGTAGGCAACATGTATACCATACATAGATTCTCTTGAAAGCAACATATATACCATACATAGATTCTCTTGAAAGCAACATATATACCATGCAGCGATTCTCTTGAAAGCAACATATTTACCATACATAGATTCTCTTGAAAGCAATATATATACCATGCAGCGATTCTCTTGAAAGCAACATATATACCATGCAGCGATTCTCTTGAAAGCAACATATATACCATACATAGATTCTCTTGAAAGCAACATATATACCATGCAGCGATTCTCTTGAAAGCAACATATATACCATACATAGATTCTCTTGAAAGCAACATATATACCATACATAGATTCTCTTGAAAGCAACATATATACCATGCAGCGATTCTCTTGAAAGCAACATATATACCATACATAGATTCTCTTGAAAGCAACATATATACCATACATAGATTCTCTTGAAAGCAATATATATACCAACGCTAATTGCTAGAATTTGCATTCGAGTTAACACAATAAATTGTTCAAAGTCGTGCACGTGCTGCTGCTTCAAGGTACCCGTGTAGAATTGAGTTAACTTTTGTCAACATTTTCTTTTGTTTTGGCTCTTCTTGCATCTCTAGGCACGCTTGAGAATGTACACCAGGATCCTCCTAGCTAAAGTACAATGTGGGGCTCCTTAACAAGTGATCATTTATGGCGATAACAGTGTCGATTCCCACCACGTTGACCAGACTGCTGTGATACAGCACGCTTCGAGGGCGTGCGACGCGATCTTAATAAGTATGTTTCTCTTGACCCTAATTACAAGCCGTGCCCTTGTCATTTAGTATGTTTCCCTCTACCCTGAGTACTCTCCGCTTCCACCTTGATCGGTATGTTTCCCCTGACCCTGAGTACCCTCCGCTATCATATTGATCGGTATGTTTCCCATGACCCTGATTAATCTGCGCTCCCACCTTGATCGGTATGTTTCCCCTGCCCCTGATTAATCTGCGCTGCCTCCTTGACCGTTGTGTTTCACCTGACTCCGATTACTCTTCGCTCCTACCTTGATCGATATCCTTCACATGACGCTGATTAATCTTCGCTCTCATCTTGAACGATATGATTCAGTCGACCCTGATTACTCTCAACTCCCACCTTGAACGATATGATTCAGTCGACCCTGATTACTCTCAACTCCCACCTTGAACGATATGATTCAGTCGACCCTGATTACTCTCAACTCCCACCTTGAACAATATGATTCAGTCGACCCTGATTACTCTCAACTCCCACCTTGATCGATATGATTCAGTCGACCCTGATTACTCTACACTACCACCTTGAACGATATGATTCAGTCGACCCTGATTACTCTCCACTACCACCTTGAACGATATGATTCAGTCGACCCTGATTACTCTACACTACCACCTTGAACGATATGATTCAGTCGACCCTGATTACTCTCCACTACCACCTTGAACGATATGATTCAGTCGACCCTGATTACTCTCCACTACCACCTTGAACGATATTTATTTATTTTTTTTGGCGTTCGCCTTATTTCTATATTCCCCAAGGCGGGTGTGCGTTACACTGTGGTTTTTATTTTGCGCCTGTCGGCCCAGTGCATCCGACTTCAGCAAGCATTTTATGTAAGGGTCTGCTTCCTCCTGCATTTTCTAAGGGTTTGCTTCCCCGGGGTAACGGCCGGTGCTGTGATGGGGATCGAACCCAGCACCTTCTGGTTGTGAGCCGTGCCACTTAACCACTAGGCCACGCCGTCCCCCCCCCCCCCCCCTTGAACGATATGATTCAGTCGACCCTGATTACTCTCCACTACCACCTTGAACGATATGATTCAGTCGACCCTGATTACTCTCCACTACCACCTTGAACGATATGATTCAGTCGACCCTGATTACTTTCCACTACCACCTTGAACGATATGATTCAGTCGACCCTGATTACTCCCCACTACCACCTTGAACGATATGATTCAGTCGACCCTGATTACTCTCCACTACCACCTTGAACGATATGACCTTAATCAGGACCTGAGCCGCTCCCAATTCTTTTACATGAAACAACAGAGCGTGATTTAAAACGATGACACTGTCGTTGATGTAAATGTTAAAGTAACCAAACAAAATATGACACTGTCATTGATGTAAATGTTAAAGTAACCAAACAAAATATGACACTGTCGTTGATGTAAATGTTAAAGTAACCAAACAAAATATGACATTTTTCTTGTTTGATTAAAGGTTTGCCGTTCTGGAATTTGGGGGCGAAGGCGTAGTCCTTTGGATTATATCAGGACGTAAGAACCAGTTTGTGGAGCGTGTGTCTGTCTGTTTACAATTTGAAGGTATTGGTCAGTGTATGAATCTATGTATGTACGTGTTTGTAATGTGAACGTATTGGCAAGTGTATGGTAGCGGGAATTTGAGAACGAACGACTATGACGAAGAATAAGAAGAAGAACAAGACCAAGAAGAAGAAGAGGAAGAAGAAGAAAAAGACGAGCTAAACAAATGTCATATGTAAAATATGACGACTTTGAGATCGAGTTATTTATCAGCGAAATCTAACTGCCATTCTTCATTCGGGAATGTGTTTCCTAGTGAGTTTTAAAGCTATCAAAAACAATAGAACTTACGAACAATAATTTTAGCCGACAGCAGAAATATTATCAATGAATAACTGAACTGGAAGATTATTTGTATTGACTCTCATGTGCATTTGATTTTGTATAAACAATATTTAGTAAACGCAAGATTATACATATCTTTTGCAACAAAACTCTATCATTCGATTAAAGGAAGAACGTTATTTGATTCTGCGCGTAGCCATTACTTAGATACGTCAGCAAATCATGAACAATCAGCAGGAAAAAACTTGGGTTATTAAAGGCAACAGATATGTGGTTCTACAGAAGAATGTTACGAAATCCATGGACTGCAAAGAATGCCAATAACGTGGTTACTGAAGAGGCAAAGACACAATGACAGCTTATGGCAAAAAATCAGGACAAAATCATCCTTGTTCGGGCATTTCAAGAAAAGAGGCGAGTTGGAACACAAGGTGACAACGGGCAGAATCGCAGGGAATATAGATAGAGTGAAGCAAAGAGCGAACTAATTGAACAACTTGAAGGTAAGGCCCAGAGGACGATCGATGGAGGAACTAATAAACGACACCTGTTATAAGAGGAGGTCAAGATCCATGATCGGCAACTTCAACCGACAGGGCACATAATAATGATGATAATTACGATGATATATAGATATTTGTATTTGTATGATAGACGATTATAGACAATTGCAAATAAAATGTGAATAGTTTGGGACAAAGACTTACCATTGTTATCTTATTGTTATCATCATGGCTGAGCGGTGTATAGAAGTGGAACAAGAACTTGGGATCGTGTTTGTACATATAGAATATGTCCCGTATCCAGTTAAACCACACAGTATGCATGGGCTCAGAGGCGTGGCAGTCAGGGGAGTACTTTTTGTACGTGGGGTCCGCGGCCAGAAAAAATGGTCGCATGAAATAATCTGCTGGCGAGTGCTCGAATCCAAGTAATCTGTAGTTAAAGGGGGCGATCCCAATTTGTGCATCCGCCCATGATGTGACGTAACCGTATTCAGAAAAGTTCCTCCATAACCACGGAAAGTCGTCCACGGGTTTAGCACCTTTAATACTTCTCCTGGCTTCCGGCAGTTCCTGTTCGTGTTTACCTGTCAGGATTGGAAGCAAGGCCGCTGGAGTGCCGTCCCCTAATATGTTGAATCCCTCTAGCTCTATGGCCTTGAGTTCGTTCACAATGTATTCTCTGGCTAGAGGCATTCGTCTTAACCAGGACATTCTTGACATGGAGTCGAAGCCAAGAAACGCTATAGATAATCCAAGACCATTTGCTGGAGGTTTGGCTGCTCTTAAACGTTCTTTGATGGTCACGTTGACATGAACGCCAGCATGGATGTTCTCGTATGTCATGTTCTTGTCATCCCGGCATGAGATTTTGAAGAAGTCAGACACTAAGGGGGCGCTGTCTTGTATATGTTCAACAGGCTGCCCAAATGAGAACGTATAATCACCCGGGCCACGAATCAAGGGATAGTAATCACATTGAAAACCATCGTGGCTTGTCTTAGCTGCTTGTGAAAACCGAATTGTTCCATTTTCTACATATACCCAATTATTCTCTCCCTTGCACACAATTGGTGGCATCTTCTTGTAAAACTTCAGCATTACTGGATCATCAACTTCCAATGTTGGTTGGATACAAGCTTGCACTTCGCTGATATGCCTATCTCTACTCTCATCATTCAACGAATCATTGCCACCGTTATTATTACTTTCTCCATTCAAGATCATCTCTTTAACTTCCATGACGTATCTGTTGTGATGGGTAAAGAGAATTACAAACATTGTCGCCACTGCTAAACCTCCAAAAGTCTTTAGACTCACCATAGCACGTAGTCGAAGCTTTGGAATGCGCAATAAAGCCATGTTTAGCCTGGTATATATGAAAGGGAACTTCTTACGTACTGTATCTTTCTGCAAACAGAACGAGATTTTGCTGTCTTGGGAAACAGTATGTATAAACAATGCTAGAAAATCAACTGCAGTTATGCATAGCAACTTAAGCACACTAATTATAACTCGAAAACATATTGTTAAGGCAGAGTTCTTATCTCACTCAACTTCCTCACAGCACTGTAATTCGATTGACTAAAGCGTCGCGAGCCACAGCCGATGTGAGTAAGTATTGCATCACGGCTCAACCAGCGACTCATTGGCTTAATGAATCGAGTCACGGAAGCCATGACCCGAAATGTATCAAGTCAGAGAAGCAGCAGTTCATTGAGCCAGATCCCCAATGTTAGCGTATTACAATGGCTTTTCTTTCCAGTGGCCAAATACCGAAGAAACGAGGAAATTAAAGCGTATGGACAGATCCTTCTGACGTCACACTTTTTCCTGCTAGAGAATATATGTAGGCCAGTAGAGGTTACGAAGGCGTGCCGATACAGGCGCCCTCGTGTTGTGGTTTTATCTCTGTTATGAAGTGATGTGGCGCCTCAGATTCCGACAAGCGGTTACAGATGTGGTGCTGATCACTGATGGCATCTTAGACACACACAAACACACACACACACACAGGTGTTGGCATCTCCAGTTTAGTAAGATGAGTGTTGGAGATATTTCATGACAGAACATATTACAACATTAAGTGAATCTTCAATTTGCTTCCCAGATCTAGCTAGATATGCCATAAACATTAGCGCAGCAGCAGATCTTTTTGTTTGCAGTTTTCATCTGTTTAAAGAAAAGACAAAAAGAAACGGTATTAAAAACAAATTCCTTTTGAACAAACAAAATGATTGATGAGCACATGAACACAATACAATTCAATATGAAAACAGTTGTATGTATATATAGACGCAAAAATACAACTTTCAAATGGTACATATACACATAGGAATGTAATGTATGCGCATACATGTTTCTTTCACGCACAGTTCAACAAATGCCATAAGTTATACAAAACCTGTAGCGATATTTAAACATTCGTCAACGTCAGTCAAATATGTAAATACTCTAGTCAAAGAGCACTACCAAAATACTGCTGCATCGCAGAGAAGATGACAGAATGAAGAGTTACTATTGTTAACAGTTGAAATACTGTAGCGTCGCGAAAGAAGATGACAGAATGATGAGTTACTATTGTTAGTTGAAATACTGTAGCATCGCGAGAGAATATGACAGAATGATGAGTTACTATTGTTAGTTGAAATACTGTAGCATCGCGAAAGAAAATGACAGAATGATGAGTTACTATTGTTAGTTGAAATACTGTAGCATCGCGAAAGAAAATGACAGAATGATGAGTTACTATTGTTAGTTGAAATACTGTAGCATCGCGATAGAAGATGACAGAATGATGAGTTACTATTGTTAGTTGAAATACTGTAGCATCGCGAGAGAAGATGACAGAATGATGAGTTACTATTGTTAGTTTAAATACTGTAGCATCGCGAGAGAAGATGACAGAATGATGAGTTACTATTGTTAGTTTAAATACTGTAGCATCGCGAGAGAAGATGACAGAATGATGAGTTACTATTGTTAGTTTAAATACTGTAGCATCGCGAGAGAAGATGACAGAATGATGAGTTACTATTGTTAGTTTAAATACTGTAGCATCGCGAGAGAAGATGACAGAATGATGAGTTACTATTGTTAGTTTAAATACTGTAGCATCGCGAGAGAAGATGACAGAATGATGAGTTACTATTGTTAGTTGAAATACTGTAGCATCGCGAGAGAAGATGACATAATGATGAGTTACTATTGTTAGTTGAAATACTGTAGCATCGCGATAGAAGATGACAGAATGACGAGTAACTATTGTTAGTTGAAATACTGTAGCATCGCGAGAGAAGATGACAGAATGATGAGTTACTATTGTTAGTTGAAATACTGTAGCATCGCGAGAGAAGATGACAGAATGATGAGTTACTATTGTTAGTTTAAATACTGTAGCATCGCGAGAGAAGATGACATAATGATGAGTTTCTATTGTTAGTTGAAATACTGTAGCATCGCGAGAGAAGATAACAGAATGATGAGTTACTATTGTTATTCCTCATCCATCTGCTATTTCTTCTTATTCGTGGGCTGGACAACCAGAAGGTTAAAATTTTGTTTTATATTGGATCAGTAAAAAAGGTCTGGACAAACGTAGCAGTTAATAAAAGAGCAGAGTGGGTACACAGAGTAGCTATGGCATCAGGAGCAGTGAAAGGAGCATAAAGTAGAAATATCACGAAGAGCAGATAGGGTGCAAACCGCAGATAGAGCACAGAAAGCAAAAATGGTACAAATTGTAGACATGGCACAACGAGTAGATGCGTATAAATAGTATATATGGCATACAGAGCAGATAGTTCACATAGAGCAGATAGGGCACACATAGTAGATAGTTTACAAAGAGCATATTGGGCACAGCGAGTAGGAAGAGTCCAAAGAGTAGATAGAGCACAAAGAGTAGATAGGCCACAAATAGCAGATAGGGCACAAAGAGTAGATATGACACAAAGAGTAGATATGGTACAAAGAGTAGATATGGCACAACGATCGGATAATGCGCAAATAGTATAAAATGCACACAGATTAGTTAGGGTAGAAAGAGTAGATGGGTACAAAAAGTAGATGGGGTTCAAAGAGTAGATAGGGTACAATGAGTAGATAGGGCATAAAGAGTAGATAGGGCATAAAGAGTAGATATGGCACAAAGATCGGATAATGCACAAATAGTATAACATGCGCACAGAGTAGATAGGGTTCAATGATTAGATACTTCACATAGAGCAGATATGGAACAAAGAGTAGATAATGTACATATAGTAGATAGTGCACAAAGAGAACGATTGGGCCCAGCGAGTAGTAAGAGAACAAAGAGCAGATAGAGCACAAAGAGTAGATAGAGCACACATAGCTAACAGGACACGAAGAGCTAACATGACACAAAGATCAAATAGGGAACAAAGAATAGATTTGGCAAAAAGAGCTAACTGGGAACAAAGAGTAGATAATGCAAAAGAGTAGATAATGCACAAAGAGCAGATACGCCTTTTAGTGTATTTCAATCACAATTGACATCTAGTTGTACTACAGCACTTTCCAATATGTATATTCTGTCTGATGTGCCTTACTGGCTGGCGTGGGCGATCACGGGTATCTACAACTTTCAGTCTCTAGCGTTGTTTATGTTGTCGGTGTTTTTTCTATGCCATAATGTTAAACTTTCAAGTATATTCTCACCTTATCGTGCGTGCCCTGTTTATTTTTTTCAGCCATTTGTATATGTTGTCACCGTGGTATTTAGCTATCATTTTCGTATAATTATAATCCTCTTTCGTTTTGCTCATTAAAAAAAAAAAAACCAAGACCGAATCTGCCAAATGAGAGGATCGAATCTGTCAAATGGGAAGATCGATTCTTCCAAATTGAAGGATCAAATCTATCAAATTGTAGGATCGAATATGCCAAATGTGATGATATAATCTATCAAATGAGATAATCGAATGTGCCAAATGGGAGGATCTAATCTGCCACATGCATATGACAAACCCCCACTGTGACTGACTTTTACTGGAACATTCTCGTTTAAGCTGTCCATAGAGTGTCCATAAACTCTTAACATTATTTTGTGCAGCCACCTCTATTACATAAGCACGAGGAACTAATACAAAATGGTGGTGTAATATTACAGAAACATAAAGGAATTAATGAAACATAGTGACGCAATATTACACAAACATGAGGTATGAATAAACCTGGTTATAGAAAACATGAGGAATTGATAAACCACGGTGAAATAATATTACGAAAGAGCGAGAAACTGATAAACCACGGTGAAATAATATTACGAAAGAGCGAGAAAAAGATAAACCACGGTGAAATAATATTACGGAAGAGCGAGAAACTGATAAACCACGGTAAAGTAATATTACAGAACCATGAAAACTGATAAACCACGGTGTTACAGAATACAGAGAACTCCTAAACCAATGAGACAATTTTACAAAAGAATGAACAGCTGTTTTAACCTCGATAGGCAATATGTTAGAATTATGATAATTGATAAACTACAATGAAGCAATATTATAGAATTATGATCAATTATGACCACAATCAGGCAATTATATAGAATTGTGATAATTGATAAAATACAATCAGGCAATATTATAGAAATATGATAAATGATAAAAAATGAGACAAAATTACACAATCACGAGAAAGTGATAAACTACAATGAGGAAATATTACATAAAGATGAGGAATTGATAAACCACGTTGATGAAATGTTACAGAAATACGAGGAACTGATAAACTTACAAGGAGGAAATGTTACATAGATATGAGGAATTGATAAACCATTTAAAAGTAATAGAAAATGTGTATATACAATGCAAGGAAGAAAAGACAAAAACAGACTGTGGCATGAAGAGACAATACAGTTGGCATCTACCCTTCACATGCCACGGCTTGGCCACGAGAGAGATCCTCATACACTAATATTTGATTTCCCTGGGTAAATGACACATTATGACTGCTGTTATCTATCGTGCCAGACAAGTGTTGGCGCAAATATGCAAAGGGAAAATTACAAGGATAGCAGAAACGGGTTGGTAATGGTGGTGGTAGGGTAGTGGTATTCAGAAGTAAGTTGCTAGCTTGTGGATGATTGTAAATATGTGAAAGGATATTTACTGACAGCGCGTGGTGGCTCTGGTGACACCTTTATTAGTTGACATTGATAGACACTGATGTAAGTGCAAATAGCGTCATATGACGTGTTTGTGTGCGAGTGTTTGTTGGTGTGCGGGTCGTTGTGGGTACGTGTGAGCGTTTGTGTATCCAGATGTGTCAGCGTTTTGTGTACCCAGATGTGTCAGCGTTTTGTGTATCCAGATGTGTCAGCGTTTTGTGTATGCAGTAGACTAGAGCCATACCAACATTGTTTACGTAAAAGAGGTCAAAGAGACGTATAATACCCCCCAACCCCCACCTCTCCGTTTTCCGTCGTTAATTGATTTCTTGAAAATGCGAAGAATAACAAAACGACGAATAGCGAACACTATATTTGCATGTTATGATGAAAGTGGTGCGAGAGGACACGTATTCGAATACTATATTCGTTTTTACGGGTAAACAGAAAACATTATATATTTCTTAATGACTAACAACCCTCCAATAGTAAAAATTAATGTTTTATCCACTTGCAGCAAGAATAAATTAACTGGTTCCTTTGGGAAAAAACACATTGCCTTTGAAATTAAACAAACAACAAATCTATCTTTTCTAATGTTTTGATCCTTAGTACTAATATGGCATATCAGGATGTCATTTCGCTCTTGTTTTGGAGGAAAATAATTCTTGATGTAAACACGACTCAGTTGGCAGTGCGCACATAGTTAACCATTACACAATGATGTATTTCTATCACCATATTTGATGGTATTACATCAACTAGCCATGCATACAACACAAATAACGGTATCGCATACACTTTCCTATGCATAGTAGTTGAGTCAAGTGGTATTACAATCGCTGACGACAGTGATGCAGTCAGTAGTTGTGTTAAAGCCGTCTCATAGGTTAACAAGCTATTTGAGCGACTCCAATGTACCACTTTGTCGTAAATCCAAAACAAGTATTGATTCCTCATAACAATAGGGACAGTATGGCCTAGTGGTTAAGTGACACGACCCATAAACCTAAGGTGCTGGGTTCGCGCCCTAATCACATCATCGGCCGTTACCCAGAGTGAGCAAACTCTTAGAAAATGCAGGAGGAATCAGATCCTTACATAAAATGCATGCCGAAGTTGGATGCACTGGGCCGACAGGCGCAAAATAAAAACATAGTGCAACGTACACATGTTTTGGAATAGAGAAATAAGGCGAACACAAATAGAAACAACATTCTTGCAACTAGGGGTTAAGAGTGCATATACATTTTGTTATATTTGCGTGGAAGCCATGTTTACAAGTCAGAAAAGTGCAAACACTCCAACAAGCGGTGTGTGGCCTTTTTTTCAGATGCTAGATTGGAGACCAGAACAAGGTTGCTGCCCCCAAACATGTACTGCAGCACACGTGCAAGAAATCTTCAGAAGTGGCTGAAAGACGAAAAAGAGGTGATACAATTAGCTGTTTCTATGGTGACCAAGCAATTACACAAATGTTACTTTTGTATGGTCCCACGTGTTTCTGGAGGCATCACCGGGAAACATAAATGGACAATAGCGTTCCTGAATATACAATCGGCTCTTCGACCAGTTTCGCACAATGAATGCCTTCCATTCCCTGAACCTCTAATCGCGTTTTCTATCGTTACAGAAAGACAGTACCACGATGTTCTGATCCCATATTGATGACCTGGCGAATGCTCTAGGAATCAAACAGTATCTGCAAGAATGACGACTATTTATAGACTCCTTTAAATTGAGTTTGAGGGCGGTATTGCTGCAAAACTGAACTGACTTCCATCAATTCTAGTTAGACACAATGTGTACATGAAAGAAACCTACGATTATCTACAAAAACTCATGAACTGTCGTCAATGCAGAAAGTATGGCTGGCATCTCTGTTGTGACCTGAAAGTTGTGGCTAAGTTGATGCGTCTGTATCTTGTATATACGGAGTACTACTGTCATTTATGTGAACTGGAAAGCCTAGCTTCATAATCAACTTCACATTTTGTTCTGCACATTTTCAATATTACAAATCCTAGCAGTGGTTCATCTGAGGCGGGAATGACTGTCAACAGCAATCATGTCAATCCCCACCAAGGACTTCATCTGCCAAGTCAGCAGAATTACTTCCGATGCACGCAGTGGCCTGGATTGGGGACCAGAACAAGAAATATAATCATAGTGCAGGATCGAACATTTTGGAGGATCGGCCTTGGGGCATCATTCATGAACTCTCTGCACATAGCCTAGCCAAAAAAGAGGCTCTCACTAGAAATCAAGAATATAGATCTGTCAATCCAATATGTGTACGTTTAGGAGATCTGGACAGTCTTACTTACATGGAGATCGGAAATGGGGCGATAACTTCCACATGTGCAATAAGGTATCACTGGAGTCCCTGGCTAGACATGGTGGCTAACACAGAGGTCGTATAACTCAAGAGCATTTCCTCAAACGCTGGATCGACGCCGCCCTCTCTCTCTCTCTTTCTCTCTCTCTATCTTTCTCTTTCTCTCTCTCTCTCTCTAAAAAAAATACTTGGGATTGCTTTCAATGTTGCCGAACTACTGTTGGATGCTCGCCAGAGTTTATTCTGAGCAATTATACAAGTGACAGACAAAGTAACGTTGGCCGTTGAAGCAGACTTTCGCTAGTGCATGGAATATCACAGAGGTACAAGTGATGCCATCAGATGATTGCCGTTTCTCGCAGAAAGAATTATCGATCAATGACGATCACTATGTATCTGCTATATTGAGTACAATAAAGCCTTTGATCGAGTTATATGGAGCAAACCTTTCACGCTTTTCCAACAAATAGGTATACGATTCTAATAATTAGGTTAATACAGGTCCTGTATGAAAACCAAGAGGCGACTATTTCAATCAACCCAATTCAATAACTCATAGAGTACGGCACTGTTGCTTGCTTTCACCGGGTATCTTTGCAATGTTGCAAATGCTACTTGATCTAATTAACAACATAGTCATAGACTTTGGCATGAAAATGAACATATTGAAGACACAGACTTTGGTAATAGCTAAAGAATATAGACAAATAAATATAATCATCATTCGTGGAATGATGGAACAAGTACAGAAGTTTACATATTTACAGGAAACCATACAAGAAGATGGCCGCAATGAGACAGAAATTACGGCAAGGATGTTGAAAGTGCTTCAGAGAAAACAATAAATTGCTAACCTCAAAGAATATCAAGATAGAACTGAGGAATACAATAATCGCCATTCATATATAGTAAATTGCACTTTAAATAGCTGAAACATGGACTCTAGTGATAAATTATAAATACAACTTGGAAGGGCTTGAAATGTAGTGCTACTTTAAAATGGAAAGAGTGATTTGGGCATAAAAAAGAGCCAATAAAGAGCCTCATTGAAGTGGGCAAATAAAGACACATATTGAACATGAAACGAAGGAATGAAAGCCACATAGTCCTGCTTACAGATGCACTGGCCGTAGTCACAGCACTGAAATGCCAGAAAAATACTGAACTTAATGAATTAAGAGCAGTACTCTGTCAACTATGCCAGCAGGCCGCACCAAAAAGAGTATTGGTGCAGTGGGTTCCATCTCACTGCAACATCCAAGGCAACGAGGAGGCAGACAGACTGGCAAAAGAAGGTGCAAAACGACCACAACCTGATACTAGTATGACATACGAAGAGTCGAAACGGCTTATTAGAGCTAGATACATGACCAAATGGGAAACCGAATATACTGGCTACACCAAAAACCATGCCTATTACCAGTTGAACAGAAAAGAGCAGGTCGTGGTCTTCAGACTTCGCACTGGCCACAATAGACTCAGGTACCACCTATTCAACAAATTGAAGATAGGTGGCACCGACGAATGCCCGTGTGGTACCGGCAAAATGATCGCTGAGCATTTGCTGCAAAAATGCCCGACATACGAGGATCAGAGAGAGCAGATGTGGCCATCACCAGTGGCAACACTAGACAAGCTCTATGGCAGTGTCGACAGCCTCAGGATGACGCCTGCTTTTTTTCGAAAAAATAATGGTTACTGTCTGACTGCGTACAAAGAAGACGAAGAAGAAGAAGAACATGAAACGTAAACAACGTTGGTTGGACCACACTATGGGACATATAAGTTTTCTACAGAAATACTAGAGGGTAAGATTCATGGGAAAAGAGGAAGGGGACAACTAGGACTCAGATGGTTATCTTAGGTCTACAGAGACATTAACGTACGAACCTATACTGAACTGTAGATGATAGAGTGAAATAGAGAGACATACTCAGACAATCTTACAACCAGTCTCATGACTGACGAACCAGAGAAGAGGGTCAAATGAAGGGACATGCCCTGACAACCTTACAACCGGTCTCAAATTTAATCAACCAGAGGATAGGGTCAAATGAAGATACATACTCAGACAACCTTACAACTAGTACCACGACTCCCCAACCAGATAATGATGATGATAACTCTATAATAAAATATATTTCTCAGAAATAACAGCCAACTATTTGGCGTTTTCATTGCCCTGCTCGTCTTCCAACTCTGAAAATCTTTTCTTTTTTTTTTTTTTTTTTTTAAACGGCTGCTTATATCTGAGAGCCACGACTTTCATCAACATGTGCCGTTCAAGGGAATCGATAGAGAGCGGCAATATTCTCCATCGATGAACCAACAACACGAATGATCCCAACGTTAGCTTTACTAGGTCGTACCAAGGAAGTCAAACAGGACTAAAGCTGATTAATACTGGAGACATGTCACGCATACTAGTGTGTGTATATATATATATATATATATATATATATATATATATATATATATATATATATATATATATATATAATTGATATTTAGTCGTTTTAAAGTTACAATTAATTTATAAATATGTGGTCGAACATGTTATTTTTCCCTACATTAAAAAAATCTTGTTATTTTCTGTCAAATCATCAGGTTTTTACCGTTTTTTAAATATTAATATTTTGTTTTGTTGAAGGCCCTTTTTTCATGACACTTGTCATGTTGTATAACGTGTGTTGAATAGCTAACAAACTGTGACTTAATGTTTTGAAAATTGCAGAAAATTGCAGAAACCAGACTGCACAGAATGTGAGGATAGTGGTTTTATTTTATTTAGCGAGATTGTTCTTGGCTTTTTTTTAAAAAAAATTTCCAGCTTGGCTTATACGCCTACAAAATTTGAGGAGCTAACACTAGTCGTGTCATTATCAGACGAATGACTTGAACCTCTGATGTCATTAACACACTAATGTCTGATGGTTCTGATGTCTTTATCGTGCGACCGTCTAGTACATCTGAAGTTCCCTTCTCTCCACGAATATATGCTGGTAGTTAAGCCGTCACTAATAAGTCTTGTTAACGAACTATTTTGTCTAGCCAGCAGAAAATACCTACAAGAAAATGTTAGGTAAGCTCATACTTTAACAAGCATTGAAATCAGTTGTTGTGAACAGACACATTCTATCTGAGTAATATAATGTAATTTCTCTCCACAATTGTGTTATTGAAGAAACATACTCAACATCATCAATGCGATATAATGAGCAAATATAGTAATATGCAATTTGGATCTAGAATTAGTCTGAGCAGGAAACAAACTAAAAACTAAATACTGCTAACAACATAAATAATGATGACTTCATATTTGTTGCTTAGCTATTCTTTGTTGAATTTAAAACAGGCTGGAAATAAACGTATGTTAACGCAACAAATAACTACCTACAGGACCTATTGGACGATTTAGTCCATTCTTCGATTTATGAAAACAAATGTATTCTTTTTCGGCGTTCGTCGTAGGACGATGTGTCGTAGTTTACAGTAAGGCTGTGACATCTGTGCCTTTCAGCTTGACGCATCCGATTCCAGCACTACATTTTTGGAACCGGGTTGGACTTCCCACTTCGATCCCTTCCCATTTCGATCTTCCAGGCAGACTACACGAATGCAGGCTGTTCTATGGTTCTATGTCAGCTTATATATTCGGCACCATGACAATGAATTTTAAAGCAATGATTCAAATATTTCATATAAAGATAGAAGACTTAACGTAGAATGAAACATACATTTAAAACTTGAAAACTAATCAACCAGTTAAGTTGATGTTCAGATATCTAACATCCCATAACTCATAACTAATGCTAAATGTGCACCAACACACTTACGGAGGAACTCAATAATTGTAAAACTAGCACATTTGTGGATACGTTTAAGCTGTAGGATATCTGTGGCAAGCGAACTATGGTTCGAGAATGGAGAGATCGGAGACACATATAACGCTCACAACAGGTTGGCTTTTATCCAAAGTCAACACAGTTGCATCAAACAGGTTAGGATGAGTTTCATACATGGAGGCACAGAAAGGGTCAATAGATTGGAATGTTTAGCCATTATATGAATACAGAAAATAGTTAGATCAGAGAAACAGATTACACAAACATACACATCACAATGGGAAGCATTCCTCGAGGCGTCATGGTCCCACAAACATATTTCATCAGACTTAGAGACGCCACTGTGACATAAAACTGGTTTCATCATATACAGGGACGCCACTGTAACATAAAACAGGTTTCAGCAAACGCAAAGATGTCACTATCGCATTAAACAGGTTCTAGCAAACGCACAGATGTCACTGTCACATAAAACTAGTTTCAGCATACACAGAGACGCCACCGTAACTTAAAACAGCTTTCAGATTATACATAGGCGGCTCTATCACATCAAATATGTTTCATCCAATCCTGTGACGCCCATTTCAAATACAACAAGCGTCATCTTACACGTCACCAGACACGTCACTATCACATCAAACAGGTTGTGTGTGTCTGGGTGAGTGAGTGAGTGAGTGTGTGTGTGCGGGGGGGGGGGGGGGGGGGGGGTGGTAAACGAAGATACTCGCAGGCCGATATCATGACCTTATTACTTGTTTTGAATGCAACAATGTTGTTCTCCGTTGAATTTATTGTAGAACAACATTGCGGCATTCAAAACAAGTAATAAAGTCATCACATGAATTGAAAGTATGGAGACGCGCAGAGACCAAAAAAACACTCGATCGGTGGGAGAAGTTCAAACGAATGCCTGATCACCCAATATATGACATGATAAATCACATGTGAAGAGGGAGATTAAAGAGAAACCATTTCATATCAAAAAGAAAAGAACTTGCAAGAGCAGACCAAATTATAAGCCAAACAGTGGTTATGGGTCTAAAACAAACATCCCAAATCCCACCATTGAAAAAAAAAGCCAAGTCCCCTGAGATGGTAGAAACCATAGAGGGAATAGGGAAAGGGTTAGAGAGGAAATTTATCACAGAAGAATGTCTTAGGAGAGTATGCCGACCAAAAACATGGATACACTTATATACAGATGGTTCATCTAACAAAGCCACATCCAATGGTGGTGGGGGTGTCTATTACAGACTAAGGAATGGAGAAGAAAAAACTTGAGTATTAACAACGGGAACATACTTTAATAACTTCCATGCAGAAGCAGAGGCACTGAAGGCCGCAGCTGAGCTTGCAATCCAAGATAAAGATATCCATCAAGAAAACATAGTATTCCTGACGGATGCGGCCTCAGTTTTAGCAGCACTAAAACAACACAAAGATGAAGATCTCGAGCAATGTATGTCCTCCATGACACAGCTCTCAGCAGAACACCCAAGGTTGGTCATACAGTGGATCCCATCCCACTGCAATTTTGAAGGCAATGAAGTTGCAGATAAACTAGCAAAGTATGGAGGAGCATTCCCACAAACAGACAAGAGTAGCACATATAATGAGACCAAGACCATAAGGAAAGCCAACCAGGGTAAAATGGGCTGATCAACACCCCGACTTCCGAAAAGAAGACAGCTAGAGCAAGTCATCACCTTCAGACTGAGAACTGGGCATAACCAGACTCAAGGGTCATCTTTACAACAAAATGAGGATTGGGACAGATGACAGGTGCCCATGTGGGGAGCATACCATGACCGTGGAACACATCCTATAAAGTTGCATGCTCACGCAGGAAAAGAGAGAACAATACTGTCCTCGCGAGACAAATATGAGATAAAATCTGTAAGGAGATAAGACAGCCTTACAAACAACGGTGTCCTTTGTAAGAGAAACCGGGACTTTTGATCTGAGGATGAATGAAGAAGAAGAATGCCGCAATGTGAAAATTGCTTGATGTTTGCGTCTGTGATAAATATACTATCGAACACCTGGCTATCCATCTAGCTATGTCCATGTCGCATGTGACACCCCCCCCCCCCCATATTTCTCTTCCCACTCTCCCTTTTTTTCTCTTTCCCCACCCCCTTCCCCCTCTTCTCCACAGATACCTGTTTCTGAACAGCAACATCATTTGGAAAAACAATTAATTTTGCTGAGTAAGCGGAGACAAATGGCACGCGTGTTTCAGGTGTGGATTACAGCCCTTGTAAATGTTGCGGATAGACCCTTATTCACATCGACCTCTAGTGGACATTATTTACAAATGTTTTATTTGATTCAGTAGGCTCTAATAATGTAAGCGTGTCGTTTAAATGAAATATGAATCTAGAGATGAGTTCAATGGTTTCATCATATTGTTTAAATAATAATAATAATATATATATATTATTTAAGTAAAAAACAATGCCTCAGAAACCAATACTGCCCAATGAAGAACATCAAGATCGGAGAGTAAACCATCGAAGATGTCAACTCATTGATCTACCTAGACCAAGAGATTAATACCAACCACACAATTGACCACTAAATATATAGACGACAATAAGCATCGTGCTATTCCTTTCTCCATTAAGCCAAAACTCTAAGAGATGAAAGACACCACGGCTAGAGCACACACATTCAATTCTATGGTCATTCCAGCAATGATTTGCGGATGCAAAGTGTGGAACTTGCATACAACAGATGCCGCGAAGCTCAGAGAGAAATGGACAGGACGTACTGAAAATGTCGATACTAGATAAGATCCGGAACGAAGAAATTCGACATCAAACTTAGTTTCGGGACGTTGTGGTAACAGCGATATCACGCAAACATCACTTCACAGGACATGTGGTACGCACGCTTTTCATTTCAACATATGGACACGTATGACGACGTCCTGGCGGTCAGATGCAGGTACACCTCCACGGGGTCACCCACCCATGCAATGGAAGACCTAGGCCCGAATCGGTATATAATAGCTGTCCATCGTTGTCGATGAGGACCGCCTACATCATCCTTGTCACAGATTTCCCTGTTGGGTGTGGGTGCGCATGTGGCTGAACAGGCCAATCTGAACCTTATCTGTTAGCACTACCCCATCCGCACTGCGAACTGGAGTATTACTAGAGGGCTGCGGGCCGTAGAGAGCTTTCAGTGCCTCGTAAAACCGTTTGGTGTCATGACGCTCGGCGAACATCTCAATTTCGTCAGCCAGGAGTCTTGCATCTCTCTAAGCCTGGTCTGGACAGCTTTGCGAGCAGTATTGAAGGCAGCTTTTGCTGCCGGAGATGGTGTGTCCCTCTGGTATTCCCTGTGCGCTTCCTGTTTTGCATCGAGAAGGCCCTGTATTTCTAGATCGTTCTCATCAAACCAGTCCTTATGCTTGCGCGTGAGTGGGGCAATGTGTTTAACAGCTGTATCGTAGAGTGTGTTTCTCAATGATGCTCAGTTCTCTTCGATGTCGTTCTTTTCAAAACGAAGCTCAGACAGTCTACCCTCAAGCTCTTCCTGGAAGCCTCCTCTCGGGGGTTCGTATTTCAGCTGAGAGACATTTAGCCTCCTCGGTGGTTTCTTTCCCTGGGGGCGCATTTTGGGCTGGATCTTGAAGTTTAGCTTGGCAATGACAAGTCGATGGTCGGTCCAACATGCTGCACCACACATGCTCTTCGTTACCATAGCATCCGCTCGATCCCTACGTCTGATGATAATATAGTCAATGAGGTGCCAGTGGCGGGACCTTTGGTGCATCCATGTGGTTCTATTTCGGACAGGTAGTCGGAAAGCTGTGTTTGTAATGAGTAGTTCATTTGCGGCACATGTCCTCAGAAGGAGCAGTCCGTTACTATTCGGTACAGCACTGCAAAAGATCGGGACGCATACATAATATTGTTGGCTACCTGTCATACGTCACATCTGCCGGACTGACGCCGAGGAGAATGTGATAATGTCATAATGTGAATGTGATATATATATATATATATATATATATATATATATATATATATATATATATATATATATATATATATATATATATCTAATTGTGGCGCAACCGTGGTGTCTCTGAAAATGGTGTACGTGCGAGTGTGCGTGCATGCCTGTGTGTGTGTGTGTGTGTGCGCGCGCACACACGTGCCTGTTTTCCTGTGTGTGTGTCTCTCTCTCTCTCTCTCTCTCACACACACCGCCACGCACGCACACACACACACACACACACACACACACATACACACTCGCACGTACACCATTTTCAGAGACACCACGGTTGCGCCACAATTAGATATGAGTGAACCTAGGGAGCTGCGTAGCGCAGTGGTTAGCTCTCTGGCTTCGCATCTGAGTGGTCCTGAGTTCATTCCCCAGTTGAGGCGGTAATGTTTTTTTCAGATCGCAATGGGTCCCGGATCGACCCAGCCTTAAATGGGTACCGGTTAAGTCCGGGAAGTAAAGGCGGCGAGGGAGAGGAGATGGCTACCGCCCTCATATAGCCAATCCTTTGAAATGTGAGATCGCTAACACCTCACACCCCTAAGTAATGCTATGGGTTATTTTACTTACCTAGAGACGAGGAACCATTTCGTCACATAAAACAGGCTTGAGACGTCACTTTCATTTAAAACACAATTGAGTTTTACCTGTAGACGCTGCTGTCATTTAGAACAAGATTGAGTTTCACCTGTAGACGCTACTGTCATTTAGAACAAGATTGAGTTTTACTTGTAAAAGTTACCATCATTATAAAACAAGATTGATTTTTACCTGTAGAAGTTACTGTTATTTATAAAAAGATTGAGTTTTACGTGTCGACTCTACTGTCATTGAGAACAATATTGAGTTTTACCTGCAGAAGTTACTATCATTATAAAACAAGATTGAGTTTTACTTGTAGATGCTACTGTAAGTTAAAACAAGATTGAGTTTTACCTGTAGAAGTTACCATCATTATAAAACAAGATTGAGTTTTACTTGTAGATGCTACTGTCACGCTCCTGCCAAATAACAGAGGAGTTATAATTCATTGACAAGCCGCTTTCACATAACACAGGATTAAGCATACATAGAGACGTCACTGCTGTCACGTAAAATAGATTTGATTAAGCATAAAATTGGTTTGAATATACCTATAGAAGTCACTGCCACATAATACACGTTTAAATATACATACAAAAGTCACAGTCACATAAACTATGTGTGTGTTTTTCGTCCATGATAATCGCTGAGGACCACCTTGTCAACATTCACTGTTCGCATGAGTTCAAAGATGGCTAAATAAGCCAATCGTGGCCCGGAATTGTCGGTCGTATTTAGTACAGGGAAATAGGACATCTCATTTCAGCGGGATTGAAGAAGGGCTGATGTGAGCAGACTTGCGAAGTGACCGTCTCTGTATAGCCTCATTTATTCTTGATGCCTCATGTCTCTGAACACCCTTAGCAATAGCGCTGGGCCAGTCTGTGCGGTTGGTTGCAATTCTGTCCCAATCATTGTGGTAATGGGGACGGCGTGGCCTAGTGGATAAGTGGCACGGCTCACAATCCGAAGGTGCTGGGTTCGATCCCCATCACAGCACCGGCGGTTACCCCGGGGAAGCAAACCCTTAGAAAATGCAGGATGCTACCCTTACATAAAATGCATGCTGAAGTCGGATGCATTGGGCCGACAGGCGCAAAATAAAAACCACAGTGCAACGCACACCGCCTTGGGGAATAGAGAAATAAGGCGAACGCAAACAACAACAAAAACCAAAAAAATGGTGGTAATTAACGCACTGGATCAGTGATTTTTAAAGCGTGTCGATGTACGTTTCCGCTGATCACCGCTTGCTCTCTTGCCATTTTGCAGTTCACCATTGAGCAACTCTTTTGGTAGACGTTGATTCGACATGCCACAAGGCAGCCCATCTCAACTGTGATGCACATATTATGGTGTGTATATACTTGGCATGCACGATCGCGCTAACATATCTGTATTTAGCACCATCTCCTGTCATATATTCTCCAGTACTTTCTGCAGGCAGCGCATGTGGAAGTGGTTTCATTTCCCGACATGACGACTATAGACGGTCCAGGATTCACATGCAGTTAAAAGGGTAGGTAGAATAACTGCCGCGTAGACTTTCATTGTTGTGTTAGTATGCATAGAATAGAGTCCAAATAAACGGGCCTGTGTATATGTAAACAAGTCACTGTCGCATATAACATGTTTGCTATATTACTAGATATGCGCATGCCACACACCATGTTTAATCACTCCTAGAGATATATTATTTTGGGCTCCATTCACTTGTGCACTAGGTCACGTGGAGAGCTTGAGTTATGTCTTGTCCCATTTGTGTTAACTGTTTTTATAAGCCCGTGTAGTTGTAGGAATTCTTTTATATCATCTATCCATCTGCGGCGAGGCCTTCCTCGTGCTCTGTTTTCAGATCTTCTTGTGCTGCAAACACGCAGTGGTGATGCAGACATAACTGTTGAATACACAAGGTTTGAAGGCGAGAGCGTATTCAAACAAACTGGGACTAAATATTATATCTATATATGTTCTTTGCGCGCCAAAAACGGCGCAAAAGACGGAAACAAATGATCTCCAATTAAATATTAACACGAAGAAAACCAAACTGTTTAAAATCAACACATTAAGCAAAGAGCAAGTCATGGTTGGAGATGAGGTCCTGGAAGAGGTGGACACATTCACATGTTTGGACAGCAGAGGTAGATATAAGGGCTAGAATTGGAAATGAAGGACAGCATTCCTGCTACTGAAAAATATATGGAAAGCCATGGTAATAAAGAGTAATATCTAGTTAAGATTGTTTTCATTCCGATGTCAAGTTAGTAATCTTATACTCAGCTGGAACTTGGAGAAGGCAAACGCAAAACAGAGGAAACTCCAGTCGTTCATAAATAAATGTCTGCGGAGGATAATGGGTTTAGACTGACAAGATATGGTGAGGGATGACGACCTATGAAAGAATAGAGAACACCAACCAGTGGAGCAACAGATAGAGTATAGGAAATGGAGTTGAATAGGACAATGTTCCGGAAATCACCATAAAACATGGCCAAACAGGCCCTGCCGTGGAATCCACAGAGAAAGGAGAAGAGAGGTAGAAACCCGTCCCAGTGTTTTTATTACAAACATATGAAAGGAACATCAGCAAGTGTAGCAGAATTAAACAAAGCAGTTGTTATGAAAGAAGCATGAACGGGGGTTAGTTAGAAAAAGTCGCCATAGGCATTCAGGCACACACCCCACTGCTTGGGTAGACTTCGGATGTCGTCCGAGAAAAATGACTTAGGTTGCTCATTGAACCATTTGGTCACAGAGCCATGCCGTCTGTTGAATCGTTGCCATTTAGTCCTTATTTAGGATCCGAACAAATGAAAGTCACATGGTGACAGATCCGGACGATAGACTGGGTGTAAGTTCCGACGACTGTCCACCTGCAAGTCACATGGTGACAGATCCGGACGATAGACTGGGTGTAAGTTCCGACGACTGTCCACCTGCAAGTCACATGGTGACAGATCCGGGCGATAGACTGGGTGTAAGTTCCGACGACTGCCTACCTGCATTGCTGCAGTGTTGATGGCTTCTTCTGTCGCAACGATATGCCCCTGACCTGTTCGCGGAAGATCTTTCGTTAACTCAAGTCCTTCCCGAAACATCATTGCCCAGTCCTTCACTGTTGTCTTCGTCACACTTTTTTCTTCGACACACTTTTGTCTTCGTCACACGTCTGCCTTCGACCAACTTTTCTCACCATTCACTGCTGTCTTCGAAACACTTTTTTTCTTCGACACACTTTTGTCTTCGTCACACGTCTGCCTTCGACACACTTTTCTTCCATTCACTGCTTGCATTCTGCGATGTTCAGCTGTTAGCAACTGAATCATCGCTCCCCGATTAATCATGGACTGATTCTGTATCACACCCGCCATTTTCTCAACTGTCTGCACCAGAACCTATAAATTCAAGGATAATGAACACGTGCACACTTGTACATTAGTATATGCTAATTAAGTCGGATGTGACCTCGTCAAGCTGCTCGCACGTGTTTCCACGTGGCGTAGCACAGACGGGATTCATTTGAACACGCCTCGTACCAATAGACTCCGGTTTCAGATAAACATATTTGGATGGTTGTAATAGAATAGATAAAGACACGAACAGGGTACTATCATAGTGTATATTTTTATCCGAGTGATAAAAGCATTTGCATCTGAAGGGCAAATGTTACGGTTGCATTTGTGATCTCTGTACGCTCCAGCCTATCCAGTTATAAAGGGCTGCATCAATTAATCAATCAACCAAAACGCTTTAACACTCTGGGCAGCGTAGGTTCAAACTCGGCAAGTCTTCTTGTCATGCTCCATCATCTCTAGCTCAAAGACATTTTCAGATTTTTCTCGACATCCTTTTTCCACGAGTGTTTAGATATGTCCATACTTCTTGCGCCTTGCAGATTCTAGAACAATCACTGCCTATCAGCTAGTTTATGTAATGTGGGACTTATCCATTGCCAACGCCTTCTCTTTACATCTAATCCCACTACCTTCCCAGCCTTTTCCACAGTTCTATTTTAGCGATATGATACAATGTCATTCCCTCCATTTAGCGCAAGCATCATTTGACGAAGGTTAGCCGGCTTCATGTCCAACTCTACCCAGACATCCCTCCAACATGCCTGGCATGTCTGCAGTATTATTTTTGTTAACTATTCTATATTACGAATAGCAAACAACTAAACAACTTAGCGTAAATACCAACTATACGTCATAATATAAATACAAGATAATCATACTAATATAAATATCAACCAAACAATTAGTAAATTTGTATGTGGTATACAGTTAATGAAGGCAAAACAACGAGGAACAGAGTTGGTCACACGGTCCGAGAACAAAATCGAAGACTTGATAAATCGGAGTATCTAACACTTTAAACTCGACATCTGTCACAATACAATGAAACAATTTGTACCTGTATATTTTAATTCAAAAACATATAACCTGTGAGATATAGACAAATATGTAACCTTTGAGATATAGTTAAGCTGTCTGGAAGGAGTAATATCAAGCTAATACAACAGATACATTTATGTCGAAATTAAATAGTGGAAAAGGTGAGAATACATAAAAGTCACGATTTTTACACTTGATCAGAATGCAAATAAACCAACGGATATCACATACCTTCTACGTTACAAGTCATACAAAACAGACAGCAGGAAGACTCCAGAAATATGGATCGATGAAGTGCTGGTGCAAGAGAAGTGGTACATCGTACATAAAAATATTGACGCAGCCGATGAAGGCAATTGATTCTTCACGCTATGTTTAACAGTAGAGTGGAGACAAAAATATGACAAATAATGTCAGGTTTCTCAATGCCTTGTATTTGCTTGTCTTCAAATTATTGTTCAATTTATTTCTGATTCTGTTGTCGTTTTAAATAGAAGGTTCCAATCAATAATATAAGAATGTTGAATAATGTGCACATGCCTCTTTGTTTCTATGTGTGTGTTTGTGTCTCCTGTGTGTGTGTGTGTGTGTGTCGTGTGTGTGTGTCTTGTGTGTGTGACTCGTGCTCTACCTGTGCCGGGCTTCTGCCGGTGTCACTCTTCGCCTGTGCCATAATCTACCTGTTTCATTCTGTAGATGTAGCACTCTCGCCCTGTGCCATTCTCTCTCTCTCTCTCTCTCTCTCTCTCTGTCACTCTCTATCTCTCTTGCTCTCTCTTTCTTTCTGCTTTATCTTCCCATATCATCTAGATGCAAGCAGAACTTAATGCGTTGGAGTGAAAACGATAGGCAAATACATATCTCAATCAAACACTTCGTTTAGGAAAATACGTGCACCAGCGTGATATAAAGGCAGACAGAAAGATGGACATAGATCATTGACTACGTCTTACCAACACATACGTCCACGGGTCACTCTATCTTGTTCTCTCCAGATACAACCCTGCTTTCTTATGGCACTCACACTACTGGACATTCTTTACCTTTTTAGAAGCTCTTTCTATTTCAAGGTTTGCTTTAGTTGTCAGTGATTCCATGACGTGACTTATTTTTCTGGTCAATGTTTCCATAACTTATTTTTGTTTTGTTTTTGAGTGTTATTAATGTTTTCATAACTTGTTTTCTTGTCAATACTTCCATAAATGACTTTAGTTTTCTTGTCAATGTTTTCATAACTGACTTTTTTTTTCATGTAAATGTTTCCATAACTGACTTGCGATTTCTTGTCAGTGTTTCCATAACTGGCTTTTGTTTTGTTGTCAATGTTTCCATAACGGACTTTCGTTTTCTTGTCAGCGTTTCTATAACATAACTATTTTTTTGTTTTCCATACATTTGGGAACTGTCGGCCCTACTTTAGCCTACTTTTCTCCAGATGAGTTGTCCGTTTATAGACTATTTTCTCCCCTGTGACATATCCGGCCTGTATGACCCATCTTGGCCTGTGCGCATCCGCTGGCTTACATCAGGGGTCCTTCTTTCTTCTTTTCCATTTTCACCAGTTTGTGCTTTTCTTCCAGTGTCAGGTTATGAGCAGTTTTTTTTTTGTCAGGGCACTGGTGTGTGCTTTGTACATGGAGAGCTTCACTACGACTGTCCAATTTTTCCGTGGGCAGTCTTTGCGTCTGTATCCATTTTATCTGTATAGGATTGCTTTCTGAGAAATCCTATTTGATATTACTTATGTTACGTGCCCAAACCATCTGGTTTGTTGTCTCTTGATGAAGTCTACCACTGGTGCTGTGCCCACCTGTCTCCTAATATCTTGTTTTTTATTTGATTCATTCTCTAAGCATTCGTCGCATTAAGACACGCAATCTCCCTCATCACTTCCAGGTAATGGACTAGTCAAGCGAAAAACTAAAACAGAAGGTATAAATTTCTTTTTCTGTTCCTTTCCTTCTCTATTAGATACTCTTTACTAACAGACGACGTCGAACGGACGGACAAACTGTGTGAGAGTGTGTTGATCCGGAAGATAGACAAATAGTTAATAGGTAAACAGACAAACACATGAATACTGAAATATAAATAGACTGATTTGTCTAACCATGTATTCTGGGGATATCGACACCACAGATAGAGATGCAGACAGGCAAAAAGAGGGGGCATATAGATGCGATTAGATTAGAATAGATTATATTAAATTAGATTAGATTAGATTAGATTAGGTTTGGCTAGACTAGGCTCGGTTAGGTTACATTACGTAACAATAATTTAGATTACGTTAAATTAGGGTTAGGTTAGGTTAGGTTAGGGTTTCGTAAGGCTAGGCTAGGTTAGGTCAGATTAGGTTATATTAAATTAGGCTACGTCAGGGTAGGGTTAGGCTATGTTAGTTTACGTTAGCTTAGGTCACATTAGGTTAGGTTAGGGTTAGGTAAGGCTAGGTTAGGTCAGATTAGGTTAGATTAAGTTAGGCTACGTTAGGCTAGGCTAGGCTAGATTAGGCTAGGCTAGGCTAGGTTAGGTTAGGGTAGGTTAGGGTTAGGCTAGGTTAGGTTAGGGTTATGCTGTTAGATAAGGTTAGATTATGTTATATTAGGTTATGTTAGGGTTAGGTAAGGCTAGGCTAGGTTAGGTCAGATTAGGTTAGGTTAAGTTAGGCTACGTTAGGCTAGGCTAGGCTAGATTAGGTTAGGCTAGGCTAGGTTAGGTTAGGGTAGGTTAGACTAGCCTAGGCAAGGCAAGTCAGGAGAAGTTAGGTTTAGGTTAGGCTAGGCTAGGTTAGGTGAGATTAGAGTAGATTAAATTAAATTAGAATAGATTAGGTTAGATGGCCTTAATGTAAGGCACATTAAGGCAAATAAGCGAAAGATCAATAGAACACAACGACAACCTATGTGTTGCTTTCATTGACCAGGAAAAAGCGTTTGATAGGGTAGACAGGACTAAACTTTGGAAGATACTGGAAGATTATGGTGTACAAGGTCAACTTCTTGATAATGTCAAAGTACTGTATCGTTCGAGTACAACCATCGTCAGAATGACTGATGGTGTCACATATGCTTTTGAAATCATTTTCGGCGTGAGACAAGGGCGTTTGCTTTCTCCTCTGTTATTTAACATCTACATGGACAAAACTGCATCAGAGACTGGTCAAATTGAGACATCTGAAATAGAACCTAACTCAATACACGAATTACTCTTTGCAGATAATCAGTGCTTGCTGTACGACGATGAAAACAATCTGCAAAACCACATGAACGCGCTTGCGACTACCTGTGCTAAATAAAATATACGAAAACAAAACAGAAACTATGATGATCAGTAGAACACCTGGGTCACTCAAGATACGTGTAAATGATATTGCTCATCAACAGGTCTATGAGTTCAAGTATTTGGGCAGTATTTTTTCGGCAGACGATAAGATCGACAGGGAAATTTAGCGTATGTGTCAGAAAGCATCTGCGGTGACTTATCATCTGTCCCCACTGCTTAGACACCCGAGCGTTAGTTCGGCAACAAAGAAACAGCTGATAAACATTATATTTATGCCGACTATGTGCTACCAGTGCCAAACATGGCCTCTGTCCAGGGCGCGAGAGAGCAGAATTTCGATTAATGAAATTAAGTGTTTGAGAAAGGTCATCGGTGTTACCAAGAGTGACAGAATGCAGAACGGCGACATTCGAAGTATGGTCGACACTACGTCCTGTGTCGAATACATTTCCAGGCAGAAAATAAGTTGGTTTGGTCATCTCATGAGAACGCACCTCATCAACTTCCACTGATGGCTTACAACGCGGGTAGATCTGGCTACAGGGCAAGGGTGCGGCCGCGAGGCAGGTGGAAAGATGACATTAGGGTGATTGTGCAGTGACACTGGCTCACATTAACAGACGCAACGCACTAGCCGCAGGATAGACGACTTTAGCTCCCCACGCCGCTAAACGGCACAAGTGGAACGAAAACTAACTAAATAGATTATGTTAGGTTAGGTTAGGTTAGGGTAGGGTAGGTTAGGTTAGGTTAGGTTAGGTTAGGTTACGGTAGGTTAGGTTAGGTTAGGTTAGGTTAGGTTAGGGTGGGTTAGGGTGAGTTAGGGTAGGTTAGGATAGGGTAGGATAGGTTAGGGTAGGATAGGGTAGGGTATAGTAGGTTATGTTAGGTTAGGTTAGGTTAGGTTGTTAGGTTAGGTTAGGTTAGGTTAGTTTAGGTTAGGTTATGTTAGGTTAGGTTAGGGTAGGTTAGCCTAGGTAAGGGTATGTTAGGCCAAGCTGTTATAGGTCAAGCTAGGCTAGGCTATGCTAGGTTAGGCAAAGCAAGATTAGGCAAGGTAAGGCAAGACAAGACACGATAAGACAAGATAAAATTATATTAGATTAGATAAGCAGACACTAAAGCAAATATATATATATATATATATATATATATATATATATATATATATATATATATATATATATATATATATATATATATATAAATATAACTCTCAAACAATTTGGCAGACAGGCATACACAAACAGGCAGGTATACAGACTGACTGACAAGCAGTCAGACCCCAAAAACACGGACAGAAAGACAAACAATTTTAAACATACATTTTTTATGCAGCAACAAGAACACAAGAAAAAGCCACATGACGATCAATATTAAATTAGATTATTAAAAAGAACAGTTCTGTGAAATAAAACAAAAATAAAAGACAATGTGAAGCGAAGAAAAAGTACAGAGTTGCATTGTAGTTTTCTTCGCGTGGTTTAAAAAAAATTTTGTACAACCCATCACAATGGACATTCTGAAGTACACAGCAGCAAATCGACATTTCAAAACAATACGTAGAATCAGTTGTATATCAAGACATACGTACCCATTGACGTGAGTGTTACGAATACCTACTTAGCGTACAAACAATGATAGAACATGTGGGGAACACAGTATCGATGTGCATGTCACGAACAATCTAACGATATACAGTTTAATAAATATAAATGAGTAATACAGTACGCTAAAACAACACAGACTGAGTCAACATTTTTACGATTATACAGTCATTAAAGAGGACATCGATACATTGTAAAGAAGCACAGGTGTTAAGTACTGTACATTATACAAGAATAAGAATATCAGAAATTGCACGAATGTTTTTTTTTTCTAGTAATGATATCAAGGAGGACAAAATAGCTCAATATTTTTTTTAAACTATCACTAAGTCGGTTAATCTATTGCTGGGATCCTCAAAAAAAAGGGGGCGATCGTAAAGGTTGAAATAAAAAAAGACACTTGCTCCGTCATTAGCCGCGCGGTGTGTAGACTAGATTTCTATATTACCTGCCTCGCCCCTCCTCCTCCCGAAGCCTCCTCCCGATCAAAAAGACATACTGTTTATGGGAGTTGGAACCTCGGTGTTTCCACACAATGAGATCAGTATCTTATTGCTCGGCCAACCGCACCTAGACATCAACACTTTGAGAAAACTAATTTAATGACTCCTGTTCCCGCTGCTGGTGCATGTCTGGAGTATTTTGTGGTTAAGGAATAAAGGTCGCTTACTTCTGCAAACGTCACACATTTTACGTGTTAGGTATTTATTTATACCTCCGATAAAAATACCACTTTAGGTATTATCGGGGGTTTCAAGCCTTTGTTCACGATCTTTCACACGCTATTTGATGTCAATACTTGTCTTATTTACTTACTTGACTTTGCTATCCACTTGTGACTTTGCGAGGTCTGCGAAGCTACAGCTGTCACTATTGGGCCAAGTGTGTTGCGTTGCTTGTCGGAAGCCCGTGTTGCAGGATTTCTCTTACGATGTGTTCATCTGCTTCGTAGACTTGCTCGTGACATCTAGTCAACTATTCTTGTATTATAAGACTGCAGTGGTAGTTGATCAGGTTACGTTCTCTAGAGACGACGAAACTGTTGTTTATATATGCATTGATGCGTGTTTTACACAAGTGATAGGCCTACCTATATTTCTACTTTTATTTTTGAATTCATCTCTCCTAGTGACACCTATAACGTTTCAGAATTTACATTTCGCGCATAATTGTCTACTCTTGTGCCAAATAATAGAGTCAAGTGTCACATTGGTAGCAGAAACTTGGGATATATATACATATATACTGCTGATTAGTTGTTATTTTGTTGCCAATCTGATATTCTAGTGTTTAAGTAGCAGTGAAAGTTGAGACTTTCTGGCAACATGTTCCAATTTCGCTATCAGGTCATCTTCATAAAAATACATCCCAATTCAAAACTGCAGGCCACAAATGCAACATGACACGAAATTCATTCACGTGTTACACCGGAAATTATAATGTATGCTGTTATTTGTAGTGCATATATGAGCATAACAACAACATATACAATTACCATATATTGAACACAGTTTCACGAGTTTAACACAAACAGCTAACAACATAATTAAAATACATATGAAGGGAGTTAAAAATGTATCCAGCCTTCGGGCCGGAACAATACAATGACTTCCCTGGAGGTTGGACACCCTAATTCATCTGAAGTAGTCTTATTGGGACTCTACACTTCTCCCAGCAGTCCTGCCATTGTTGGAAGCATTTCAAGAAGGCCTCTTTGGGAATGGAGTACAACTAGGTCGTTGCATTCATTCATTTTTTCCGCAAAAACAGATGAAGCATGGGATTTGTCCTTCAGAATGGGGGTATAGGCGACCGTCATGCACATGTGTGAATTTATCCCGCAAGCAGATTGAGTCATTTGCTAGCAGTTAACCTTTCAGTGTTGAGTGTAGTGGGCACTCATCAGATTTTCATTCATCACGAAAAAACGGAAAGAATTGAGCAGTGGTGTTGCTTAACATTTTGTCAAAAGCTAGACCATAGTCAAGAGTTAACCATTGGAATGATTCAAGAGGCTTTTGGTGACGATGACATGAGCATAATACAAATTAAATAGTGGTACAGTCGCTTTAATGATGCCTGCACATCGGTGAAGAGTGGATCAAGTTCTGGTTGGCCCCCAACAAACCGAAATTATGAAGTCATTGAACAAGAACACACCTTGGTCTTATAGAACCGTCGTGTCACCATTCAAAACCTGCGGACGAGGTGGGGATAAGCATTAATTCGGTACATACAATTTTGAGCGAGGATTTGGCTTTGCGAATAATAGCCGCGAAATTCTTGACGAAGCTGCTAACAATTGATCGGAAGTAACTCCCGTCTGGGAGTATCGCAGATCATGCTTGACGGCGCAAACGGCGACCCCGATTTCCTGAACACTGTGATCACTGATTATGAGTCGTGGGTGTATGGATATGATCCGTTAACAAAGTTTCAGTCGTCATAATGACGACATTCAGGATCACCGACGTCGAAAAAAAGCGAGGCAGGTGTGCAGCAATGTACCGTTGACCGTTGTTGACTCCTGTGGGGTTGTGCATCACGAGTACACACCACAAGGTCAAAACATTGAAGAGTACTACCTGGAGGGCATCAGTCGCGTTCGTGATGCTGTTCGACGCAAACGACCGGACCTGTGGACAACGGGAACTTGGCAGCTCCATCATGACAATGGGAACTTGGCAGCTCCATCATGACAATGTGAACTTGGCAGCTCCATCATGACAATGGGAACTTGGCAGCTACATCATGACAATGGGAACTTGGCAGCTCCATCATGACAATGGGAACCTGGCAGTTCCATAATGACAATGGGAACTTGGCAGCTACATCATGACAATGGGAACTTGGCAGCTCCATCATGACAATGGGAACTTGGCAGCTCCATCATGACAATGGGAACTTGGCAGCTCCATCATGACAATGGGAACGTGGCAGCTCCATCATGACCACAGCAACTTGGCAGCTCCATCATGACCACGCACCCGACCATTCTTCTAATCAGATTCCTATTTTCTAGACCAAACACAACATTCAACGGGTTGGCCAGGCACCCTGTTCTCCAGACATGGCCCTTTAGAGAATTGGCTGTTCTCCAAGCTGAAAATGTAACTGAAAGGAACCCAATTTGAGTCACGAGAGGACACTATGCGGAATGCGACGACCCAGCTGTACTTCATTCCCAAAGAGATGCCTGAGATGCAATTAGTAGTGGCGGAACTGCCACTGTTCTAGAACTTTTTGTCATAGCTGGAAGGTTGCTTCAACTTAGCAGCCGTTTGGTGTGTAAGTGGGGGTGTCATACAAAACTATACGTTTGTTAGTTGGAGTGTCTTCTGCCTTAGACGAGTTAGACCGCACTGTGGGTTGCCTTTTACAAAATCGTCTTAGCGAAGTAGTGTCCCATTCTCATCTCTGAGACACACACACACACAATCACTAAGATTCTGCTCGGGCAATCCTGATACGTGGATATGGCTATCCACCAAGATTCTACTCGGGCATCCTGATGGAAGGAGATGGCTGTCCACCAAGATTCTACTCGGGCATTCTGATGGAAAAAGATGGCTGTCCACCAAGATTCTACTCGACCATCCTGAGTGAAGGAGATTACTTTCCTCCAAGATTCTACTCGGGCATCCTGATGGAAAAAGATGGCTGCCCACCAACATTCTACTCGACCATCCTGATGTATGGAAATCGTTGCCAATCAAGATTCTACTGACTACCCTGATGTATGAAGATAGTTGCCCCGTGATTCTACTCGGGCATCCTGATGTATGGACATGGCTGATTCATCGCTATGCTTTATAATGAGAATGATTCATCTCGTCGTTCCAAGTCAAGCATACGGTCATCTCTATAGCTGACCCGTTTGCAGCAAAACTATATCAAAGAAACCGCAGTGACGATTTCAAAAAGTAAAACTGTTTAAATGATGAGGTTGCTAGTTCCAGACACAAACCTCTTTAGTTGTACTTCACGACACGCCCAGTAGGGTGAAATTGTTATATACTTATTACTCGGAAGCCACTCGGGATTATTACTGTACAAAACCCATACCGTTGCTGATCAGAGCATATTACCACAAGGTAATCGCTGGGCTTGTAATGCGATCCGAACTAATAACGGAGTGTGTAGGCGCAAGCAGCTCTGTGCATTTTTCTCTTTCTAATTAAAATGGCCGTCTGAGAAATGTTCTCGAATGATATACGCTTCTTACAGTTGTGTGTGCGTGTGTGTGTGTGTGTGTGAGCGTGTGTGTGTGAGTGAGCGTGTGTGGGAGTGTGTGTGTGAGTGTGTGTGTGTGAATGTGTGAGCGTGTGTGTGAGCGTGTGTGTGTGAGCGTGTGTGTATGTGAGCGTGTGTGTGTGTGAGCGTGTGCGTGTGTGCGCGAGCGTGTGTGTGTGTGCGCGTGTGTGTGTGATCGTGTGTGTCAGCGTATGTGTGTGAGCGTGTGTGTTTGTGAGCGCGTGTGTGTGTGAGCGTGTGTGTGTGAGCGTGTGTGTGAGTATGAGCGTATGTGTGAGCGTGTGTGTGAGCGTGTGTGTGTGTGAGCATGTGTGTGAGTGTGTGTGCGTGTGTGAGCGTGTGTGTGTGTTTGCATGTGTGTGTGAGAGTGAGTGTACGGGTAGGGTGGTGTGGGGGCATATGAAAAGTGTTGAATCACTGGAATTTGATGGCAGGCTGGCGTATGGTTCTTTAGGTATCGTTTGTACTATGCTATACATTGTGCCATAGCTTAAAATGTGACCGACCACAATGTCATACAGCCCACAATGTCTCACGGCTTACAATGCCATGTAGCTCGCAATGTCACCCGACTCACAACGCCATAGAGCTCAGAGTGTCATACAGTCCACAATGCCACACAGCTCACAATGTCATATAGCTCACAATGTCACCCAACTCACAATGTCACCCAACTCACAATGTCATATAGCTCACAATGCCACCCAACTCACAATGTCATGTAGCTCACAATGTCAACCAACTCACAATGTCATGTAGCTCACAATGTCACCCAACTCACAATGTCATATAGCTCACAATGTCACATAGCTCACTATGCCACCCAACTCACAATCTCATATAGCTCACAATGTCACCCAACTCACAATGTCATATAGCTCACAATGTCACCCAACTCACAATGTCATATAGCTCACAATGCCACCCAACTCACAATGTCATGTAGCTCACAATGTCACCCAACTCACAATGTCATGTAGCTCCCAATGTCACCCAACTCACAATGTCATATAGCTCACAATGTCATATAGCTCACAATGCCACCCAACTCGCAATGTCATATAGCTCACAATGTCACCCAACTCACAATGTCATATAGCTCACAATGTCACCCAACTCACAATGTCATATAGCTCACAATGCCACCCAACTCACAATGTCATATAGCTCACAATGTCACCCAACTCACAAAACCACCCAACTCACAATGTCATATAGCTCACAATGTCATCCAACTCACAATGTCACATAGCTCACAATGTTATATAGCTCACAATGTCAGATAGCTCACAATGTCATATAGCTCACACTGTCATTTAGCTCACAATGTCATATAGCTCGCAGTGTCACCCAACTCACAATGTTATACAGCTCACAATGTCACTAAACTCACAATGTCATATATCTCACAATGCCATATAGCTCACAATGTCATATAGCTCACAATGTTATATAACTCACAATGTCACCCAACTCACAATGGCATGTAGCTCACAATGCCACCCAACTCACAATGTCATATAGCTCACAATGCCACCAAACTAAACAATGTCATATAACTCACAATGTCACCCAACTTACAAAGTCATATAGCTCACAATATCACCAAACTCACAATGTTACCCAACTCACAATGTCATATAGCTCACAATGTCATATAGCTCACAATGTCACCCGACTCACAATGTCACCCAACTCACAATGTCATATAGCTCACAATGTCATATAGCTCAAAATGTCATACAGCTCACAATGTCACCCAACTCAAAATGTCATATAGCTCACAATGTTATTTAGCTCACAATGTCATATAGCTCACAATGTCACCCAACTCACAATGTCATATAGCTCACAATGTCATATAGCTCATAATGCCATATAGCTCACAATGTAATATTGCTCACAATGTCATATAGCTCACATTGTCACACAACTCACAATGTCGTAAAGCTCACATTATCACCCAACTCACATTGTCACCCAACTCACAATGTCATATAGCTCAACTCGTCACCCAACTCACAATGTCATATAGCTCACAAAATCATATAGCTCATAATGCCATATAGCTCACAATGTCATATTGCTCACAATGTCATATTGCTCACATTGTCACCCAACTCACAATGTCGTAAAGCTCACATTATCACCAAACTCACATTGTCACCCAACTCACAACGTCATATAGCTCAACTTGTCACCCAACTCACAATGTCATATAGCTCACGTCATATAGCTCACAATGTCATATAGGTCACACTGTCATATAGCTCCCAATGTCATATAGCTCACAATGTCATATAGCTCACAATGTCATAAAGTTAACTTTTTATTCAAGGATTTCGTTGTCACACAAATGATAACCTATCCTGATATAATCCATGCAGAAATGACAATTTTAAGTTGTATTTACGGATTACATACGGCAAGAATATATTGACTGGTTAATTAGTGGAAGCCCGGCATTGAATTTAACCCTTGAATAAACCAAATCTACAGCTGAGAACCCAATAAAGGTTGGATTTGTCTTCTATTTCTAATAAGATGGATGAGGGTGAGATACACTGAATCTGATGCCTTTTCACCATACTAATGATGAACTGGAAAAGGAAGATGAAGAAAAAGAACAACAATAAGAAAACAAAGAAGCAAACAAAGACGAACAAAGAGAAGAAAAGGAAGAAGAAGACAAAGAAAAGGAGGAAGAAGACGAAAAAGAAGATGAAATAGACGAAAAATAAGATGAAATCAACGAAGAAGAAGAAGAAGGACATGATGAAGAAGATAAAAAAATATAAAAGACGTAGAAAAGAGAAAAAAGAAGAAAAAAATAAGAAGAAGAAGAAGAAAAAGAAGAAGAAGTTATTAGCAAATGAAAATGAAACTGTTAAACGTGTCAACATTTTTCTCCTTGGTGTATATTAAAGACTATTTATTATTCACGCTCTAAAATGCAACTCTCGTATTAAATTCGTGATCTTTATATATTCGGACCAAGACGATAACATTTCGCTTTTATCTCAAGAGGGTTTTCTGATGAGGGAAGAAATCTATAAAACAGCCCAATTGATCTGAGTGTTACCCCGCAAAAACCAGCCCTAGCTGTTTGTTCAGGTTCAGAATGGACGGACCGAAGAGAACATATTAAGTGAAAAGGCACACAGAAGGATCGAAGTATTTCGTGTTCTAAGCTGCCAACTATTGCCGCATAGCAGACTTTTCGATATAAATACTAAGTCAATAATTGCTCTACTAATTTCCAAACTATTAAGCACTTCAACAAAAAAATGTCGTAAAAAACCGTACACTCATTGACGATTTTTACATCTTTATGTAAAGTGTTTTGTAAGCTAAGACTGTGTCATGTCTAATTCATCAACTCTGGTGATTCATTAGGTCCAAATTCAGAAAGGAAGGAGTGGGGGCGGTTGGCATCGTTTCTGTATTGTGAGTAATTAATCTGCACGACATACGTGATGAATACATCAGTACCTGAAAGTATTCACGCTGTCAGTTAATGGATTTTTACCTTTACAATTTTAGCTAACCTGACTCGACTGTCATTTCATTACTCCTTCAACCTTTTGTTGTTTCGTTAGCCATTGCTTCGTTATCTTCATTTGATTCCATGTCCAACTACTTGATGATAACTACAGTATGACCTTAACTTGTAGGTTTTCAAGTACAATGTGTCAACACTCTCTTGTATGAGTGGTAGAGAAGTGACCACTTGTTGATCATCTCAGTCTGACCCATGACCTGTAGGCTTCCAAGTACATTGTGCTGGCACTCTTGTAAAAGTGGCAGAAAAGTAGAGCGTTTTATTTCTCGGTAAAGCTATCAGGTTTGATACCCGTTATGGACACGCTCAACATTATCCAGCGTAAAATGGGATATATATCTGATTGTCTTAGAAGGAAAGATAGCGTGAAATGGAACTGGATACAATATCTGATAAAATACTCTCCCCTAGCACAATGAAGTCTCCAACACATTGTCCCCAACGGCAGTACTTGCTAACTGAATACCTTTACTTTGACCAAACTCTCTTGGTCCCGTTTATGGTTTATTTTCGTTCACTTTTATCAAAGCATTTAGGGCATACAATGTAATTGTGTGTGTGTGTGTGTGTGTGTGTGTGTGGATGAGGAGGAGGAGGGGGAGGAAGACACTGAATGTGTGTGTGTGTGTACGTGTGAGTATGTGCGCGCGTGTTTGTGTGAAAGTATGTTCAAGACAGGAGAGTGAGACTGACGACTAGACCAACGCTTTCTCACTTGAGTGAATGTGCAGCTCAGACATACTAGACAAGTCCCAAACACATGTTCAGAAAAGAGAATAGTCTGGCCCTCGAGAACCTGAACATTGGCACGATACAGGATAAAGCGGCAACCGATAGGCCCCAGAGACGGTCGGTATTGCTGACCTGGAAATTGGCACGGGGCAACTTCGAATATCGTTGTTCTCAGTGAGACACGTCTGTCTGGTAAAGGTCAGATCACAGAGACCCTAGGTAGGTAGGTAGGTAGGTAGGTAGGTAGCCTGATAAGGTGACAATAACTGGTTCCAGAATCGATGCCGAAGATTCATATAGGCGATTCTACGAATGAATTCCGGGTGGCTTCGTGCATAGAATTTTTATTTACTGCTCAGGTAAATGAAACCCTCAGTGGAGTTAGCATGACTGCCATCAACAACAATTCCAGCTGTTCTGGGATTGTAGCTAAGGTTTTATGTCCTGAACTTTGCTCAATGATATGCGGATGCCTAATCTAGATACAAAGTATTATAAGCGCTCCAGCTATTGGTTTTATCAACACGTTAGGTTGGTTGTGGATTCCGTGGCAAAGTCGTTAAGCCGTCGGCCTCGTGATAAGGTCGTGTGGGTTTGACTCCGGACTCCGCCGTCTTTTTCACGGGTGCTTGATGCAGAGTCCCCTGCATCTCGTAGTCGCCCCCAAGTCGTTTTGTACTTGACTTGCCACTGGGGTTGGGCGATTCGAGACGAGAGAGTGAGGTTAAAAAGTAGCGCAGTTAATCCTTACTAAAAATAGAGCTAGAAAAATTAATTATGCCATCATCGTCTACGATGGACGGCGGCCTTTCCCTATGTTAGGTTGGGAGCCTGGAATGACTAGGTCATCTGCCTAATCTAGATCGGCCGCACGCAGCAGTCCGATAGTGATATCTGGGTTGTACATCTTCAGCTGACTGAGGATCCAGCAGCCGTGCGATGGTGATTTCTGTGATGAACATCTTCAGCTGACTGAGGATCCAGCAGCCGTCCGATAGTGATTTCTGTGATGAACATCTTCAGCTGACTGAGGATCCAGTTTATATGCTTTTGATGATATTGAAATGGACGCGACGGAAAGGCTAATTTTGGATTCGACATCAGACCTCCCCTCGTTTGTCAGCTTGCCACATAAAGACATCCGTTGTCACCTTATTTCTCTACATATGCCCAGACCATGTTAAGGAGAAATGTGATAAAGAACTGAATTCCATTATTTTATCAGTCCCACGGTCAGAAAAATGTAATATCCTTAGTGACTTCATACTACAGTGGGGAACGACCACCGGGGGGGGGGGGGGGGGGGGAGGAGGAATAATTAGCATAATTTAAATGGAGAAAAGCAACTTCAATGGACTCCAGTACACACACAATTTTGTGCTTGTCTTCTTGTCAATTGTCATCTAATTGACTAAGCCATCAGCAGAAGAAGTGACATATGTGATGTACAAATGACACAGACTATTGTGTGGTGCCGAATGCTGGACAACCACTGGCTGATTGTGTCTAAATGTATTCCCCACATAGTCCTTGAGGTATCAATCGGGTCGGAAACCCGTGAAAAGGATTTTATCATCTCAAAGCTGGAGAGTGTAATAGTTGCAGAGTCTACACAAATACTCTGGACACACTGCTGAAGGATTTACAGTTTTGAGAGTCTACACAAATACTCTGGACACACTGCTGATGGATTTACAGTTTTGAGAGTCTACACAAATACTCTGGACACACTGCTGAAGGATTTACAGTTTTGAGAGTCTACACAAATACTCTGGACATACTGCTGAAGGATTTACAGTTTTAAGAGTCTACACAAATACTCTGGACATACTGCTGAAGGATTTACAGTTTTGAGAGTCTACACAAATACTCTGGACATACTGCTGAAGGATTTACAGTTTTGAGAGTCTGCACAAATACTCTGGACATACTGCTGAAGGATTTACAATTTTGAGAGTCTACACAAATACTCTGGACATACTGCTGAAGGATTTACAGTTTTCAGAGTCTACACAAATACTCTGGACATACTGCTGAAGGATTTACAGTTTTCAGAGTCTACACAAATACTCTGGACATACTGCTGAAGGATTTACAGTTTTGAGAGTCTACACAAATACTCTGGACACACTGCTGAAGGATTTACAGTTTTGAGAGTCTACACAAATACTCTGGACACACTGCTGGAAGATTTACAGTTTTGAGAGTCTAAACAAATACTCTGGACATACTGCTGAAGGATTTACAGTTTTGAGAGTCTACACAAATACTCTGGACCTACTGCTGAAGGATTTACAGTTTTGAGAGTCTACACAAATACTCTGGACATACTGCTAAAGGATTTACAGTTTTGAGAGTCTACACAAATACTCTGGACACACTGCTGAAGGATTTACAGTTTTGAGAGTCTACACAAATACTCTGGACACACTGCTGAAGGATTTACAGTTTTGAGAGTCTACACAAATACTCTGGACACACTGCTGAAGGATTTACAGTTTTGAGAGTCTACACAAATACTCTGGACACACTGCTGAAGGATTTACAGTTTTGAGAGTCCACACAAATTCTCTGGACACACTGCTGAAGGATTTACAGTTTTGAGAGTCTACACAAATACTCTGGACACACTGCTGAAGGATTTACAGTTTTGAGAGTCTACACAAATACTCTGGACACACTGCTGAAGGATTTACAGTTTTGAGAGTCTACACAAATACTCTGGACATACTGCTGAAGGATTTACAGTTTTTAGAGTCTACACAAATACTCTGGACATACTGCTGAAGGATTTACAGTTTTGAGAGTCTACACAAATACTTTGGACACACTGCTGAAGGATTTACAGTTTTGAGAGTCTACACAAATACTCTGGACATACTGCTGAAGGATTTACAGTTTTGAGAGTCTACACAAATACTCTGGACATACTGCTGAAGGATTTACAGTTTTGAGAGTCTACACAAATACTCTGGACATACTGCTGAAGGACTTACAGTTTTGAGAGTCTACACAAATACTCTGGACATACTGCTGAAGGACTTACAGTTTTGAGAGTCTACACAAATACTCTGGACATACTGCTGAAGGATTTACAGTTGTGAGAGTCTAAACAAATACTCTGGACATACTGCTGAAGGATTTACAGTTTTGAGAGTCTACACAAATACTCTGGACATACTGCTGAAGGATTTACAGTTTTGAGAGTCTACAAAAATCATCTGGACATACTGCTGAAGGATTTACAGTTTTGAGAGTCTACACAAATACTCTGGACACACTGCTGAAGGATTTACAGTTTTGAGAGTCTACACAAATACTCTGGACATACTGCTGAAGGATTTACAGTTTTGAGAGTCTACACAAATACTCTGGACATACTGCTGAAGGATTTACAGTTTTGAGAGTCTACACAAATACTCTGGACACACTGCTGAAGGATTTACAGTTTTGAGAGTCTACACAAATACTCTGGACACACTGCTGGAGGATTTACAGTTTTGAGAGTCTAAACAAATACTCTGGACATACTGCTGAAGGATTTACAGTTTTGAGAGTCTACACAAATACTCTGGACATACTGCTGAAGGATTTACAGTTTTGAGAGTCTACACAAATACTCTGGACATACTGCTGAAGGATTTACAGTTTTGAGAGTCTACACAAATACTCTGGACACACTGCTGAAGGATTTACAGTTTTGAGAGTCTATACAAATACTCTGGACATACTGCTGAAGGATTTACAGTTTTGAGAGTCTACACAAATACTCTGGACACACTGCTGAAGGATTTACAGTTTTGAGAGTCTACACAAATACTCTGGACACACTGCTGAAGGATTTACAGTTTTGAGAGTCCACACAAATTCTCTGGACACACTGCTGAAGGATTTACAGTTTTGAGAGTCTACACAAATACTCTGGACACACTGCTGAAGGATTTACAGTTTTGAGAGTCTACACAAATACTCTGGACACACTGCTGAAGGATTTACAGTTTTGAGAGTCTACACAAATACTCTGGACATACTGCTGAAGGATTTACAGTTTTGAGAGTCTACACAAATACTCTGGACATACTGCTGAAGGATTTACAGTTTTGAGAGTCTACACAAATACTCTGGACACACTGCTGAAGGATTTACAGTTTTGAGAGTCTACACAAATACTCTGGACATATTGCTGAAGGATTTACAGTTTTGAGAGTCTACACAAATACTCTGGACATACTGCTGAAGGATTTACAGTTTTGAGAGTCTACACAAATACTCTGGACATACTGCTGAAAGACTTACAGTTTTGAGAGTCTACACAAATACTCTGGACATACTGCTGAAGGACTTACAGTTTTGAGAGTCTACACAAATACTCTGGACATACTGCTGAAGGATTTACAGTTTTGAGAGTCTACACAAATACTCTGGACATACTGCTGAAGGATTTACAGTTTTTAGAGTCTACACAAATACTCTGGACATACTGCTGAAGGATTTACAGTTTTGAGAGTCTACACAAATACTCTGGACATACTGCTGAAGGATTTACAGTTTTGAGAGTCTACACAAATACTCTGGACACACTGCTGAAGGATTTACAGTTTTGAGAGTCTATACAAATACTCTGGACATACTGCTGAAGGATTTACAGTTTTGAGAGTCTACACAAATACTCTGGACACACTGCTGAAGGATTTACAGTTTTGAGAGTCTACACAAATACTCTGGACACACTGCTGAAGGATTTACAGTTTTGAGAGTCAACACAAATTCTCTGGACACACTGCTGAAGGATTTACAGTTTTGAGAGTCTACACAAATACTCTGGACACACTGCTGAAGGATTTACAGTTTTGAGAGTCTACACAAATACTCTGGACACACTGCTGAAGGATTTACAGTTTTGAGAGTCTACACAAATACTCTGGACACACTGCTGAAGGATTTACAGTTTTGAGAGTCTACACAAATACTCTGGACATATTGCTGAAGGATTTACAGTTTTGAGAGTCTACACAAATACTCTGGACATACTGCTGAAGGATTTACAGTTTTGAGAGTCTACACAAATACTCTGGACATACTGCTGAAGGATTTACAGTTTTGAGAGTCTACACAAATACTCTGGACATACTGCTGAAGGATTTACAGTTTTGAGAGTCTACACAAATACTCTGGACATACTGCTGAAAGACTTACAGTTTTGAGAGTCTACACAAATACTCTGGACATACTGCTGAAGGACTTACAGTTTTGAGAGTCTACACAAATACTCTGGACATACTGCTGAAGGATTTACAGTTTTGAGAGTCTACACAAATACTCTGGACATACTGCTGAAGGATTTACAGTTTTTAGAGTCTACACAAATACTCTGGACATACTGCTGAAGGATTTACAGTTTTGAGAGTCTACAAAAATCATCTGGACATACTGCTGAAGGATTTACAGTTTTGAGAGTCTACACAAATACTCTGGACACACTGCTGAAGGATTGACAGTTTTGAGAGTCTACACAAATTCTCTGGACATACTGCTGAAGGATTTACAGTTTTGAGAGTCTACACAAATACTCTGGACATACTGCTGAAGGATTTACAGTTTTGAGAGTCTACACAAATACTCTGGACATACTGCTGAAGGATTTACAGTTTTGAGAGTCTACACAAATACTCTGGACATACTGCTGAAGGATTTACAGTTTTGAGAGTCAACACAAATACTCTGGACACACTGCTGAAGGATTTACAGTTTTGAGAGTCTACACAAATACTCTGGACACACTGCTGAAGGATTTACAGTTTTGAGAGTCTACACAAATACTCTGGACACACTGCTGAAGGATTTACAGTTTTGAGAGTCTACACAAATACTCTGGACACACTGCTGAAGGATTTACAGTTTTGAGAGTCTACACAAATACTCTGGACATACTGCTGAAGGATTTACAGTTTTGAGAGTCTACACAAATACTCTGGACACACTGCTGAAGGATTTACAGTTTTGAGAGTCTACACAAATACTCTGGACATACTGCTGAAGGATTTACAGTTTTGAGAGTCTACATCGGAGAGGAATTGGGCCACTCTAAAGAATGCAGTCTACTCTGCCACTTCAGGTATCCTGGGTTATACTACTCACACAAAAACCTAGACTGATTTGAGAAGACGATGATGGCGTATTATTTTAGTTATGCACCATGACGTAGCTGTCCCAATTCACAAGCGTACTTACTGACCTGTAGCGACATTCTTGAAAGGTCAAAGTAAGCCTATTCTGTACTGCCCTCCTACAACTCGTTATTCTCAACGATACAAAGCATATTACACTGTTCAGTTACTCGTGGTGTTTCGTGTGAAAGGATACTACCCCACCACGACGTCAAAACCATAGAAAAGCACACATGGGATCAGATGATGTTTAGTGAGACCTGTTTGTCTCAAGCGTCAGGTCTGAACTGGTGTTTCTTTCTGCTGTACCTTTATTAACTTGAACTTCCTCAGTCTGCATGTAACACGTCATCTGACCCTCATCAATCCTCCTGAGTATGAAAATCCTGGAATCATTTTGCCGCTGCGTGTCCCAACTTCGCTCCATTATATTCCGTCTTGGGCCATTGTGGACCAGTGGGTGATACGTTTTTGGCCTGTAGCATCGTGGACGCTGTTTCTAAGTTCGTTGAAGTTGGACCAGCTAGTAAGTGATCTTCCGTGTGGTCGTTTAATGTCTCGTGGTTACCAGACTTGTCGCCGCGCTCCAAAAGTCATCAGCACAAGAGGCTTTACCTTTTATGTGTGTGTAGCTGTGTCCTTCACGGTTACATTTGCCGTACGTTGGGGTTGTGAAGACCTTTCAAACGTTGGTTTATGGAGCGTGAGCCCGATCACTCGTCTCACTCAGGAGGCCTGGGTCACTCTAAGTTTGGACTGCATTTCCTTTGTAAATGCCCACATTTTTGCGGCATAACACATTGTAAGGGGAGACTGTGGAATTGAATAGTGAAGAGCACAGACTCTGGTCGGGGGTATCGTCTAGTGTTGTCTTTATGGACGAAAAAAACATCCACCCGGAGTATGGACGTCTTGTTAATTCTGACTTTAGGTCGTTCTGCATGTTCAGTTAGCGCCTATAGTAGATGTATTCCTCTGGTTGTCGTCTTTGAATGTTTTCTGTTATGAGCACTACATCATCTGCGAAGCGGAAGTGGTTAAGTCGCTTTGCCATTCATATTGATGCCAAAGGGGATACAGTCGCATCGACTGATGACGGATTAAAGGCATGCAGAAAAGAGGCTTGGTAAGACAGTATCCCCGTGGCGAACATCTTTTTGAACGGGTACTTATTACTTATCTTTGGAAGGGCTGATATGTTGTCGTACAGTCTGAGTATCAGTTATCAAGGACATAGCCGGGATCAGTGTCTCGGTCTAGAATAATACACAAACGCCAACATGCACACACACACAGGCACATACATACAAACATACATACAAACATACATACATACATACATGCATACATACATACATGCATGCATGTCTGCCTGCCTGCGTGCGTGCGTGCGTGCGTGCGTGCGAGCGTGCATACATACATACATACATACATACATACATACATACATACATACATACATACATACATACATACATACATACATACGCACGCACCCACGCACACACACCTATACACACATACATACAAACACTCACGCATACATACACATGCGCGAGCACACGTGCGCAAAAGCGAGGTTTGATCAAAAAGTATCCGAGCGGGCTAGCGTGACCTTAATATCTTCTGCTGCGGTCGCTTCATGGTTTGACAGACAGTGCAGGCCTTCGACCACCCTGCCACCCCACCCCCACCAACCCTTTGTCGTTGCCAGTGTGCAGTGATAAAGCACAGGTGAACTGATGTCGTCTCATTTGTGTAACGAGCCTAAATAACCGAACGTATTGAGCGCATCATTTGCATTAAAATTTCGCATTTAAACTCGGTGACACGCAATAATAGAACATTGTGGTGTTGGTAGCTTGGTCTACACTCTGAGTAACAGTTAGTGAAGACATAGCTGGGATCAATACTTTGATCTAGCATAAATATAAATATATACCTACCGAAAACCAAAAGCCCCCCCCCCCTCCCCCACAAAACGACGTATGCATACACACACGCATACATACACCCCTCATACACACCCTGTCATTCCCAGTGTGCAATGATAAAGTGTAACGAGCCAAAATAACTGAACGTATCGAGCATCATTTGCATTCAAATTTGTCCAAAACTCGGTGACACGCAATCGGAGAATATTGAGAAGATAATTAGCGCTTTTGGTAATGATTCTGAGTTAAACGCGTTGTAAAGAGCGATATCATCGTTCGAATTATCTCCGTAGGTCAACTGAGAACTAGCATAAATCCAACAAATGATAAAGAACAGATTGTTGAATAACATTTAGAGAGATAGAGAAAAGTGACAATTTCGTACGGTTCAGTGGATTCAATTATGAATAATGATATCCCGCCGAATATGGATGTATCGAAAGGTGCGAATATCGCAGCCAAGCTGTAAACTAGCGACACAACGCATTCCGTTCTCCGGACTACATCCTGCTACTTGCGAAGCCCTGTTCAGTGTTTGGTAGCGAGAGTTTGAGAACAAACGCAGAAGAAGAAGAAGTAGTAGAATGGGTGCGCCATGCCATGTCAAAATTCATACGGTGACTCCTCATTGTGAGCAGACCAAAAAGCTTCTGCATGTTGCGCTGGAAAGGTGGCTCAGCACAACCCTTAAGCCCTAGATAGGGTTCCCTGCGACAGGCAGCAGGCTCGGGCTTGCGGATAGACGGACAGGTGAGCGGACAGACGGACGAACTGGGGAACGAACTAATGGGGAAGCAGGCGCCCAGGCGGCAGACAGGTTGGTGGGCTCGGGCGGGCGTGCGGACAAACGGACAGGGGAGCAGACGGGCGGTCGGGCGAGTGAGCGGACGGCCAAAGACAGACAGGACGGACAGACAAAGACAAACAGATAGACATTTAGATAGACATTTAGATAGACATTTAGATAGACATTTAGATAGACTTTTAGATGGACAGGACAGGACAGGGCAGGGCAGGGCAGGGCAGGGCAGGGCAGGGCAGGGCAGGGCAGGGCAGGGCAGGGCAGGGCAGGGCAGGGCAGGGCAGGGCAGGGCAGGGCAGGGCAGGGCAGGGCAGGGCAGGGCAGGGCAGGGCAGGGCAGGGCAGGACAGGACAGGACAGGACAGGACAGGACAGGACAGGACAGGACAGGACAGGACAGGACAGGACAGGACAGGACAGGACAGGACAGGACAGGACAGGACAGGACAGGACAGGACAGGACAGGACAGGACAGGACAGGACAGGACAGGACAAGACAAGACAAGACAAGACAAGACAAGACAAGACAGACAGACAGACAGACAGACAGACAGACAGACAGACAGATAGATAGATAGATAGATAGATAGATAGATAGATAGATAGATAGATAGATAGATAGATAGATAGATAGATAGATAGATAGATAGATAGATAGATAGATAGATAGATATATAGATAGATAGATAGATAGATAGATAGTGGTCAGAAATAATGAAGAACTAGAGGTTAACGTAAATGGCCCTCATCGATCCGAAGAGTGAATGATATGCTGCCATGAATTATAGAGTATTTATCTGCCTGGAGTAAGGTCTGGGCCGACCATTGTTACCTCCCTTCATTATTTATAGTTTTTGGATGGAGAGTTCAACTATGATAGACGTTAAACCTCTTTCAATTGCTACGTGACCAATAATGGCCTTTTAGATTACTTGTCTTTTTTTTGGCATACAAAGATTTAAAAAAGTGGCTGACAGAAATAAGGACATAAAGAATAGTATCATTGCCAATGCTAGGATCTGCCAAGGGGAGGGGGGGGGTGAAGATGCTAGGATCTGCCGGTGGGGGGGGGGGGGTGCTAGGATTTGCCGTGGGGAATGCTATGATCTGCCGGGACAATGCTAGAATCTGCCGGGGGGTGGCTGTATGTGTATATATATATATTGAACTACATAGAAGATGTGTAAGCACTAGCTTCTGATGGTTCCCCCAAAGTACATAACCCAGTTTCTTGCCGCTGCTTTCCCTTATCTGCACACCAAATACACAATCACCAACTCGTACTCACGATCGAATTACGTATTCAGTCATTCTGTGCATTCCCAAACAATCAGATCACTTTCAGTCAGGTGATCTGTACATCGATATACAATTAGTTTACGTATACTCAGGCAATTTGTGCATTCATATGCAGTTACATCACGTCACTTATAGTCGGATCACGTATTCACTTGTGGCCACATACTCAGTCGATTTGTGGATACACATATGTTCATAACACATATCGTTCCCAAAGTGTCTTTCACATACCACACACATTCAGATCTCGTCCTTAGGCGATCTGTACATTCACAACTGTAATCAGATCATTTACCATCAGGCGATCTGCGCATTTACAAATACTTCGATCACTTCACGTATTCCGGCGAATCTGTATATTCATATGTAATTAGATCACGCATGGTTCACTATGTGTCCTACATAAACAACTGTAGAGCGACTAGCCGATACACAAGGTGTATGCTAATTCAGTCACCCTGCAAACTGCCACTCACTTTCACTCTCCTAGCCAGTCTCTCAAACTACTGACAGCCTATCATTCTTTCTCCAAGATAGTCTGTCAGACTACTGACATCCTATCAGTCCCTCTCCTAGCCAGTCTCATTGAGTTCATCTTTGCAGAGTATTTTATAGTTTCAAGAAACATCGTGGCTGTACAATGGTTTTCTGTTGGTTGTCTGACAGCCATCACTTTAATTTGGAATTACCCCTAACTAATTGTTATTTGATGATTATCCCCCGAATCACTGTCACTCTACATGTTGTAGCCGGTCTTGGCGGTATCTGACTGTCATCAACCGCCCCAACTACGCTAATTCGAAACGCCAGAGTGGTCAGCTACGAACACCCCCCCCCCCCCCCCCAAACATGTACCAGACAAAGTCTTCCCCCAAAAAGCCTCGTTTCCTTTGTCGGCCTAGTGTCACGACGGTGATTGACCTTGGCACGAATTCAGGAAACCTTTGTTCCAAGAGTCGCTAGCCAAATCTCCCCTGCTCCTAAACGCCCATGCTCTAGCTGGAACTGTCACAACACGACTGGCTAATCGTTGCTGCTGGTTTTGATGTAAAAGCTACCACAAGACTGGCTATGTGTAGCTGCTGGTCTGATGTACAAGCTACCACAAGACTGGCTATGTGTAGCTGCTGGTTTGATGTACAAGCTACCACAAGACTAGCTACGGATAGCTGCTGGTTTGATGTATAGACCAAGACTGTCTTAATTGTTTCGTTTAGCACCTGGTCTAAACCAGCCGAATGTTTGCTCAGATTACATTGAGTTATGTTTGCACATCTTATCACATTAATCGAGTATGCAAATACAGTCCCATTTACTGAAGTCAGAAATTGCTAAGAAAGACAGGGAAGAGTGTGTACTTAAGAGCAGTGCTCTGGTGGTAATTAAACAGGTGTATAGTCACTATCCTTAAGTCAGCATAGGCATGTTATCGGTTGTTTAACTGAATGTACGAAAAGGAAGACCCGGTATCCAGTAAGACAGTTATTTTAGGACAGATCATTTTGACGACAGTCGACTGCTACCTTTCAAACAGAAAGATGACAGAGAAATAATAGACACGCAGTCCTTAACATTGATGATGACGACTGTTACCAACAATTTGTCACATAGAATTAGGATGATGGTGTTGTAGTTAGTTACTGCACTATTCCTAACTTGTTAAATAAGCCTAAATTAAATGTTGCTGAGACATGTATCCTATCATCAGTGGGTCAAGGTCAAAACACTTTACGTTTTGCTGTCAATAGTCGTGTTGTTTGCACGGACAGTTATTTCTAGGACTTTGTACTTTCGAGGCTGCTAAATAGTTTAAATATTGTTGTAGATTATTTTATATGACCAACACGCGCGTTAAAACCAAAAATACTATGTGCTTGAAGGAAAGGTCTTTTCACTAAACACAAATTTCACCTTTTTTCTACATTACATGTAATCAGTAGAGAAATATACAACATCCTGATGTTAAAGAGAAATATCACTTTTCTCATTTTGAGAACATGTGTTTTTCCCATGACAGCACACGGCTGCGAAACATGGATAGTTACCTAAACCTCAAGGAAGAGAATTCTCTCGAGTTACTTCTGCAGCGAACATGCAACATGATGATTCCTTTTTGTTTTCTTTGCACATTTTGTTTTCTAATCAATTACGTATTTTTTTAGTTGCCCAGGGAGCAAAGATCTTCGACAAGTACAGTTCAGATCCTCATGTCCTGAGCCATGCATTCCAAGTCGTCTTGTCCTAGGCCGTCCACCCCAACTGCCTTATCCGTGTATTTTGGTCTGCCACTACATCTCTTGTTCAAGCAATTCCAGAACATGGACTACATTACAGTGCTATCAACTGGTTTCTTTAAAGTATGTCCTAGCCAATTCCAGAGTCTTCTCCTCTTCTACTGCTCCACTGTTGTCGTCTGAAACTTTCCAACAGTTCTGCTTCAGTGATCCCAGTAGTTTGTCATTGCAACATAGATAATTCTTTCCATGTGGTTTACGTGAGTAGGGAGCAATCTTCCCATTGTATAGACGAATTCTTCTTCTTCTTCTTCTTCGTACGCTGTCAGACGTCAACCTTAATTTTTTTCGAAAAAAGCAGCGGTCATCCCAAGGCTGTCGACACTGCCATAGAGCTAGACGAATTCAAGTCATCTTCAACGTAAACCCCAGGTTCTATAAGAATCGGAACAAAACAGAACCACATAACTCGGCTATGAATGTCATCAAATATGACTATAAGAACCACGTAATAAAACAAAGTGCTACGGTAAAAACTATCACTATAAGAGAATACAGCTTTGGTGCGGGCGGCCTTAAAGGAGGCCAAATCCATTATTAGATCTAGGCTGATATCGGAATGGAAAGATCAAGATGAAAAAGCAAATAACAGCTGCAGCAATGAAAAGCTACAATATTGTCGTAGTCCTTCTAACAGCAGAGACAAATAAATGTTACAATGGCCCAATAACTAACAGACCTCAAAAATAAACGATCAAATATGTCGTTACTCCATTTAGCAACAGCGGGCAAAGAAATGTACAATACTTCGGTAATCCATCTAGCAATAGTGGCAAACACATGCTACTGAATTTTACTCCTACATCTTGCAACAAGGGCAAAGAAATGCTACAATATTACCGTAGTCCTCCTAATAACAATGGCAAATTAACGCTACAATATTACGTTCGATTTTCTAATGATCATGACACATTAATGCATCAATATTACAGTTGCCCTAATGCTGGTGGCAAATAAATACTATAATATTACGGCTGTCCTTCTAATGTTCATGTCAAATAAATGCTACAATATTACAGTTGCCCTAATGTTCATGTCAAATAAATGCTACAATATTACGGTTGCCCTAATGTTCATGACAAATAAATGATCCATTACCATTATACACTTCTATCTGTCAAAGTAATGAAATAAGACAGCTGTCTGCAGGACAAACGACTTAACCAGAAGAGTAAAAGAGCTACTTAATATCTTATCAATTATGCAGGAAGATTTCCAAATGCACTAGAGATGATTGAGTGTAAAATTGCTGACGTGTTCAATTGAGCAAAGACAGGTACAATAATCGATGAATGAAATCTCGTCTCACCTGTTCAAAATGATGTTCCTGATTGTGTGAGTAATGGCAACGATTTGATTGGTTTGGCGTCAGCTGTCTGTTTTAGATCATCTGCAGATGGTAGCATTAAAAATGTAGGGCAATGAAAATGAGTAAAGGCACTGAAGTAGCACGGATTATAATAAGATACTTTTCTGTGTGAATAATTATAAACATATTGTTAGACATCTGTTTCAAACGTAGGAAATTGACTGATATTATTTAAAATTAATAAATATTTATTGGAAGAACGTAACCGTTAAGTAAATCAGCGGTCACATTTTGGACACGAAGAAATGTTAAAATTCATAATTCTGATTAACAAAATGTTTGAAGACAAACTGTTTTTTTATAAGAAAATCAGAATTGCGAACATTAAGACGTTCAAGGGGAAGGGACATCATGATCAGTGAATAAAATATGTAGCCTACAGCAGTTTCAACATTACATAGAAGTAAACCAAGTTACTTAAAGGTTGTCTTAAAAGCGGCTAACATTGTAGTATAACCCTTCTACCGTAGAAGTCTCTCCAACTCATGGAATTTCACACCCCATCATCCCCATAAGTCAATCCTTTGTGTGTAGTAGTCATTTTGGTTTGACAAATAACGGTAAAATCCCTATCTCATTATTGGTACAGAAATAGTGAACGAGTTATGTTTTCCTCTGGGATCAGAAAAGCGGGGTCGGGCAGGCGAAGAAGAGGATGATCATGATGATTGCGCCATTAATCTTGAACAGTAAAATATACAGCAGCAGATCTAGAGGCACCCACAACCAATATTCTCAAACTGTACCAGGAGCTCTTGACATTCATACAAACTATTGTGGAATCCCAAAGAGCGTGTTTTTCACATGCGCAATTGAATGTAAAACTGAGTTGTAACACAAATATTTACACATTTTAAATTACAAATTACACTATCAAATCATATTGAAAAAAATTAGTGTATTATTTACTAAAAGTCATTTCTAGGTCAATCGGAACTTTTCAACGTATGCTTGTCAAGCCCATTACGGAATAACCAAGAACCACAGAGAACTTCACTTAGAACCGCTGCCTTAGACGAACATACACATGAGGTCTTCACAAAAACTAGAATCGACGTGTTCTGTCATTATCCAGGTTAGCACAACTCGAACAAGAATAGAGACTTGATTTTCTCTCAGGTCGGCAACAAGTACAAGGACACACATTGCAAACCTAAATACAATACACATCATCAGGATAGAGGTAACGAGCTGAGAGAGAGAGAGAGAGAGAGGGAGAGAGAGAGAGAAAGAGAGAGAAAGAGAGACCTGTAAACGCATCATCGTCATTATACGACCTTTCTCAATCTAGCAGGGGCATGTAATCACCCCTACATTTCCCCTTCTTGAAGGAAGCCTGTGTCAAATCATTTGAAAACTATTGTAATTGTGGCTTCTCTTGTATTTTGTTTTGCACGATGAGGGTGCCAGGCTAGACACAGAACTAATAGGTCGTCATTTACTCGGTATAAATGAGTCAGTCCATATGGAGATGTAACGATATAACTCTGTATAAATTAGATCGTCTATATGGAGATGTAGCGATATAACTCGGTATAAATTAGTTCATCTATACGGGGATTTAACAATATCCGAACTCTTCATCAATGAGTCCATATATACGGAGATGTAACAATATAACTCGGTATAAATGAGTCCGTCTATACGGGGATGTAACGGAGTAAACATGGCAATCGCAACTAGCCACAAAAACAATTTTAAAAACACAATTTTATTAATAGGCCAAATTGTTGGTCAAAGTTCGATATGTATATGAGTCACTGCAGGCAAGTTTCAAAATGGTTGTGAACACACTCTCGCTCAATTTTCTCAAAAACTGCTGTACTTATAACAGTCATGTTTTGCAACGGTATTGCATTTCCTACGACCTTAAGATTTCATGTTCAACGAATTCACAGGATGCGTAGTTTTTACATAGAATCATTTTTGCTATTTCATTTTGCATATGCGCAAAACACCATACAATGAGAGGTAGAGAACCATACTCCATTAGTAAATGTACAGTTAACTCTTCTATTGCTATCAAATCGTGTTATATTTATGTTTGCGTTGTTGGTCCTAAACGAGACTATGATCTTGAAATCTTCACATAAGATGGTCACGAAAGATTCGTTGTGCAAAGCAGGAAAATAGAGTACCATTGGTGCTGTTGTTTTTCCCCAAAAAATATGAAGATCACTATCTTTTCATACCGCTGAAAAAGATCGTAGTGTTTTTTGATACGAATGTGACTGGCATAAATCGATTGGATATTGCAGGGCATTGAAGTGTCGATATTGTAGTCTTCATCAATTGATGTACTTTCTTGGGACGCAGTAACAAAGTGTATACCGACAAAAGAAGTAGCATTTGGCAACAGCCAGTGTCCTTCCACGAGAAGCTGTATGGAAGTGTACAGAGCCTTGAGTCGAGGTCTGAAGATGAACGAGGAAGAAGAAGAAATATTCATAAAGATGTAGTTTTTAATATATTGTTGGTGGAGGGGTCAACAACTGAGATTGGCATGTGAGCTGCTCTATTCTGATTCTGACGACTCCAAGAGATTAACTGCTGCTAACGACTGGATACAAAGCATCCATACTTCTTCCTCTCGGAGCACGAGCTCTTCACATTTATTTCAGTACTCAATATCTTTTTTGAGAGAGCATCAAGGGTCAATTCATTAACATCACACAGTTTGAAAGTCTTGGTTTGTGCGGAAACTTGACCTTTGACTGCAGCACAAGCAAGTTTTGAGAAGTCGAGGTGTGAATGGTACGGTGTTAGTCGAAGAGAAGTGTGGCCATGCTCTACAATTATCTTGTCAATTTAGAACAGCTTTGTCTTCCTAGTACGCCTCATAAGCTGCAATAACTGTTTTAAATTGTGACAAGAACGAATATTTTCTTTTGCAAGCCAATTCATGATTACTTGTTTCGTGCCTGATTAAGTCGGAATTTTGTCTTCCTGCGCTACAACATTATGACAGGATGTATTGTCTTCCTGCGCTACAACATTATGACAGGATGTATTGTCTTCCTACGCTACAACATTATGACAGGATGTATTGTCTTCCTGCGCTACAACATTATGACAGGATGTATTGTCTTCCTACGCTACAACATTATGACAGGATGTATTGTCTTCCTGCGCTACAACATTATGACAGGATGTATTGTCTTCCTGCGCTACAACATTATGATAGGATGCATTGTCCATAACAAGACATGACTGTCTATCCAGAGTTGGAAAAAGTGCCAATTCCTGGAAATAGCTCCATTCATTTCAGTGGTAGTCCCTACCATCTCTAGATGGTGCTTGGAAAAAACGTTTTGCGCCATTTATAAGACCATTTTCTTTGCTACCTGCATAAACTATTCAATGCTTTGACCCTTGCTATTTTGGAATTTGCCTTCTCTTGTTTCCGTCCAGTGACTGCCATTCTTTCTCATTTGTATAGTGATCATTTACACATCATTCGTCCTAGCAAACTATGTCGTAACCTTCCATCCTGCTCTCACGAATCTGCCTAAGGTATTTGCATCGTGCGGCAATGAGGTGCGGTTTTTCACAAACTATGTCCGACATGACATGACAAACTAAATCATGTTTTATAGAATGGGAGGATAGGAAGTCTGGGGGAATGAAGGAAAGAAGAAATATTTTCTATCTATGCCTAGTGTTCTCTTCCTATGATATTGTATGTCGTGATATAAACGTCCCTTTCTGGGTTCTCTGCAGAAGTAGCTATACAATAGTACAGTCACCTTCTGCACCGTCATGAATTTGCACTTCAAACTCATTGCTATGTTGATGAGAATGTAACTTTTTCAACCTCTCCTAATGGAAAACAAATTATATGTAGATACCTCACATTCATGGGTGCAAAAGAAGTGTGAACGATTCGCCTGAATTGTTTTTTCACGAAATTCCAGATTCCTCACTACAAATAACTCAGCTTTTGGAGATAATAGTACACATTGAACGAACTACTGGAAAGTGTTATTGTAAAATTTGCATAGATATACCAAATCCAGATAAATATTATTTTACTAATCATAAATAAGTAATCACTTCCGTGAGAATAGTTTTAGATGGGCAAATAATACTTTCTTGGGGTCGTGACTATTATTAATGCCCACAAAAAATTGCATTAAATTCTGTCAGGGGAATTTTCTAATACAGATTGCTAAAGTTGTTCAGCAGTTTTTGAACGAACTAGTCGTGCATCAATGGAGCTTGTTTGTTGGGGTATATGGACCATCCAGTGTTGACTGATAACAGTGTAGTCAACAAATATACGTTGAACCATTTATATTATAATTTGTCACTGTGTTAGGAATATATTATTTAACGAAGGATACAGGCCTTGGAGATGAGATGTTTCCGAAGACTTTTAAACGTCACGTACAAAGATCGAGTTACAAACGAGGAAATCCGAAATTGAATTACGACGGCAATAGGGCCTTTCTAAGAGCTCTTGGCAACTGTCAAAAGAAGGAAACTCACTTGGTACGGTCACATATCGAGATCAAATGGTCTTGCAAACACAATCCTCCACGGGAAGGTGCATGGCAGACGACGAAGAGGCCAGCCCAAAAAGAGATGAGAGGACAACATAAAAGAATGGACCAGTCTCCGAAAAGAAGAGTCACAGGCAGCGGCTTCTGACAGAGAGGGATGGCGTGGAGTTGTGAGGATGTCTTCATGTGTGCCCCAACGACCTCACCGGTTACGGGATGACCTGACCTGACATGACCTGATATATATATGCATATTTATATATGTATATTTATATATATATATATATATATATATATATATATATATATCTTTCTCTCTCCCTCTCTTTCTTTTGCTCTCTCTTTCTCTCTCTCTCTCTCTATATATATATATATATATATCTATATATATATCTTACACACGCGCACGCACGAGCGCTATTAATGGAAGATAATTGCAGCTGCCATTCTGTTGCATCCATTGCCACTAAGTTACTTTACAGGGGCCTGATTATTTGTAATCGATCTGTCGTTTTGAATGACTGATTTTGTTTGTCTACACAAAAGGGTAGGAGTGCGGGCTGGCAGTTAGAGAGATAGCTAAGATAATATTATAATATATTGTTTACGTAATTGTTTTTGTTTATTTTGGTATTGATCTGGCAATATGCGTGTACTTTTTTTTTCTTTATGTCTGACTTAGATACAGCCAGCACTCTATTATTTTTATATTCGCTTTCCACTACTTTGTTCACTTGTTGGAAAATGATTGCCCTTGTTGTTTAACTATTGACAATTAATTGAGCTATGCAACATGAAGTTTTTTTGCACGTATAGCTGGCTTCATCTGTTATGAATTTTATTCAACTCTATTACTTGTTTTACCTGATTGATGTGAAGTATTTTACACTTATTTCTGGCTTTATCTGTAGAAAATTGTACTCAACTCTACTACTTATTTTTGGTTCATTTAATCATGCCAGTTGTTAAAATGTAAATCATATTTTGACTGAACGTTAGAAAATGGGAATCCGCAAATAGTATTTAAGCAATTGATTTAATCGTGTATCACATACATGTGGCTGCAATTAATTAAAACATGGTTTGTATAATTTTTTATTGAAATACATTAATAGCACAAAAATTATCTATTAGATGCAATTCAAACCACGTTTTAGTTTAGGATTGAAAAAAATACAAATTCTCTGCAAAAATAATTTGGAAGCAAAATTACATTACGTACATTACATTACACTGCATCGTATGATATGACTTGTTATGATCTGACATGATATTATAAAACCAGAAATCGGAGATAAGCAATGCGGGTTTATGGAAGACAAGGGCACAAACAACGCCATATATACAAGCATACTGAGAACAATAATCGAGAGAGAGTCTAGCTCGTTGTTTATCCTGGAGGATCTTGATGACGATATGTTGAAGCAACATTCTCGGTGACTGTCACATTCCTTACGATTGCTTTCCCCTTATATATGAACTAATGAAGAATTCTTGATTTCTTGTTGGACTACTCTTTCAGCCCAGAAAGAGCAGAAGAGTTCAGTGAGCTTATGGTGAGACATGTACAGCTGATGTATATGCCATTGTCAATATTTCGCCAGCTCCAGGGATCCACACATGAGGACGTGTTTAGATTTTCTTCGTATATTATAAATATGTTAATATAAATATTAACTAAAGCGGAAATGTTAAGCATTAGCTATTGATGGAATTACAACTATTAAAACCCAGTTCTATTGCCGTACACACATCACATACCCATATAGATCTCACTTAGTCGATCTACACACTCGCTTAACGCGTCAGGACATACCTCGTTCACAAGATGTCCTGCGTACAACACACGTTCAGATTATCTATTTATACAAAACGCCCACACACACCTATTTGAGCGGCTGGCCCCGACTCAATGGCGTATGTTGTTTGAGCGATCCTTTTCTATCTCTAACATTCGTACAACAGTCTATCAATCGCTCTTCTATCAAATCGGTGAGCTGAACAGACTCATATCTACATTCACTCATTCTCTCTCCATGCCAGCCTGCTTGAGCTAAACTTTGACTAGTGTTATATAGTCTCAAGCACCATCAGAGCTGACCAATGAATCTATGGGGGATGGCTCTATTCAGTCGTTATTGGAACGAATTACTCTGAACACCTGTCACTCAAATATCGCAGCAAGCTCTCTGCTGCCCACCTGCCTGTCACTCATCCACCACTACCCAAATCAGAACGCCAGTGGTCAGTTGCTAGCTGTACACATTCTTTCCCCCAACTCCATTTTCCTTTGTTGAGACGGTGGGTGACCTTGGCGTAGTGTCCAGACGGAGAGTGACCTTCGCACGCATTCAGGTACCTTTGTTCTCAGAGTCGCCGAACACATCACCCCTGTCCTAAATGCTCATGGTCGGGCTGGAACTGTTACGTCTTTCTTAAATTCACCATAAATGATGAGTCCATCCAGAGCCATGTTTTTTTTTTTAACTTGGGCAGAATATTTATTTTTTTAAACTACTTTGTGCATCTCTAATATATATGCTACTAGCAAGCGTACCTAGGAAAAGCCGTTTGTCTCGTGTCCAGACGGTTGGCCTGCGTCAGTCTGTTCATGATGGCAATTTGTCCCAGAGGTCCGTGGGCTTATCGCTGGCGCTAGAAAGTTCATGCCTTGTGCAATGCTCTCGGCAGGTGCCATACCGTTCTCCAGAGACAGGCCAAGCCATGCTAGGCAACCAGCGGCGATGAAGTCGAGCCCTCGTCTTTAACCTTTAACTCGGGATAATTATGGCATCTATAAATTTCTTTAAACTCTCTTCTCACATTTCTTCTCTTCCTCACATACCTGTTGACTTCCCTCGCCGCCTCACAGCCTGTCATTTTCGTCCACATTCAACCCCCCCCCCCCCAATTTCTTCCCCCGCGAATCTGTCTATAATTTCTTTCCTCTCAATGCGTCAATTTCTTAGTCCTAACCACCCGTCTCCTCCCCACCTCCACATGCACACATCTGCGTCAAACCTCGCACCACATCTTGTGTTGAACGTGTTGTGCTTTTTGGTCACAGCTACAAGAATACTCATACATGTGGACCAGTGGGTGGTTTATGACCAGTGAAAATATCTCTGAATCCGTGCATCATATTGACCACGAGTTTTGTTTTTAGTGCTGAAACACATAATATGAGCTATGTCCGGTCCTTAAATGAAAACTTTGATATTTCGCTGAAATTTAGTCATCTCATGGGACAAAGTGATGAAATCTTAGAATATGGGGCGAAGTGTCCTTATGGTATGAAGCATGTAATGTCTCCAAGGCAATAAAAAGAAAATATGCAAAATTTAGTACATATCGATCGAACGGTTCAGAATTGTTTAAGGAGCCAACAAAGTGACAGACTTTCAGCTATTTATGTATGTGTGTGTGTGTATATATATATATATATATATATATATATATATATATATATATATATATATATATATATATATATAATAGGTTGGTTTGGTCATCTCATGAGAACGCACCCTCATCAACTTCCACTGATGGCTTACAACGCTGGTAGATCTGGCTACAGGGCAAGTGCGGTCGCAAGGAAGGTGGATAAATGACATTAGAGTGATTGTGCAATAAGGGCTCACATTGATCGACGCAACGCATTTGGTGCAGGATAGATGACTTAAACTACCCACGGCGCTCGACGGCACAAGTGGAAAGAAAACTAACTAAACTAACTATATATATGTCGTAAAATCTCGAGTATAATACGCACAATTTTTACTGTTTCCTACCTACTAAAACTTGAGTGCGTATTATACGCGAAAACTAACAAAATACGTCATTTTCGATACTGAAAGTAACCTACACTGGGAAGTTTGTTGCAATTTGAGAATGAAAATGGCGCGCGAAATTGAATGTACCACGTGTTCTCTACTGAGAGTGATGGTCAGGGATCCGAAATACATAAAATTTAGATGTTACAAATATGTTTCTGTTTGTTATTTTACATGCACTAAGTTTTGTAACAAATATTACAGAAAATAATATCTTGAAATAGCATGGTGCGTATTATACACGAATTTTCATATTCAATTGTGGGCTAAATCAAACATGCAAAGTACACACGAGTGCGTATTATTATACGAGATTTTATGGTATATTAATACTTACCAGCTCGGTACTCTGAGTCGCGCAGGATAACTATGACAGTAGTTCATTGTTTAAACCCCCCCTTTCCACATCCCCATTATATTCCAAACCTGTCCGTCATCTCTTCTCCTTTTAACCCATCAACACTCCGCTCATTTCTTTCCTTTTCAAACTGCCGATCTCTATTCCACCCCCCCCCCCCCCTCATCCTTTTCCAACCGCTAATCACTTGCAATCACAGCCATACCCCCTCCCCCGTCCTCATCCCACACAACAACTCAGCAATATCTTCCGCCCATGAAACCCGCTAATCTTTCCTCTTTGTTCAACCTGTCAATCTCATACTCCGCCTCAACTCATCAATCTCATACTCCTCCTCAACTCATCAATCTCATACTCCGCCTCAACTCATCAATCTCATACTCCGCATCAACTCATCAATCTCATACTCCGCCTCAACTCATCACTCTCATACTCCGCCTCAACTCATTAATCTCATACTTCTCCTCAACTCATCAATCTCATACTCCTCCTCAACTCATCAATCTCATACTCCTCCTCAACTCATCAATCTCATACTTCTCCTCAACTCATCAATCTCATACTCCGCCTCAACTCATCAATCTTATACTCCGCCTCAACTCATCAATCTCATACTCCTCCTCAACTCATCAATCTCATACTCCTCCTCAACTCATCAATCTCATACTCCTCAACTCATCAATCTCATACTCCGCCTCAACTCATCAATCTCATACTCCGCCTCAACTCATCAATCTTATACTCCGCCTCAAATCATCAATCTCATACTCCTCCTCAACTCATCAATCTCATACACCTCCTCAACTCATCAATCTCATACTCCTCAACTCATCAATCTCATACTCCGCCTCAACTCATCAATCTCATACTCCGCCTCAACTCATACTCCTCCTCATCTCATACTCCGCCTCAACTCATCAATTTCATACTCCAGCTCAACTCATCAATCTTATACTCCGCCTCAACTCATCAATCTTATATTCCGCCTCAACTCATCAATCTTATACTCCGCCTCAACTCATCAATCTCATACTCCTCCTCAACTCATCAATCTCATACTCCTCCTCAACTCATCAATCTCATACTCCTCCTCAACTCATACTCCTCCTCAACTCATACTTCACCTCAACTCATCAATCTTATAATCCGCCTCAACTCATCAATCTTATACTCCGCCTCAACTCATCAATCTTATACTCCGCCTCAACTCATCAATCTCATACTCCTCCTCTACTCATCAATCTTATACTCCGCCTCAACTCATCAATCTCATACTCCTCCTCAACTCATCAATCTCATACTCCTCCTCAACTGATCAATCTCATACTCCTCCTCAACTCATCAATCTCATACTCCTCCTCAACTCATCAATCTCATACTCCTCCTCAACTCATCAATCTCATACTCCTCCTCAACTCATCAATCTCATTCTCCTCCTCAACTCATACTTCTCCTCAACTCATCAATCTCATACTCCTCCTCAACTCATACTCCTCCTCAACTCATACTCTTCCTCAACTCATACTCCTCCTCAACTCATACTCCTCCTCAACTCATACTCCTCCTCAACTCATACTCCACCTCAACTCATCAATCTTAAACTCCGCCTCAACTCATCAATCTTATACTCCGCCTCAACTCATCAATCTTATACTCCGCCTCAACTCATCAATCTCATACTCCTCCTCAACTCATCAATCTTATACTCCGCCTCAACTCATCAATCTCATACTCCTCCTGAACTCATCAATTTCATACTCCTCCTCAACTCATCAATCTCATACTCCTCCTCAACTCATCAATCTCATACTCCTCCTCAACTCATCAATCTCATACTCCTCCTCAACTCATCAATCTTATACTACTCCTCAACTCATCAATCTCATTCTCCTCCTCAACTCATACTCCTCCTCAACGCATCAATCTCATACTCCGCTTCAACTCATCAATCTCATACTCCTCCTCAACTCATCAATCTAATACTCCTCCTCAACTCATCAATCTTATACTTCTCCTCAACTCATACTCCTCCTCAACTCATCAATCTCATACTCCTCCTCAACTCATCAATCTCATACTCCTCCTCAGCTTATCAATCTCATACTCCTCCTCAACTCATCAATCTCATACTCCTCCTCAACTCATACTCCTCCTCAACTCCTACTCCTCCTCAACTCATCAATCTCATACTCTGCCTCAATTCATCAACCTCATACTCCTCCTCAACTCATCAATCTCATACTCCTCCTCAACTCATCAATCTCATTATCCTCCTCAACTCATCAATCTCATACTCCTCCTCAACTCATCAATCTCATACTCCTCCTTAACTCATACTCCTCCTCAACTCATACTCCTCCTCAACTCATCAATCTCATACTCTGCCTCAATTCATCAACCTCATACTCCGCCTCAACTCATCAATCTCATACTCCGCCTCAACTCATCAATCTCATACTCCTCCTCAACTCATCAATCTCATACTCCTCCTCAACTCATCAATCTCATACTCCGCCTCCACTCATCAATCTTATACTCCGCCTCAACTCATCAATCTCATACTCCTCCTCAACTCATACTCCTCCTCAACTCATCAATCTCATACTCCTCCTCAACTCATACTCCTCCGCAACTCATCAATCTCATACTCCTCCTCAACTCATCAATCTCATACTCCGCCTCAACTCATCAATCTCATACTCCTCCTCAACTCATCAATCTCATACTCCGCCTCAACTCATCAATCTCATACTCCTCCTCAACTCATCAATCTCATACTCTACCTCAAGTCATCAATCTCATACTCCTCCTCAACTCATCAATCTCATACTCCTCCTCAACTCATCAATCTCATACTCCTCCTAAACTCATCAATCTCATACTCCGCCTCAACTCATCAATCTCATACTCTTCCTCAACTCATACTCCTCCTCAACTCATCAATCTTATACTCCTCCTCAACTCATCAATCTCATACTCCGCCTCAACTCATCAATCTCATACTCAGCCTCAACTCATCAATCTCATACTCAGCCTCAACTCATCAATCTCACACTCCTCCTCAACTCATCAATCTCATACTCCTCCTCAACTCATACTCCTCCTCAACTCATCAATCTCATACTCCTCCTCAACTCATACTCCTCCTCATCTCATACTCCTCCTCAACTCATCAATCTCATACTCCTCCTCAACTCATCAATCTCATACTCCTCCTCAACTCATCAATCTCATACTCCTCCTCAACTCATCAATCTCATACTCCTCCTCAACTCATCAATCTCATACTCCGCCTCAACTCATTACTCTCATACTCCGCCTCAACTCATCAATCTTATTCTCCGCCTCAACCTGTCAACCTATATCTTCTCAACCTTTTCATCTCATCTCTCACTCCCTTCCCTCCAAACCTCTGAACTCTTATTCCTTTAAGATTCCCAGCTTAATCCTTCCCCCAACCCACCAATATTTTCCTTACTTAATTCGGTCGTTCTTCGCCTCCTACAATAAACCCATCTCATCCTCAATCCATCTCTCCCTCTGGGCCATCTAATCTTTGTTGTCCCGGCACTGCCGTTTATAATTACGAAAATTGGTGTTTAAACAAATACATTTCAAGCACTCCTCACATCGCCTCGGCCCTCCCTCTCCAACAAATACATTTCAAGCACTCCTCACATCGCCTCGGCCCTCCCTCTCCAACAAATACATTTCAAGCACTCCTCACATCGCCTCGGCCCTCCCTCTCCAACAAATACATTTCAAGCACTCCTCACATCGCCTCGGCCCTCCCTCTCCAACAAGTACATTTCATGCACTCCTCACATCGCCTCGGCCCTCCCTCTCCGCTCTTCAACAAGTACTTCTCATCCTCCATTTCTTTTCATTCCTCAATTCTTCATCCCCCCCCCCCCCCACCTTAAATTCACTTTTCTTTACGCCACTCTAACCGCTCACCTCTCCACCATATGTTCCCCACTCAACCAGCTCCGCCTCTTTAATAGTTTGAAATACTTATCAATTAGAATTGTCTGGAACAAACAATACAAAGAAAAACCTTACATTTTGAGAGCGATGAATTGTCTTTCCGGAGCACCTGACTGCATAACTTATTCATGCGCCCCATTAGTACCGTGACGTCGACACATTTAAAAGTTACGCGTTATCACGCAAGTGCTTTTGATCAAGGAAATTGGGCCAAGAGGTGCCCAATCCCCCTTTCTCTATACTACCTTTGTAAATATTTCGATAAGCCATATACAATATTATTTTCTTTCTTTTTGAAACCTAAATAGCCAGTACTGCTCTACGTCTCTCAAATGGGGAACTTGGGGACGGCGTGGGCTAGTGGTTCAGTGACTCGGCTCACAACCGAAGGTGCTGGGTTTGATCCCCATCACAACACCGGCCGTTACCCCGGGGAAGCAACCCTTAGAAAATGCAGGAGAAAGCAGACCCTTATATGAAATGCATGCTGAAGTCGGATGCACTGGGTCAACAGGCGCAAAATAAAAACCATAGTACAACGCACGCCGCTTTGGGGAATATATAACATAAGGCAAACGGGAAAAACAATAGCCAACTTTATGCTACATTTGGTTCAGATCAGTGGAGCAGTTTAGAATTCCATTACTATACACAAAAATTAGACCTACTACCAGCTGAACAGAAGAGAGCAGGTCGTGGTCTTCAGACTCCGCACAGGCCACAACAGACTGAGGTACCACCTATTCAATAAACAATATAGGTGGTACTGACGAATGTACCTGTGGGACAGGGAAAATGACCGCTGAACATCTGCTGCAAAATTGCCCAACCAGAGAAAGCACATGTGGCCGTCACCAGTGCCAACACTAGACAAGCTCTATGGCAGTGTTGACAGCCTCGGGATGATAGCTGCTTTCTTCGAACAAATTCAATTTGACGTCTGACAGCGTACGCAGAAGAAGAAGAATAATTCCATTACAAATAAACAAACATCATATCAAACAAACAAACAAACATACTTTCAGTTTTTATATATATAGATTAGGCAACTTGGTCTAGCCAACAGAAATATATTCAGTTTTATATACAGAGACATGAGGTTGCGTGGCCTAGCGAACAAGCTACCAGATTTTCAGTTGTGTATATGCAGATGAGGCAACATTGGCAAGCGACGAAGCGTTAGTTTCGCAAATCTCAACCCCCTGAGTACTAATCCTCCAGTGTCCAGTTTGGCAGACAGTAGGTTTTATCTTGATACGATCGCTTATCCATATGGAAAGTATTGGCAACCTCCGTTACTGCACATCTGCCAAGACATATAACAGCCAAATCGGATGGTAGTTGTAAGAGCGACGCTCTGCAAAGGAAAATCTACTTAATTTTATATACAAGTAAATAGATGTTTCAAATGCAGTATTATTTAAGTTATATTTCATATCTAGTATTAATTATGGTATATTTCATATTTTGTATTGTTTATGTTGTATTTCCTATCTAGTATTATTTATGTTGCATTTAATATCTAGTATTTGTTATGTCGTATTTCATATTTAGTATTGTTTATGTTTTTATTTCATTTATAGTATTGTTTATGTTGTACTTCATATCTAGTATTGTTTATGTTGTACTTTTATTCTAGTATGATTTATGTTTTATTTCATATATATTGTACTACTTCACATCCAGTATTATTTATGTAATGTTTCATTTTCTTTTCCAACCTGGAGAAAATAAAAGATGTCAATAATAAAACAATGAACACGAGCAATTCAATGTAAATAAAGAAAAAGAACAGTGGCATTGAAACCTTATAAAAATATGTCAAAGAGCTATTTTATAATACGCTTAGCTAAATAAATAATATGGAGCAAAACTAAATGGTAGGGTTCTTCGACTAGTTTAGAATAACACCAGAAACAAAAGTCAACGGTAACAAAGACTGTTTGACGCAGAATGTCTGCCATGGCTACTTGACTGCCGCACGCACCGCTGAGACAAAATCTATATTGGACTTCGATTACGCCGACTCTGACGTAAGAGTGCAGTCCTTCCTTGACCTGTTCGTTTCCCTACGATTTCACGTCATAAACACTTACCGGTCTGAAAGATAGACAAACGAATGTCATCATTATTATGGATCCGGTTTAGAATGGTCCCCGTTGTGTCACATAGCAAGTGTCATTAAAAGCGAAATAAGAGCAATGTAAGTACACATTATGGGCAAAATTTGCGAGAGAAACTCTGGCAACGATTGTTTGCGCACGGAAAGGCGTGCTAAAATGGGTGGCGTGAAACTCACAGCAAGAATAGATCAACACGGGAACAAAGAAGTGCTGAGGCGACAGGAAACACAATGAGCAAGTTATCGTTCGGCATGTTGTTAGGAAAACAAAATGGTAGAAGTGAGGAAGAAAAAAAACAAACGAAGTCGCGGGGGATCTCCTATATAAATGACAGTAACAAAGCGGTTTACGCTGGAAAGAATCGGCCTGAAAAGTCGTATTAAAAATCTTATCCAGAGAAAGCTGGAAAATAGAGAATAATGTAATGAGAACACGACAGGAACTGATGTGTGTACAATATGTATATATAGCAGAATAACAATAACTACGCTAAAATGTAAATCACTATTAGGTAGGGAATATAATCATACAATGAAGTAACAGGACATATGTGATATCTACATCAGAAAAAGAGAGAAAAACACACATACACATAATGTATGATCAAAACAAATGGCAATATGAACAACATTTTTCTTTGTAGCACTCTGATCTCCCACGTCGCCGCACTTCCAGCAGACAAATAAAAATGGTCGTGGAAAAGGACGCAGTCGATAACAAACAAAAGGGCTAAGGCAATGGGAATTAGTCCTGATTTGTGCATCAGAATGTAAGCTATAATTAGTTTGACAACTATAAAATTAATAACATCAATGTTTTAGCTGTCAAGCAAACGATAAACAGAACAGCAATACGCATACGGGTACTTCGATATTCCTCTTCAATCGATCTTGTCATCCATGTACAACTAACACGCTCTCTACAAACATCAACTTTCTAATTCATGCACAGCTAACAAGTTCTCTACAAACATAAACTCTCTAACCCATGCACAGCTAACAAGTTCTCTACAAACATAAACTTTCTAATCCATGCACAACTAACACGTCTTCTACAAAGATCAACTCTCTAATCCATGTACAGCTAACACGCTCTCTACAAACATCAACTTTCTAATTCATGCACAGCTAACAAGTTCTCTACAAACATAAACTCTCTAACCCATGCACAGCTAACAAGTTCTCTACAAAAACCAACTCTTTAATCCATGCACAACTAACACGTCTTCTACAAAGATAAACTCTCTAATCCATGTACAGCGAACATGTCCTCTACAAAAATCAACTCTCTAATCCATGTACAGCGAACATGTCCTCTACAAAAATCAACTCTCTAAATCTATGTACAGCCAACAATTCCTCTACAAAAATCCATTCATTTAATTGTTTTCTTTGTGCTCCAGATACCTGACCTTGGTTTTTGTTATGGAACTGTCCTACTAGTGTAGTCCAACCTGCAACATTTCATAATTGCAGTTTCCCCGACTGATCTGCGTAGGTTTCCCCTTACATGTTGATTAAATCAAATAGAATATACTAACATGTCAAATTGAAATAATAATACGAAAGTCCACTGCCGTTTGGGATAAAGTGTTCGATGCTTCATAGCGCTGGGTCTCAGCTTCTTCTCAGGTGGGGTCAGCAGTTCCTTTCCTCACTGATTTGTCTGCCCTAATTGTAAGTTGTGTATCGATTTACAGCTGGGTAGACCAGCGCGCCGCAGCCGGTGACTGAACCTGGCCCTTTGCCACTAGAGACAAGTGCTCTAATATACTTCACGGACTATGTTCTCCTAACCATCATGTTGTGTCAAGTTAGATCTTGTTTCTTGACATTCAACACTTCACGGACTATGTTCTCCTAACCATCGTGTTGTGTCAAGTTAGATCTTGTTTCTTGACATTTAACATTTCACGACTATGTTCTCCTAACCATCATGTTGTGTCAAGTTAGATCTGGTTTCTTGACATTCAACACTTCACGACTATGTTCTCCTAACCATCGTATTGTCTCAACTTAGATCTTATTTCTCGAAATTCAACACTTCACGGACTATGTTCTCCCAGTTAGCTTGTTGCGTCAAGTTAGATCTTGTCTCTCGACTACCTGAATATACTACTTGCACGAAAAATCGTCTACAATTCGTACTACTAAATTAGTGGTATGTCTTTATTGTTTTTTCCTTTGTGCATTTTGCCTCTAATACATATATAAGCGACAGAATCTACACGCTATCAAACCACTTTTACCTGTTGAACGCTAAATAAAAATGGTGTGTGCTGGAGCGTATACACGAGGTCTTATTTTGTTAGCATCAAGCCTGTCTAATGTGCGCTTCACCTACAAGGACATGCCCTGCGGCTCCGTGTGTTTTAAATTCCATTAACAGCAGCTCGTCTTTTGTCCAGACTGCACTCCAAAGGCTCGAGCGTTTTCTTAAGCATCTTGTCATGCTATGTCAAATCGTGTCACTCAGCATGATGTCATCGTAAACTTGCTGTCGCTTGTTCAATCTTCCAATCGAAGAAACATTGCCTCTTGACGTGTACCTCTTCATTTAATTGTTTTTCAAGCCAAACTGTATCTTCGCTATCAGTTTTTATTAATTCACATATCCGTTGTTTTCCCAACTGCATTGTCGTGTCATCTAAGATCATGTCTCTCAGTTTTTATCTATCCACAGACTTTATTTTGACGTATTATTTTTGATCAAATTATTTATGATATTCCCTTAGAATTAAGTTATTTAGATATTCGCTGCTCTAACAATCAACTTGTGTCAAATATGATCTTCTCTCGACATTCAACACTTCACGGACTATGTTCTCCTAACCATAGTGGTGTGCCAAGTTAAACCTTGTTTCTCGACATTCAACACTTCACGGACTAAGTTCTCCTAACTATCGTGGTGTTTCAAGTTAAACCTTGTTTCTCGACATTCAACACTTCACGGACTAAGTTCTGGTAACCATAGTGGTGTGTCAAGTTAAACCTTGTTTCTCGACATTCAACACTTCACGGACTAAGTTCTGGTAACCATAGTGGTGTGTCAAGTTAAACCTTGTTTCTCGACATTCAACACTTCACGGACTAAGTTCTCGTAACCATAGTGGTGTGTCAAGTTAAACCTTGTTTCTCGACATTCAACACTTCACGGACTAAGTTCTGGTAACCATAGTGGTGTGTCAAGTTAAACCTTGTTTCTCGACATTCAACAAACACTTCACGGACTAAGTTCTCCTAACCATCGTGTTGTGCAAAGCAAGATGTCGTCACTCAGTATTCAACATGTCAGAGGCTATATTTTTTTAGACATATAGTTGCGTCATTCAAGAGTTTATCTCCCAGAACTGACATATTGATACTATCCCTTCTCCGTCAGTTGCATGTTCCATCCAAGATCTTGGCTGTCATGGGAGTTCCCTTCATAGACTTTGTTTTCCAGCCATGTTGTCAAGCTAGCTATGGTCTTCCCTATAACCATTCAGATTTTAATACGTTTGTTGTTTTCCAACCCACATGTTGTGTCAACCAAAATCTTGCCGATCACCACCTTACATTCCTGCTGTTTGTACAGTCAATTTGTCGTGTTATTCCAAAATCTCGCCTCTCAGCACTTTACAAACGCTTCTTTCTATCCCCACGTCCATTTTGTCAAGCCATTAACAGAACTCATCTTATCGCGTTCTATTACACCTTATTTCTAACTAATCTCCGGTTGTCATTATAACTTTTTGTGCAATAATGCAGAAGTTGGAATACGCATTTTAAATGTTGCTAGCATTAATTCTTTACTGTTTATTAAGTTGCAAATATGCAATTTTGGATGGACGTTAGAAAGAGAGTTCAGCAACGTGATATACGTATAACCAATCTTGCAGTTCCATCCCCTCATCTCCATTGATTGGATTAACAATTTGAGTGTATATTCTCGGGAGCAGAAACACGCTGCAGCGTGTGAGGTTCTATCTTTTGTTTAACATCTGCTAACACTTTCTATCTTTTCTATATCGGTTCCGGTATCAACTCCACACTCATCATAGAACACAGGCATATTCATAATGTGCTTCAATGTGAAACCGTATTTATATGCACACATCAGTAATACGAGCGTTACAAAATTTAGAAAGAATTTACACAAAATGAATAGGAAATCAAATTTCAGTGACCACTATAACATTCTAAAACAACTTCGGAACTGTAACAGAGGCATTTATCGAAGTCGTAATAGTCATTCTGAACAATTAAATGTCATGGCATGCTTTCGTTACACATTTTCTGTAAATTATATAGGACTTCAGAATCCATATAAAAAACAATTAAAATACGTCTTTGCAAGCACTTTCGTAAACCAGTTTCTTTCAAATAAACCACAGAACACCAAAATAAGTCTTAACGGCAAATATCTACGGCCAAACGACAACTCGAACTACTTGGGAGTCACATTTGATCGGCGCATGACATTGAAAAGTCAGATCGAGAGAAACCGAATGATAGCCAGACAAAGAATGGCAATCACGAAGAAACTTGCTGGCACAAGCTGGGGAGCAGACGATAGAATACTAAAGAACCTACACTGGAAGAGTGAGACCAGTTCTCGAGTATGGCATTGCGGCATGGACAACAGCAGCAAAGGCAAACTTTGATAAAATTTGCAAACTTCAAAACCAAGCCACGAGAGTTATAACAGGAGGCATGAAGTCAACGCCAATTGTGGACCTTGAAAAGATTACAAATCTGCAATCCATTACCGACAGAAGAGACTGCAGAGCCCAGCATAAATCATAGAAACTCAGAAGACTTACAGACCACCCAATGCATCAGAGACTAAATAGATTTGGAAATCGGAAACTAAAGCGGAGAAACTTTGCAGAAATAGCCAAAGCAAAAATGAGCGAAGACCCTATGAACACCGTAACAACACCAAAGCCCATCCCTACTGTACGCAAACCCACATGGAAGCAGCATATCATTCCGGAGGCGGTAGAAAATATACCAGTTATTGGAAACAAGAACAGCCAGACTGAAAACAAAAGAAGAGGCATAACCCTGAGGTACATAACGGAAAACTACCCAAGCATGGACTGGACCCATGCATACACCGACGGTTCTGTAACAAACACAACACAGAACGGAGGGGCAGGGGTATTCCTAAGCCTACAAAATGGTAGAAAAATAACACTGTCAGTGCAAACTGGAAAATTCTCAAGCAATTTCAGAGCGGAGGCAGAGGCACTGAAGGCTGCAGTAGAAGCAATGCTCACAGGCAAAAGCAATGAAAGCCAAATAGTCCTGTTCACAGATGCCCTGTCCGTGGTCACAGCACTAAAAAGCAAGAAAAATACTGAACTTAATGATTTAAGAGCAGTTCTCTGTTAACTATGCCAGCAGTCCGCACCAAAAAGAGTAGTGGTACAGTCCGTTCCATCCCACTGTAACATTCAAGACAACGAGGAGTCAAACAGACTGGCAGAAGAAAGTGCAAGATTACCACAACCAGATTCTAGTGCGATCTACGAAGAGTCCAAAAGGTTTATTATGGCCATATATATGGCCAAATGGGAAACAGAACATACTGGCTACACAAAAAATGATGCCTACTACCAGCTGAACAGAAGAGAGCAGGTTGTGGTCTTCAGACTCCGCACAGGCCACAACAGACTGAGATACCATCTATTCAATAAATTGAACATAGGTGGCACTGACGAATGCTCGTGTGGCACAGGGAAACTGACCGCTGAACATCTGCTGCAAAACTGCCCAACGTACGAGGACCAGAGAAAGCACATGTGGCCATCACCAGTGGCAACACTAGACAAGCTCTATGGCAGTCTCGACAGCCTCAGGATGACAGCTGCTTTCTTCAAACAAATTCAAGTTGACGTCTGACAGCGTACGAAGAAGAAGAAGAAGTAAACGAGTTTTAAATTCTACACATCCAAATAAAGTACATTCATGTCCACTGCATGATACGTGTACATGGAACTGTGGAAATAGATGGACTGGTTAAAGAGTGGGAAAGCAAGCCACAAACTTA